>CM063508.1:68238226-68268226 GCA_032207245.1 Pardosa pseudoannulata | reverse complement strand
CGATCAGCTGTCCTGGTTCCAGATGCTTAACCAACTTAATGCCCTTTTTGTAACCGCTAATGGGCGGCAAGGTGCACTCAATTATGTACACAGTAAAGGTCCATTCAACAGGTAACAATGTTCAGACAGTTCGGAGCCGTCAATGCACCGTTTTTCAATTACGGGTTTTTAGACCACCTGGTCCTATTATCGGCTACTCGTGAGTCCACGACGAAAGGTCACCTTTTGGGCTCCTTGTTCGTTTTGGGGTCATGTAACGGATCGTTACACCCCCCCTCGCATAAGAATTTTCCACAGGGTGGATCTCGATTATGCCGACAATTCTCGTGGAGAACTGCAACTCTGATCTTCATCGTAAGGAACCAACAGCCACTCAGATACTTAATATACATTATACTAAAAAAATAACACTAACTATATCTAAATTATAATATTAAATAATTACAACACAAAAGACAATATGCAAGTATGTACAGGTTACATTCTTACCACATTTTACATGATGCAGCGGCTTAATGCATCTGCATTAGTATTATCTGTGCCGGGTTTGTGAACCACACAGTAGCTATCAGTTGCAGCACCAGCTGTCATTTCAAACCGTTTGAAAAATTCCGTTGTGAGGTGGCTTGTAAACGAAAAGCCATTATCACATTGAACTTCGCGCGGAAAACCTAGATGCCTGAAAATCTGTAAAAACGCATCAGTGACCGCTACAGATCCTATATTTGGCACTGGCACCGCTTCCGAGTATTTAAAAACCAGACCTATCGCGGTAATTATATACCGGTTCCCATTTTCAGATTCGGGTAACGGCCCACAAGCATCTATATTAATTTTAGTGAAAGGTTCACTAATTATCGGAGTTAATCGCATAGGCGCCTTCTTTGTATCAATAGCATTCCCTACTAGTTGACAAGGATGGCACGACTTAACATGCGTTTCCATATCTTGATAACACTTCGGCCAATAAAACAATTTAGCGAGGCGTTGTTTCGATTTAGTTACGCCTGCGTGAGTTCCCGCATCTCCGGGACAGAGAGCCAAAATTCTCTCCCGTAACCCTTTCCGGTACAACCAAATCACAATTTTCCTCTCCTAAATGGTTTACCTGAATTTTGCATAACAATTCATGTTTTTGTACGAAACTTTTATGCGCAACTCCATCGGTTACATTAACTAACAGTTCTCTCACTTCCCTAGTCTCAGAGCAATTGTCCTGGCTGACCGCAAATTCCTCTGGGGTTATATTCACAAGACCCCGTTCTGCGTCGGTCAAGTTGACAATTGGAAGCTCATATTCAGTTTCTCCGCTCGTGTCGTGTAACAATGCGGGTCCCTCCTCTGCGCTTAGGGGGTTGTTAAATTCGTCCGTATTAGAGTTCCCGCTTACCTCGAGGGCTTCCGACTGCAACCTAGTAATCGCATTTTTACCTAATAGTCTCTTTGATATCGACTGTTGGTCAGTAGTTAGACGAGATATTACTTCATTCTCGCGCACTACTTCATTATAGTCAGAATCAGAGGATCCTTTTCCAAGCGCGGGAATTTCGAAACCCTCAGTTTGTTTTTCCCCGGTTCGCGCTTCATCTCTCTGACGTAAAACCGGAGTGTCCGTTACGCGAAAACCTCTCCCTATTGTACTTTTGTCCGTATTTCCGTCCGCACTTACTCCCAGACTGGTTTTGGTTGCAACGAGGGGAGGGGGGCGATTCGTGGAAATGGTCTTTTGTTCCCAGGTATGTTTATTTACCTTCTCCCCACCTGCACTGGATTTTTCATTTGTCGGACTGGAATTCCCGTTCCCTAGAGTAGTTCGGGTTTGTAACTTCGCTTGAGCGTTAATTTGCTCAGTTACCTGTATTTTTCGGTTTTGTTCTTCTAATAATGCAGCCGTCAAATTTCCCAGAATATATCGTTGTTGATTCGAAAAATCAGAAATGACGCAAGCCTTCGTATCGATATTCCCATATGTAGTACATAGCGAAACTCTTGCTACAGGTAATTTTATAGCGTGAGTATCTAAGGGCTGAGTTACCCATACCGTGTCGCCTGTAAAATCTTGCGGCCTAACATATCGCCTACAGATGAAGTCATAGCTAGCTCCACTGTCTCTTAAAATTTCAGACGGTTTATTGTTTACAGTGCCCAAACTAACGTACGGTGCTAACAGATCTACTACCTCACTTTCCGTATGGATAGCATTTAATTCCTCCTTACGTTTTAATTCCGGGCAATCAGGTCTAATGTGCCCAGAGACTCCACACTGGAAACAAATAATGTCTCTGTGCCTTTTCCTTTCAAACTCCCGATCATTTCGCCAATCCCGATGTTTAAGTTCATTTACACTCGGCGTTTTTGGCCTTTCATTCTTAACTTCAACCTTTTCCCGGGGAGGGGGTCTGATATTTTCTGCCTTGAATGGTACTGAATATTTGTGAAAATCAGGGGTGCGAGAATCCGGAAATTTTTTTCCTTGCGTTTGGGACCTCCCGGGTCTCCTAAGTAATTCATACTTGTCTCCTAAGTCCGCTACGATATTGGGTGAAACAAAACTTTCCCATTCTTTGAGATGGAATTCCTTGAATTCGCTCCCCATTTTCCGTTTAAGCTGGTCTACTAGCATTAAATCCAGTAGACCTTCATATGTGTAACTCCTAACTGGATACCCAACCTTCTAGATAGGTGCGTATCTCAAAAAGGTAATCCTTCCATAGATTTCCTGATTTCCGTACATGTTGTACAAATTTTTGCCTCAGGGCTTCCGCCGATAATTTATAGCGTTCTAAGAGGAGTTTCTTTACAAATTTATAATCCCGCGTTTCTTCTGCCTTTTCCCTTAAAATAATATTTGACACTGAAAGCGGTAATAATGAAATAAGTTCCCCTGCCATCTCAATCTCAGGTACTTTCAAGTATTCAGCTTGTCTTTCGAATAGACAAAGGTACAAATTTATGTCCGTCTCATCCGGATTAAATTGTGGCATCCGGTTCCGCAAAGATGCCCCTGAGGGTCTTGGCACCTCTATCCGTTCATCAGCGCTCCTACGTTCCTGGGTTAATCTTAATTTTTCTAATTCGAACGCTCTCTCATTATCCCTCTCTTGTCTCTCCTTCTCTTTCTCTTCTCTCTCTAATTCTATTTGCCTGTTCTCTCTTTCTCTTTCTCTCGCTTTCTCTTCTCTCGCTTCTTTCTCTAACCGAATCTCGATAATGTTATCCAGGCATCCTTCCACAAAGGTGGGTTCATACCCTTCTGATTCCTCAATTAGCCTCCTAAGTTGTTTTATGGTCAGGGTTCCGTCTATTTCCCCTATCATTTCCCTGGCTAACTCAAGGAGATCTGCCTTACGCCCTTTACTTAAATAACTCATGGTGAGATAAAATCCTTAATAACTTACTACTCAAATTTCACAATATTAACTTACGACTACTCAAACAATTCGTGAAATACAATAATAACACAATTCAAATACTACTCGATATTAGAACGTTTAACCCAATTTCCAAAATTTCAAATTAACACAACAATAATCACTTGAAAACCAAAACAATAAACAATATGAATTTTCCTAGCACAAATGCACACAATACAAAATAAATACTTGCAATATTCTCTTATAATGTGCTAACAGTTTTCTTAAGTTCAAATTATGATAATTAAATAACTAATATATTTAATTTAAGCAATGTTCTCAACACACTAATTTTCCTTATCTTATTAACAATTTAAATCAAACACCATCATACACAATTTAAATTTTCAATTTATGCAATTTCAAATTTCCAAATTATATTCATTATATAATATTCTGATTTATACACAGTTTAAAAATCTTATTTATGAACAGTTAAATTCCAATTAATATTCAATTACAATTATAATTTATACACACTTTTAAAATTCAAATTTATGCACAATACTATTACACAAAATTCCTTAATTCAACTTTACTCTTAATTCAAAACTTTAATATACCTTAGTCAATAATTCTTATCTTTGAAATTATTTTCTATCACTCTACAAAATATTTGCATACCAATTTAAGATTTCTTTCAATTGATATACATCTAATTTAAACACAATGCAACACAATTTACTATACTCTGATCTATCTAAATTCCTAGCACAACCTATACTCAATGTACTGTTGGTTCGATACAAGAGAACAGAATTGGTTACTCACGATTTTTGATGCTTGTTTCATCAGTCTCTAGCGTCGTCTTACGGTTGAACACCAAATCTCACTGTTGACTCTCAAATCACAGGGTCACACAAAAAGTCTCACAGTTGACTCTCAATATCACAGGATCACACAAAAAAAAAAGTCTCACAGTTGACTCTCAATATCACAGGATCACAAAAAAAAGGGTCTCACAGTTGACTCTCAATATCACAGGATCACAAAAAAATTTCACTAATGCAGGTTCAGATTCGGAACGCAAAATTTCTCATCTGATGTCTGGCTGCACAATTTCACCCGCGAAAATTTCTTCACCTAGCCTTCACTGTTTACCGTAACAGCGCTGCCACCAATATTTAGAATACCACTAGCCTGTAACGTACTGGAAAATAGGTAGGCGAGGCCTTCAATGACACAGGCTAGAAATTAAGGTATTCTTGACTAAATATTTTATTCACTAGAATAAACTATGTACAGATATGTACAAATTCAATAAACGATAACATTCAGGGATCTCGTACAGAGATAATATGCACATACAAGGATGCGTGGGATACCGGAACAGTATGGCTAGGGCTTTAAAACACAATAGCTGGAAACTAATTCGTGCCGGGACTAATGTTGACTCGTTCACTCTCTGTCGATTAGCGCGGTTGGCTTTCACAGCAGGTTCGGAGGTTCCGAGTGCGTATCACGCTGGGATTCGTGACGAAAACACAGGATGCAAGTCGATCCAAAATTAGAGTGCAAAGTCACTCTAGGCTGACTACTTCTATGCAAGAAGTTAACTATCAATCAGCAATAACGGGGAAGGAAATTCCCAAGTCGAATGTTCGACTATCTAGCAACGGAGACGCTGGCGGTCTCAAAAAAAAACAAACTCCAGACACGGAGATAAGAGCGGTCCTCGATCGACCAGGCTCTAGCAGGTAGAAGCCTCGAGAGAAGAAACAAAGCAAAAGCCCCCGTTCTAGTCCGGTCCTGTTCCATTTATACTCCACAATATCTTCGCTTCTCGGTTCTTCGAGAAGCTTCCCGAGCCAGGGTGACGCAATCTTGCGGTCACTCCCAAGTCTGCGATCAGCTGTCCTGGTTCCAGATGCTTAACCAACTTAATGCCCTTTTTGTAACCGCTAATGGGCGGCAAGGTGCACTCAATTATGTACACAGTAAAGGTCCATTCAACAGGTAACAATGTTCAGCAGTTCGGAGCCGTCAATGCACCGTTTTTTCAATTACGGGTTTTTAGACCACCTGGTCCTATTATCGGCTACTCGTGAGTCCACGACGAAAGGTCACCTTTTGGGCTCCTTGTTCGTTTTGGGGTCATGTAACGGATCGTTACACCCCCCCTCGCATAAGAATTTTCCACAGGGTGGATCTCGATTATGCCGACAATTCTCGTGGAGAACTGCAACTCTGATCTTCATCGTAAGGAACCAACAGCCACTCAGATACTTAATATACATTATACTAAAAAATAACACTAACTATATCTAAATTATAATATTAAATAATTACAACACAAAAGACAATATGCAAGTATGTACAGGTTACATTCTTACCACATTTTACATGATGCAGCGGCTTAATGCATCTGCATTAGTATTATCTGTGCCGGGTTTGTGAACCACACAGTAGCTATCAGTTGCAGCACCAGCTGTCATTTCAAACCGTTTGAAAAATTCCGTTGTGAGGTGGCTTGTAAACGAAAAGCCATTATCACATTGAACTTCGCGCGGAAAACCTAGATGCCTGAAAATCTGTAAAAACGCATCAGTGACCGCTACAGATCCTATATTTGGCACTGGCACCGCTTCCGAGTATTTAAAAACCAGACCTATCGCGGTAATTATATACCGGTTCCCATTTTCAGATTCGGGTAACGGCCCACAAGCATCTATATTAATTTTAGTGAAAGGTTCACTAATTATCGGAGTTAATCGCATAGGCGCCTTCTTTGTATCAATAGCATTCCCTACTAGTTGACAAGGATGGCACGACTTAACATGCGTTTCCATATCTTGATAACACTTCGGCCAATAAAACAATTTAGCGAGGCGTTGTTTCGATTTAGTTACGCCTGCGTGAGTTCCCGCATCTCCGGGACAGAGAGCCAAAATTCTCTCCCGTAACCTTTCCGGTACCACCAAATCACAATTTTCCTCTCCTAAATGGTTTACCTGAATTTTGCATAACAATTCATGTTTTTGTACGAAACTTTTATGCGCAACTCCATCGGTTACATTAACTAACAGTTCTCTCACTTCCCTAGTCTCAGAGCAATTGTCCTGGCTGACCGCAAATTCCTCTGGGGTTATATTCACAAGACCCCGTTCTGCGTCGGTCAAGTTGACAATTGGAAGCTCATATTCAGTTTCTCCGCTCGTGTCGTGTAACAATGCGGGTCCCTCCTCTGCGCTTAGGGGGTTGTTAAATTCGTCCGTATTAGAGTTCCCGCTTACCTCGAGGGCTTCCGACTGCAACCTAGTAATCGCATTTTTACCTAATAGTCTCTTTGATATCGACTGTTGGTCAGTAGTTAGACGAGATATTACTTCATTCTCGCGCACTACTTCATTATAGTCAGAATCAGAGGATCCTTTTCCAAGCGCGGGAATTTCGAAACCCTCAGTTTGTTTTTTCCCCGGTTCGCGCTTCATCTCTCTGACGTAAAACCGGAGTGTCCGTTACGCGAAAACCTCTCCCTATTGTACTTTTGTCCGTATTTCCGTCCGCACTTACTCCCAGACTGGTTTTGGTTGCAACGAGGGGAGGGGGGCGATTCGTGGAAATGGTCTTTTGTTCCCAGGTATGTTTATTTACCTTCTCCCCACCTGCACTGGATTTTTCATTTGTCGGACTGGAATTCCCGTTCCCTAGAGTAGTTCGGGTTTGTAACTTCGCTTGAGCGTTAATTTGCTCAGTTACCTGTATTTTTCGGGTTTTGTTCTTCTAATAATGCAGCCGTCAAATTTCCCAGAATATATCGTTGTTGATTCGAAAAATCAGAAATGACGCAAGCCTTCGTATCGATATTCCCATATGTAGTACATAGCGAAACTCTTGCTACAGGTAATTTTATAGCGTGAGTATCTAAGGGCTGAGTTACCCATACCGTGTCGCCTGTAAAATCTTGCGGCCTAACATATCGCCTACAGATGAAGTCATAGCTAGCTCCACTGTCTCTTAAAATTTCAGACGGTTTATTGTTTACAGTGCCCAAACTAACGTACGGTGCTAGCAGATCTACTACCTCACTTTCCGTATGGATAGCATTTAATTCCTCCTTACGTTTTAATTCCGGGCAATCAGGTCTAATGTGCCCAGAGACTCCACACTGGAAACAAATAATGTCTCTGTGCCTTTTCCTTTCAAACTCCCGATCATTTCGCCAATCCCGATGTTTAAGTTCATTTACACTCGGCGTTTTTGGCCTTTCATTCTTAACTTCAACATTTTCCCGGGAAGGGGGTCTGATATTTTCTGCCTTGAATGGTACTGAATATTTGTGAAAATCAGGGGTGCGAGAATCCGGAAATTTTTTCCCTTGCGTTTGGGACCTCCCGGGTCTCCTAAGTAATTCATACTTGTCTCCTAAGTCCGCTACGATATTTGGTGAAACAAAACTTTCCCATTCTTTGAGATGGAATTCCTTGAATTCGCTCCCCATTTTCCGTTTAAGCTGGTCTACTAGCATTAAATCCAGTAGACCTTCATATGTTGTAACTCCTAAACTGGATACCCAACCTTCTAGATAGGTGCGTATCTCAAAAAGGTAATCCTTCCATAGATTTCCTGATTTCCGTACATGTTGTACAAATTTTTGCCTCAGGGCTTCCGCCGATAATTTATAGCGTTCTAAGAGGAGTTTCTTTACAAATTTATAATCCCGCGTTTCTTCTGCCTTTTCCCTTAAAATAATATTTGACACTGAAAGCGGTAATAATGAAATAAGTTCCCCTGCCATCTCAATCTCAGGTACTTTCAAGTATTCAGCTTGTCTTTCGAATAGACAAAGGTACAAATTTATGTCCGTCTCATCCGGATTAAATTGTGGCATCCGGTTCCGCAAAGACGCCCCTGAGGGTCTTGGCACCTCTATCCGTTCATCAGCGCTCCTACGTTCCTGGGTTAATCTTAATTTTTCTAATTCGAACGCTCTCTCATTATCCCTCTCTTGTCTCTCCTTCTCTTTCTCTTCTCTCTCTAATTCTATTTGCCTGTTCTCTCTTTCTCTTTCTCTCGCTTTCTCTTCTCTCGCTTCTTTCTCTAACCGAATCTCGATAATGTTATCCAGGCATCCTTCCACAAAGGTGGTTTCATACCCTTCTGATTCCTCAATTATTTCCTTAAGTTGTTTTATGGTCAGGGTTCCGTCTATTTCCCCTATCATTTCCCTGGCTAACTCAAGGAGATCTACCTTACGCCCTTTACTTAAATAACTCATGATGAGATAATATCCTTAATAACTTACTACTCAATTTTCACAATATTAACTTACGACTACTCAAACAATTCGTGAAATACAATAATAACACAATCCAAATACTACTCGATATTAGAACGTTTAACCCAATTTCCAAAATTTCAAATTAATACAACAATAATCACTTGAAAACCAAAACAATAAACAATATGAATTTTCCTAGCACAAATGCACACAATACAAAATAAATACTTGCAATATTCTCTTATAATGTGCTAACAGTTTTCTTAAGTTCAAATTATGATAATTAAATAACTAATATATTTAATTTAAGCAATGTTCTCAACACACTAATTTTTCTTATCTTATTAACAATTTAAATCAAACACCATCATACACAATTTAAATTTTCAATTTATGCAATTTCAAAATTTCCAAATTATATTCATTATATAATATTCTGATTTATACACAGTTTTAAAAATCTTATTTATGAACAGTTAAATTCCAATTAATATTCAATTACAATTATAATTTATACACACTTTTAAAATTCAAATTTATGCACAATACTATTACACAAAATTCCTTAATTCAACTTTACTCTTAATTCAAAAACTTTAATATACCTTAGTCAATAATTCTTATCTTTGAAATTATTTTCTATCACTCTACAAAATATTTGCATACCAATTTAAGATTTCTTTCAATTGATATACATCTAATTTAAACACAATGCAACACAATTTACTATACTCTGATCTATCTAAATTCCTAGCACAACCTATACTCAATGTACTGTTGGTTCGATACAAGAGAACAGAATTGGTTACTCACGATTTTTGATGCTTGTTTCATCAGTCTCTAGCGTCGTCTTACGGTTGAACACCAAATCTCACTGTTGACTCTCAAATCACAGGGTCACACAAAAAGTCTCACAGTTGACTCTCAATATCACAGGATCACACAAAAAAAAATCTCACAGTTGACTCTCAATATCACAGGATCACAAAAAAATTTCACTAATGCAGGTTCAGATTCGGAACGCAAAATTTCTCATCTGATGTCTGGCTGCACAATTTCACCCGCGAAAATTTCTTCACCTAGCCTTCACTGTTTACCGTAACAGCGCTGCCACCAATATTTAGAATACCACTAGCCTGTAACGTACTGGAAAATAGGTAGGCGAGGCCTTCAATGACACAGGCTAGAAATTAAGGTATTCTTGACTAAATATTTTATTCACTAGAATAAACTATGTACAGATATGTACAAATTCAATAAACGATAACATTCAGGGATCTCGTACAGAGATAATATGCACATACAAGGATGCGTGGGATACCGGAACAGTATGGCTAGGGCTTTAAAACACAATAGCTGGAAACTAATTAGTGCCGGGACTAATGTTGACTCGATCACTCCGTCAGTCGATTAGCGCGGTTGGCTTTCACAGCAGGTTCGGAGGTTCCGAGTGCGTATCACGCTGGGATTCGTGAACGAAAACACAGGATGCAAGTCGATCCAAAATTAGAGTGCAAAGTCACTCTAGGCTGACTACTTCTATGCAAGAAGTTAACTATCAATCAGCAATAACGGGGAAGGAAATTCCCAAGTCGAATGTTCGACTATCTAGCAACGGAGACGCTGGCGGTCTCAAAAAAAAACAAACTCCAGACACGGAGATAAGAGCGGTCCTCGATCGACCAGGCTCTAGCAGGTAGAAGCCTCGAGAGAAGAAACAAAGCAAAAGCCCCCGTTCTAGTCCGGTCCTGTTCCATTTATACTCCACAATATCTTCGCTTCTCGGTTCTTCGAGAAGCTTCCCGAGCCAGGGTGACGCAATCTTGCGGTCACTCCCAAGTCTGCGATCAGCTGTCCTGGTTCCAGATGTAGCAATGCTTAACCAACTTAATGCCCTTTTTGTAACCGCTAATGGGCGGCAAGGTGCACTCAATTATGTACACAGTAAAGGTCCATTCAACAGGTAACAATGTTCAGACAGTTCGGAGCCGTCAATGCACCGTTTTTCAATTACGGGTTTTTAGACCACCTGGTCCTATTATCGGCTACTCGTGAGTCCACGACGAAAGGTCACCTTTTGGGCTCCTTGTTCGTTTTGGGGTCATGTAACGGATCGTTACACCCCCCCTCGCATAAGAATTTTCCACAGGGTGGATCTCGATTATGCCGACAATTCTCGTGGAGAACTGCAACTCTGATCTTCCATCGTAAGGAACCAACAGTCACTCAGATACTTAATATACATTATACTAAAAAATAACACTAACTATATCTAAATTATAATATTAAATAATTACAACACAAAAGACAATATGCAAGTATGTACAAGGTTACATTCTTACCACATTTTACATGATGCAGCGGCTTAATGCATCTGCATTAGTATTATCTGTGCCGGGTTTGTGAACCACACAGTAGCTATCAGTTGCAGCACCAGCTGTCATTTCAAACCGTTTGAAAAATTCCGTTGTGAGGTGGCTTGTAAACGAAAAGCCATTATCACATTGAACTTCGCGCGGAAAACCTAGATGCCTGAAAATCTGTAAAAACGCATCAGTGACCGCTACAGATCCTATATTTGGCACTGGCACCGCTTCCGTATTTAAAAACCAGACCTATCGCGGTAATTATATACCGGTTCCCATTTTCAGATTCGGGTAACGGCCCACAAGCATCTATATTAATTTTAGTGAAAGGTTCACTAATTATCGGAGTTAATCGCATAGGCGCCTTCTTTGTATCAATAGCATTCCCTACTAGTTGACAAGGATGGCACGACTTAACATGCGTTTCCATATCTTGATAACACTTCGGCCAATAAAACAATTTAGCGAGGCGTTGTTTCGATTTAGTTACGCCTGCGTGAGTTCCCGCATCTTCTTGACAGAGAGCCAAAATTCTCTCCCGTAACCTTTCCGGTACCACCAAATCACAATTTTCCTCTCCTAAATGGTTTACCTGAATTTTGCATAACAATTCATGTTTTTGTACGAAACTTTTATGCGCAACTCCATCGGTTACATTAACTAACAGTTCTCTCACTTCCCTAGTCTCAGAGCAATTGTCCTGGCTGACCGCAAATTCCTCTGGGGTTATATTCACAAGACCCCGTTCTGCGTCGGTCAAGTTGACAATTGGAAGCTCATATTCAGTTTCTCCGCTCGTGTCGTGTAACAATGCGGGTCCCTCCTCTGCGCTTAGGGGGTTGTTAAATTCGTCCGTATTAGAGTTCCCGCTTACCTCGAGGGCTTTCGACTGCAACCTAGTAATCGCATTTTTACCTAATAGTCTCTTTGATATCGACTGTTGGTCAGTAGTTAGACGAGATATTACTTCATTCTCGCGCACTACTTCATTATAGTCAGAATCAGAGGATCCTTTTCCAAGCGCGGGAATTTCGAAACCCTCAGTTTGTTTTTCCCCGGTTCGCGCTTCATCTCTCTGACGTAAAACCGGAGTGTCCGTTACGCGAAAACCTCTCCCTATTGTACTTTTGTCCGTATTTCCGTCCGCACTTACTCCCAGACTGGTTTTGGTTGCAACGAGGGGAGGGGGGCGATTCGTGGAAATGGTCTTTTGTTCCCAGGTATGTTTATTTACCTTCTCCCCACCTGCACTGGATTTTTCATTTGTCGGACTGGAATTCCCGTTCCCTAGAGTAGTTCGGGTTTGTAACTTCGCTTGAGCGTTAATTTGCTCAGTTACCTGTATTTTTCGGTTTTGTTCTTCTAATAATGCAGCCGTCAAATTTCCCAGAATATATCGTTGTTGATTCGAAAAATCAGAAATGACGCAAGCCTTCGTATCGATATTCCCATATGTAGTACATAGCGAAACTCTTGCTACAGGTAATTTTATAGCGTGAGTATCTAAGGGCTGAGTTACCCATACCGTGTCGCCTGTAAAATCTTGCGGCCTAACATATCGCCTACAGATGAAGTCATAGCTAGCTCCACTGTCTCTTAAAATTTCAGACGGTTTATTGTTTACAGTGCCCAAACTAACGTACGGTGCTAGCAGATCTACTACCTCACTTTCCGTATGGATAGCATTTAATTCCTCCTTACGTTTTAATTCCGGGCAATCAGGTCTAATGTGCCCAGAGACTCCACACTGGAAACAAATAATGTCTCTGTGCCTTTTCCTTTCAAACTCCCGATCATTTCGCCAATCCCGATGTTTAAGTTCATTTACACTCGGCGTTTTTGGCCTTTCATTCTTAACTTCAACCTTTTCCCGGGGAGGGGGTCTGATATTTTCTGCCTTGAATGGTACTGAATATTTGTGAAAATCAGGGGTGCGAGAATCCGGAAATTTTTTCCTTGCGTTTGGGACCTCCCGGGTCTCCTAAGTAATTCATACTTGTCTCCTAAGTCCGCTACGATATTCGGGTGAAACAAAACTTTCCCATTCTTTGAGATGGAATTCCTTGAATTCGCTCCCCATTTTCCGTTTAAGCTGGTCTACTAGCATTAAATCCAGTAGACCTTCATATGTTGTAACTCCTAAGCTGGATACCCAACCTTCTAGATAGGTGCGTATCTCAAAAAGGTAATCCTTCCATAGATTTCCTGATTTCCGTACATGTTGTACAAATTTTTGCCTCAGGGCTTCCGCCGATAATTTATAGCGTTCTAAGAGGAGTTTCTTTACAAATTTATAATCCCGCGTTTCTTCTGCCTTTTCCCTTAAAATAATATTTGACACTGAAAGCGGTAATAATGAAATAAGTTCCCCTGCCATCTCAATTTCAGGTACTTTCAAGTATTCAGCTTGTCTTTCGAATAGACAAAGGTACAAATTTATGTCCGTCTCATCCGGATTAAATTGTGGCATCCGGTTCCGCAAAGATGCCCCTGAGGGTCTTGGCACCTCTATCCGTTCATCAGCGCTCCTACGTTCCTGGGTTAATCTTAATTTTTCTAATTCGAACGCTCTCTCATTATCCCTCTCTTGTCTCTCCTTCTCTTTCTCTTCTCTCTCTAATTCTATTTGCCTGTTCTCTCTTTCTCTTTCTCTCGCTTTCTCTTCTCTCGCTTCTTTCTCTAACCGAATCTCGATAATGTTATCCAGGCATCCTTCCACAAAGGTGGGTTCATACCCTTCTGATTCCTCAATTAGCCTCCTAAGTTGTTTTATGGTCAGGGTTCCGTCTATTTCCCCTATCATTTCCCTGGCTAACTCAAGGAGATCTGCCTTACGCCCTTTACTTAAATAACTCATGGTGAGATAAAATCCTTAATAACTTACTACTCAAATTTCACAATATTAACTTACGACTACTCAAACAATTCGTGAAATACAATAATAACACAATCCAAATACTACTCGATATTAGAACGTTTAACCCAATTTCCAAAATTTCAAATTAACACAACAATAATCACTTGAAAACCAAAACAATAAACAATATGAATTTTCCTAGCACAAATGCACACAATACAAAATAAATACTTGCAATATTCTCTTATAATGTGCTAACAGTTTTCTTAAGTTCAAATTATGATAATTAAATAACTAATATATTTAATTTAAGCAATGTTCTCAACACACTAATTTTTCTTATCTTATTAACAATTTAAATCAAACACCATCATACACAATTTAAATTTTCAATTTATGCAATTTCAAAATTTCCAAATTATATTCATTATATAATATTCTGATTTATACACAGTTTAAAAATCTTATTTATGAACAGTTAAATTCCAATTAATATTCAATTACAATTATAATTTATACACACTTTTAAAATTCAAATTTATGCACAATACTATTACACAAAATTCCTTAATTCAACTTTACTCTTAATTCAAAACTTTAATATACCTTAGTCAATAATTCTTATCTTTGAAATTATTTTCTATCACTCTACAAAATATTTGCATACCAATTTAAGATTTCTTTCAATTGATATACATCTAATTTAAACACAATGCAACACAATTTACTATACTCTGATCTATCTAAATTCCTAGCACAACCTATACTCAATGTACTGTTGGTTCGATACAAGAGAACAGAATTGGTTACTCACGATTTTTGATGCTTGTTTCATCAGTCTCTAGCGTCGTCTTACGGTTGAACACCAAATCTCACTGTTGACTCTCAAATCACAGGGTCACACAAAAAGTCTCACAGTTGACTCTCAATATCACAGGATCACACACAAAAAGTCTCACAGTTGACTCTCAATATCACAGGATCACAAAAAAAATTTCACTAATGCAGGTTCAGATTCGGAACGCAAAATTTCTCATCTGATGTCTGGCTGCACAATTTCACCCGCGAAAATTTCTTCACCTAGCCTTCACTGTTTACCGTAACAGCGCTGCCACCAATATTTAGAATACCACTAGCCTGTAACGTACTGGAAAATAGGTAGGCGAGGCCTTCAATGACACAGGCTAGAAATTAAGGTATTCTTGACTAAATATTTTATTCACTAGAATAAACTATGTACAGATATGTACAAATTCAATAAACGATAACATTCAGGGATCTCGTACAGAGATAATATGCACATACAAGGATGCGTGGGATACCGGAACAGTATGGCTAGGGCTTTAAAACACAATAGCTGGAAACTAATTAGTGCCGGGACTAATGTTGACTCGATCACTCCGTCAGTCGATTAGCGCGGTTGGCTTTCACAGCAGGTTCGGAGGTTCCGAGTGCGTATCACGCTGGGATTCGTGAAGAAAACACAGGATGCAAGTCGATCCAAAATTAGAGTGCAAAGTCACTCTAGGCTGACTACTTCTATGCAAGAAGTTAACTATCAATCAGCAATAACGGGGAAGGAATTCCCAAGTCGAATGTTCGACTATCTAGCAACGGAGACGCTGGCGGTCTCAAAAAAAAAAAAAACTCCAGACACGGAGATAAGAGCGGTCCTCGATCGACCAGGCTCTAGCAGGTAGAAGCCTCGAGAGAAGAAACAAAGCAAAAAGCCCCCGTTCTAGTCCGGTCCTGTTCCATTTATACTCCACAATATCTTCGCTTCTCGGTTCTTCGAGAAGCTTCCCGAGCCAGGGTGACGCAATCTTGCGGTCACTCCCAAGTCTGCGATCAGCTGTCCTGGTTCCAGATGCTTAACCAACTTAATGGCCCTTTTTGTAACCGCTAATGGGCGGCAAGGTGCACTCAATTATGTACACAGTAAAGGTCCATTCAACAGGTTACAATGTTCAGACAGTTCGGAGCCGTCAATGCACCGTTTTTCAATTACGGGTTTTTAGACCACCTGGTCCTATTATCGGCTACTCGTGAGTCCACGACGAAAGGTCACCTTTTGGGCTCCTTGTTCGTTTTGGGGTCATGTAACGGATCGTTACACCCCCCCTCGCATAAGAATTTTTCCACAGGGTGGATCTCGATTATGCCGACAATTCTCGTGGAGAACTGCAACTCTGATCTTCATCGTAAGGAACCAACAGTCACTCAGATACTTAATATACATTATACTAAAAAATAACACTAACTATATCTAAATTATAATATTAAATAATTACAACACAAAAGACAATATGCAAGTATGTACAGGTTACATTTCTTACCACATTTTACATGATGCAGCGGCTTAATGCATCTGCATTAGTATTATCTGTGCCGGGTTTGTGAACCACACAGTAGCTATCAGTTGCAGCACCAGCTGTCATTTCAAACCGTTTGAAAAATTCCGTTGTGAGGTGGCTTGTAAACGAAAAGCCATTATCACATTGAACTTCGCGCGGAAAACCTAGATGCCTGAAAATCTGTAAAAGAGCATCAGTGACCGCTACAGATCCTATATTTGGCACTGGCACCGCTTCCGGGTATTTAAAAACCAGACCTATCGCGGTAATTATATACCGGTTCCCATTTTCAGATTCGGGTAACGGCCCACAAGCATCTATATTAATTTTAGTGAAAGGTTCACTAATTATCGGAGTTAATCGCATAGGCGCCTTCTTTGTATCAATAGCATTCCCTACTAGTTGACAAGGATGGCACGACTTAACATGCGTTTCCATATCTTGATAACACTTCGGCCAATAAAACAATTTAGCGAGGCGTTGTTTCGATTTAGTTACGCCTGCGTGAGTTCCCGCATCTTCCGGGACAGAGAGCCAAAATTCTCTCCCGTAACTTTTCGGAAGAACCAAATCACAATTTTCCTCTCCTAAATGGTTTACCTGAATTTTGCATAACAATTCATGTTTTTGTACGAAATTTTTATGCGCAACTGCATCGGTTATATTAACTAACAGTTCTCTCACTTCCCTAGTCTCAGAGCAATTGTCCTGGCTGACCGCAAATTCCTCTGGGGTTATATTCACAAGACCCCGTTCTGCGTCGGTCAAGTTGACAATTGGAAGCTCATATTCAGTTTCTCCGCTCGTGTCGTGTAACAATGCGGGTCCCTCCTCTGCGCTTAGGGGGTTGTTAAATTCGTCCGTATTAGAGTTCCCGCTTACCTCGAGGGCTTCCGACTGCAACCTAGTAATCGCATTTTTACCTAATAGTCTCTTTGATATCGACTGTTGGTCAGTAGTTAGACGAGATATTACTTCATTCTCGCGCACTACTTCATTATAGTCAGAATCAGAGGATCCTTTTCCAAGCGCGGGAATTTCGAAACCCTCAGTTTGTTTTTCCCCGGTTCGCGCTTCATCTCTCTGACGTAAAACCGGAGTGTCCGTTACGCGAAAACCTCTCCCTATTGTACTTTTGTCCGTATTTCCGTCCGCACTTACTCCCAGACTGGTTTTGGTTGCAACGAGGGGAGGGGGGCGATTCGTGGAAATGGTCTTTTGTTCCCAGGTATGTTTATTTATTTACCTTATCCCCACCTGCACTGGATTTTTCATTTGTCGGACTGGAATTCCCGTTCCCTAGAGTAGTTCGGGTTTGTAACTTCGCTTGAGCGTTAATTTGCTCAGTTACCTGTATTTTTCGGCGTTGTTCTTCTAATAATGCAGCCGTCAAATTTCCCAGAATATATCGTTGTTGATTCGAAAAATCAGAAATGACGCAAGCCTTCGTATCGATATTCCCATATGTAGTACATAGCGAAACTCTTGCTACAGGTAATTTTATAGCGTGAGTATCTAAGGGCTGAGTTACCCATACCGCGTCGCCTGTAAAATCTTGCGGCCTAACATATCGCCTACAGATGAAGTCATAGCTAGCTCCACTGTCTCTTAAAATTTCAGACGGTTTATTGTTTACAGTGCCCAAACTAACGTACGGTGCTAGCGGATCTACTACCTCACTTTCCGTATGGATAGCATTTAATTCCTCCTTACGTTTTAATTCCGGGCAATCAGGTCTAATGTGCCCAGAGACTCCACACTGGAAACAAATAATGTCTCTGTGCCTTTTCCTTTCAAACTCCCGATCATTTCGCCAATCCCGATGTTTAAGTTCATTTACACTCGGCGTTTTTGGCCTTTCATTCTTAACTTCAACCTTTTCCCGGGAGGGGGTCTGATATTTTCTGCCTTGAATGGTACTGAATATTTGTGAAAATCAGGGGTGCGAGAATCCGGAAATTTTTTTTCCCTTGCGTTTGGGACCTTCCCGGGTTCTCCTAAGTAATTCATACTTGTCTCCTAAGTCCGCTACGATATTGGGCGAAACAAAACTTTCCCATTCTTTGAGATGGAATTCCTTGAATTCGCTCCCCATTTTCCGTTTAAGCTGGTCTACTAGCATTAAATCCAGTAGACCTTCATATGTTGTAACTCCTAAGCTGGATACCCAACCTTCTAAATAGGTGCGTATCTCAAAAAGGTAATCCTTCCATAGATTTCCTGATTTCCGTACATGTTGTACAAATTTTTGCCTCAAGGCTTCCGCCGATAATTTATAGCGTTCTAAGAGGAGTTTCTTTACAAATTTATAATCCCGCGTTTCTTCTGCCTTTTCCCTTAAAATAATATTTGACACTGAAAGCGGTAATAATGAAATAAGTTCCCCTGCCATCTCAATTTCAGGTACTTTCAAGTATTCAGCTTGTCTTTCGAATAGACAAAGGTACAAATTTATGTCCGTCTCATCCGGATTAAATTGTGGCATCCGGTTCCGCAAAGATGCCCCTGAGGGTCTTGGCACCTCTATCCGTTCATCAGCGCTCCTACGTTCCTGGGTTAATCTTAATTTTTCTAATTCGAACGCTCTCTCATTATCCCTCTCTTGTCTCTCCTTCTCTTTCTCTTCTCTCTCTAATTCTATTTGCCTGTTCTCTCTTTCTCTTTCTCTCGCTTTCTCTTCTCTCGCTTCTTTCTCTAACCGAATCTCGATAATGTTATCCAGGCATCCTTCCACAAAGGTGGGTTCATACCCTTCTGATTCCTCAATTAGCCTCCTAAGTTGTTTTATGGTCAGGGTTCCGTCTATTTCCCCTATCATTTCCCTGGCTAACTCAAGGAGATCTGCCTTACGCCCTTTACTTAAATAACTCATGGTGAGATAAAATCCTTAATAACTTACTACTCAAATTTCACAATATTAACTTACGACTACTCAACCAATTCGTGAAATACAATACTAACACAATACAAATACTACTCGATATTAGAACGTTTAACCCAATTTCCAAAATTTCAAATTAACACAATAATAATCACTTGAAAACCAAAACAATAAACAATATGAATTTTCCTAGCACAAATGCACACAATACAAAATAAATACTTGCAATATTCTCTTATAATGTGCTAACAGTTTTCTTAAGTTCAAATTATGATAATTAAATAACTAATATATTTAATTTAAGCAATGTTCTCAACACACTAATTTTTCCTTATCTTATTAACAATTTAAATCAAACACCATCATACACAATTTAAATTTTCAATTTATGCAATTTCAAAATTTCCAAATTATAATTCATTATAAATATTCTGATTTATACACAGTTTAAAAATCTTATTTATGAACAGTTAAATTCCAATTAATATTCAATTACAATTATAATTTATACACACTTTTAAAATTCAAATTTATGCACAATACTATTACACAAAATTCCTTAATTCAACTTTACTCTTAATTCAAAACTTTAATATACCTTAGTCAATAATTCTTATCTTTGAAATTATTTTCTATCACTCTACAAAATATTTGCATACCAATTTAAGATTTCTTTCAATTGATATACATCTAATTTAAACACAATGCAACACAATTTACTATACTCTGATCTATCTAAATTCCTAGCACAACCTATACTCAATGTACTGTTGGTTCGATACAAGAGAACAGAATTGGTTACTCACGATTTTTGATGCTTGTTTCATCAGTCTCTAGCGTCGTCTTACGGTTGAACACCAAATCTCACTGTTGACTCTCAAATCACAGGGTCACACAAAAAGTCTCACAGTTGACTCTCAATATCACAGGATCACACACAAAAAGTCTCACAGTTGACTCTCAATATCACAGGATCACAAAAAAATTTCACTAATGCAGGTTCAGATTCGGAACGCAAAATTTCTCATCTGATGTCTGGCTGCACAATTTCACCCGCGAAAATTTCTTCACCTAGCCTTCACTGTTTACCGTAACAGCGCTGCCACCAATATTTAGAATACCACTAGCCTGTAACGTACTGGAAAATAGGTAGGCGAGGCCTTCAATGACACAGGCTAGAAATTAAGGTATTCTTGACTAAATATTTTATTCACTAGAATAAACTATGTACAGATATGTACAAATTCAATAAACGATAACATTCAGGGATCTCGTACAGAGATAATATGCACATACAAGGATGCGTGGGATACCGGAACAGTATGGCTAGGGCTTTAAAACACAATAGCTGGAAACTAATGCCGGGACTAATGTTGACTCGATCACTCCGTCAGTCGATTAGCGCGGTTGGCTTTCACAGCAGGTTCGGAGGTTCCGAGTGCGTATCACGCTGGGATTCGTGAAGAAAACACAGGATGCAAGTCGATCCAAAATTAGAGTGCAAAGTCACTCTAGGCTGACTACTTCTATGCAAGAAGTTAACTATCAATCAGCAATAACGGGGAAGGAATTCCCAAGTCGAATGTTCGACTATCTAGCAACGGAGACGCTGGCGGTCTCAAAAAAAAACAAACTCCAGACACGGAGATAAGAGCGGTCCTCGATCGACCAGGCTCTAGCAGGTAGAAGCCTCGAGAGAAGTAACAAAGCAAAGCCCCCGTTCTAGTCCGGTCCTGTTCCATTTATACTAAGCACTCCTTCGCTTCTCGGTTCTTCGAGAAGCTTCCCGAGCCAGGGTGACGCAATCTTGCGGTCACTCCCAAGTCTTCGATCAGCTGTCCTGGTTCCAGATGTAGCAATTCTCAGATTCATTAACTTAACCAACTTAATGCCCTTTTTGTAACCGCTAATGGGCGGCAAGGTGCACTCAATTATGTACACAGTAAAGGTCCATTCAACAGGTTACAATGTTCAGACAGTTCGGAGCCGTCAATGCACCGTTTTTCAATTACGGGTTTTTAGACCACCTGGTTCTATTATCGGCTACTCGTGAGTCCACGACGAAAGGTCACCTTTTGGGCTCCTTGTTCGTTTTGGGGTCATGTAACGGATCGTTACACCCCCCTCGCATAAGAATTTTCCACAGGGTGGATCTCGATTATGCCGACAATTCTCGTGGAGAACTGCAACTCTGATCTTCCTCGTAAGGAACCAACAGTCACTCAGATACTTAATATACATTATACTAAAAAATAACACTAACTATATCTAAATTATAATATTAAATAATTACAACACAAAAGACAATATGCAAGTATGTACAGGTTACATTTTCCACATTTTACATGATGCAGCGGCTTAATGCATCTGCATTAGTATTATCTGTGCCGGGTTTGTGAACCACACAGTAGCTATCAGTTGCAGCACCAGCTGTCATTTCAAACCGTTTGAAAAATTCCGTTGTGAGGTGGCTTGTAAACGAAAAGCCATTATCACATTGAACTTCGCGCGGAAAACCTAGATGCCTGAAAATCTGTAAAAACGCATCAGTGACCGCTACAGATCCTATATTTGGCACTGGCACCGCTTCCGGGTATTTAAAAACCAGACCTATCGCGGTAATTATATACCGGTTCCCATTTTCAGATTCGGGTAACGGCCCACAAGCATCTATATTAATTTTAGTGAAAGGTTCACTAATTATCGGAGTTAATCGCATAGGCGCCTTCTTTGTATCAATAGCATTCCCTACTAGTTGACAAGGATGGCACGACTTAACATGCGTTTCCATATCTTGATAACACTTCGGCCAATAAAACAATTTAGCGAGGCGTTGTTTCGATTTAGTTACGCCTGCGTGAGTTCCCGCATCTTCTTGACAGAGAGCCAAAATTCTCTCCCGTAACCTTTCCGGTACCACCAAATCACAATTTTCCTCTCCTAAATGGTTTACCTGAATTTTGCATAACAATTCATGTTTTTGTACGAAACTTTTATGCGCAACTCCATCGGTTACATTAACTAACAGTTCTCTCACTTCCCTAGTCTCAGAGCAATTGTCCTGGCTGACCGCAAATTCCTCTGGGGTTATATTCACAAGACCCCGTTCTGCGTCGGTCAAGTTGACAATTGGAAGCTCATATTCAGTTTCTCCGCTCGTGTCGTGTAACAATGCGGGTCCCTCCTCTGCGCTTAGGGGGTTGTTAAATTCGTCCGTATTAGAGTTCCCGCTTACCTCGAGGGCTTCCGACTGCAACCTAGTAATCGCATTTTTACCTAATAGTCTCTTTGATATCGACTGTTGGTCAGTAGTTAGACGAGATATTACTTCATTCTCGCGCACTACTTCATTATAGTCAGAATCAGAGGATCCTTTTCCAAGCGCGGGAATTTCGAAACCCTCAGTTTGTTTTTCCCCGGTTCGCGCTTCATCTCTCTGACTTAAAACCGGAGTGTCCGTTACGCGAAAACCTCTCCCTATTGTACTTTTGTCCACATTTCCGTCCGCACTTACTCCCAGACTGGTTTTGGTTGCAACGAGGGGAGGGGGGCGATTCGTGGAAATGGTCTTTTGTTCCCAGGTATGTTTATTTACCTTCTCCCCACCTGCACTGGATTTTTCATTTGTCGGACTGGAATTCCCGTTCCCTAGAGTAGTTCGGGTTTGTAACTTTGCTTGAGCGTTAATTTGCTCAGTTACCTGTATTTTTCGGTTTTGTTCTTCTAATAATGCAGCCGTCAAATTTCCCAGAATATATCGTTGTTGATTCGAAAAATCAGAAATGACGCAAGCCTTCGTATCGATATTCCCATATGTAGTACATAGCGAAACTCTTGCTACAGGTAATTTTATAGCGTGAGTATCTAAGGGCTGAGTTACCCATACCGTGTCGCCTGTAAAATCTTGCGGCCTAACATATCGCCTACAGATGAAGTCATAGCTAGCTCCACTGTCTCTTAAAATTTCAGACGGTTTATTGTTTACAGTGCCCAAACTAACGTACGGTGCTAACAGATCTACTACCTCACTTTCCGTATGGATAGCATTTAATTCCTCCTTACGTTTTAATTCCGGGCAATCAGGTCTAATGTGCCCAGAGACTCCACACTGGAAACAAATAATGTCTCTGTGCCTTTTCCTTTCAAACTCCCGATCATTTCGCCAATCCCGATGTTTAAGTTCATTTACACTCGGCGTTTTTTGGCCTTTCATTCTTAACTTCAACCTTTTCCCGGGGAGGGGGTCTGATATTTTCTGCCTTGAATGGTACTGAATATTTGTGAAAATCAGGGGTGCGAGAATCCGGAAATTTTTTCCCTTGCGTTTGGGACTTCCCGGGTTTCCTAAGTAATTCATACTTGTCTCCTAAGTCCGCTACGATATCGGGTGAAACAAAACTTTCCCATTCTTTGAGATGGAATTCCTTGAATTCGCTCCCCATTTTCCGTTTAAGCTGGTCTACTAGCATTAAATCCAGTAGACCTTCATATGTTGTAACTCCTAAGCTGGATACCCAACCTTCTAAATAGGTGCGTATCTCAAAAAGGTAATCCTTCCATAGATTTCCTGATTTCCGTACATGTTGTACAAATTTTTGCCTCAGGGCTTCCGCCGATAATTTATAGCGTTCTAAGAGGAGTTTCTTTACAAATTTATAATCCCGCGTTTCTTCTGCCTTTTCCCTTAAAATAATATTTGACACTGAAAGCGGTAATAATGAAATAAGTTCCCCTGCCATCTCAATTTCAGGTACTTTCAAGTATTCAGCTTGTCTTTCGAATAGACAAAGGTACAAATTTATGTCCGTCTCATCCGGATTAAATTGTGGCATCCGGTTCCGCAAAGATGCCCCTGAGGGTCTTGGCACCTCTATCCGTTCATCAGCGCTCCTACGTTCCTGGGTTAATCTTAATTTTTCTAATTCGAACGCTCTCTCATTATCCCTCTCTTGTCTCTCCTTCTCTTTCTCTTCTCTCTCTAATTCTATTTGCCTGTTCTCTCTTTCTCTTTCTCTCGCTTTCTCTTCTCTCGCTTCTTTCTCTAACCGGGAATCTCGATAATGTTATCCAGGCATCCTTCCACAAAGGTGGGTTCATACCCTTCTGATTCCTCAATTAGCCTCCTAAGTTGTTTTATGGTCAGGGTTCCGTCTATTTCCCCTATCATTTCCTGGCTAACTCGAAGGAGATCTGCCTTACGCCCTTTACTTAAATAACTCATGGTGAGATAAAATCCTTAATAACTTACTACTCAAATTTCACAATAATTAACTTACGACTACTCAAACAATTCGTGAAATACAATACTAACACAATCCAAATACTACTCGATATTAGAACGTTTAACCCAATTTCCAAAATTTCAAATTAACACAACAATAATCACTTGAAAACCAAACCAATAAACAATATGAATTTTCCTAGCACAAATGCACACAATACAAAATAAATACTTGCAATATTCTCTTATAATGTGCTAACAGTTTTCTTAAGTTCAAATTATGATAATTAAATAACTAATATATTTAATTTAAGCAATGTTCTCAACACACTAATTTTCCTTATCTTATTAACAATTTAAATCAAACACCATCATACACAATTTAACTTTTCAATTTATGCAATTTCAAATTTTCCAAATTATATTCATTATATAATATTCTGATTTATACACAGTTTAAAAATCTTATTTATGAACAGTTAAATTCCAATTAATATTCAATTACAATTATAATTTATACACACTTTTAAAATTCAAATTTATGCACAATACTATTACACAAAATTCCTTAATTCAACTTTACTCTTAATTCAAAACTTTAATATACCTTAGTCAATAATTCTTATCTTTGAAATTATTTTCTATCACTCTACAAAATATTTGCATACCAATTTAAGATTTCTTTCAATTGATATACATCTAATTTAAACACAATGCAACACAATTTACTATACTCTGATCTATCTAAATTCCTAGCACAACCTATACTCAATGTACTGTTGGTTCGATACAAGAGAACAGAATTGGTTACTCACGATTTTTGATGCTTGTTTCATCAGTCTCTAGCGTCGTCTTACGGTTGAACACCAAATCTCACTGTTGACTCTCAAATCACAGGGTCACACAAAAAGTCTCACAGTTGACTCTCAATATCACAGGATCACACAAAAAGTCTCACAGTTGACTCTCAATATCACAGGATCACAAAAAAATTTCACTAATGCAGGTTCAGATTCGGAACGCAAAATTTCTCATCTGATGTCTGGCTGCACAATTTCACCCGCGAAAATTTCTTCACCTAGCCTTCACTGTTTACCGTAACAGCGCTGCCACCAATATTTAGAATACCACTAGCCTGTAACGTACTGGAAAATAGGTAGGCGAGGCCTTCAATGAAACACAGGCTAGAAATTTAAGGTATTCTTGACTAAATATTTTATTCACTAGAATAAACTATGTACAGATATGTACAAATTCAATAAACGATAACATTCAGGGATCTCGTACAGAGATAATATGCACATACAAGGATGCGTGGGATACCGGAACAGTATGGCTAGGGCTTTAAAACACAATAGCTGGAAACTAATTAGTGCCGGGACTAATGTTGACTCGATCACTCCGTCAGTCGATTAGCGCGGTTGGCTTTCACAGCAGGTTCGGAGGTTCCGAGTGCGTATCACGCTGGGATTCGTGAAGAAAACACAGGATGCAAGTCGATCCAAAATTAGAGTGCAAAGTCACTCTAGGCTGACTACTTCTATGCAAGAAGTTAACTATCAATCAGCAATAACGGGGAAGGAATTCCCAAAGTCGAATGTTCGACTATCTAGCAACGGAGACGCTGGCGGTCTCAAAAAAAAAAAACTCCAGACACGGAGATAAGAGCGGTCCTCGATCGACCAGGCTCTAGCAGGTAGAAGCCTCGAGAGAAGAACAAAGCAAAAAGCCCCCGTTCTAGTCCGGTCCTTTCCATTTATACTCCACAATATCTTCGCTTCTCGGTTCTTCGAGAAAGCTTCCCGAGCCAGGGTGACGCAATCTTGCGGTCACTCCCAAGTCTGCGATCAGCTGTCCTGGTTCCAGATGCAGCAATTCTCAGATTCATTAACTTAACCAACTTAATGCCCTTTTTGTAACCGCTAATGGGCGGCAAGGTGCACTCAATTATGTACACAGTAAAGGTCCATTCAACAGGTTACAATGTTCAGACAGTTCGGAGCCGTCGACGCACCGTTTTTCAATTACGGGTTTTTAGACCACCTGGTTCTATTATCGGCTACTCGTGAGTCCACGACGAAAGGTCACCTTTTGGGCTCCTTGTTCGTTTTGGGGTCATGTAACGGATCGTTACACCCCCCCTCGCATAAGAATTTTTCCACAGGGTGGATCTCGATTATGCCGACAATTCTCGTGGAGAACTGCAACTCTGATCTTCCTCGTAAGGAACCAACAGTCACTCAGATACTTAATATACATTATACTAAAAAAATAACACTAACTATATCTAAATTATAATATTAAATAATTACAACACAAAAGACAATATGCAAGTATGTACAGGTTACATTCTTACCACATTTTACATGATGCAGCGGCTTAATGCATCTGCATTAGTATTATCTGTGCCGGGTTTGTGAACCACACAGTAGCTATCAGTTGCAGCACCAGCTGTCATTTCAAACCGTTTGAAAAATTCCGTTGTGAGGTGGCTTGTAAACGAAAAGCCATTATCACATTGAACTTCGCGCGGAAAACCTAGATGCCTGAAAATCTGTAAAAACGCATCAGTGACCGCTACAGATCCTATATTTGGCACTGGCACCGCTTCCGGGTATTTAAAAACCAGACCTATCGCGGTAATTATATACCGGTTCCCATTTTCAGATTCGGGTAACGGCCCACAAGCATCTATATTAATTTTAGTGAAAGGTTCACTAATTATCGGAGTTAATCGCATAGGCGCCTTCTTTGTATCAATAGCATTCCCTACTAGTTGACAAGGATGGCACGACTTAACATGCGTTTCCATATCTTGATAACACTTCGGCCAATAAAACAATTTAGCGAGGCGTTGTTTCGATTTAGTTACGCCTGCGTGAGTTCCCGCATCTTCTTGACAGAGAGCCAAAATTCTCTCCCGTAACCTTTCCGGTACCACCAAATCACAATTTTCCTCTCCTAAATGGTTTACCTGAATTTTGCATAACAATTCATGTTTTTGTACGAAACTTTTTGCGCAACTCCATCGGTTACATTAACTAACAGTTCTCTCACTTCCCTAGTCTCAGAGCAATTGTCCTGGCTGACCGCAAATTCCTCTGGGGTTATATTCACAAGACCCCGTTCTGCGTCGGTCAAGTTGACAATTGGAAGCTCATATTCAGTTTCTCCGCTCGTGTCGTGTAACAATGCGGGTCCCTCCTCTGCGCTTAGGGGGTTGTTAAATTCGTCCGTATTAGAGTTCCCGCTTACCTCGAGGGCTTTCCGACTGCAACCTAGTAATCGCATTTTTACCTAATAGTCTCTTTGATTATCGACTGTTGGTCAGTAGTTAGACGAGATATTACTTCATTCTCGCGCACTACTTCATTATAGTCAGAATCAGAGGATCCTTTTCCAAGCGCGGGAATTTCGAAACCCTCAGTTTGTTTTTCCCCGGTTCGCGCTTCATCTCTCTGACGTAAAACCGGAGTGTCCGTTACGCGAAAACCTCTCCCTATTGTACTTTTGTCCGTATTTCCGTCCGCACTTACTCCCAGACTGGTTTTGGTTGCAACGAGGGGAGGGGGGCGATTCGTGGAAATGGTCTTTTGTTCCCAGGTATGTTTATTTACCTTCTCCCCACCTGCACTGGATTTTTCATTTGTCGGACTGGAATTCCCGTTCCCTAGAGTAGTTCGGGTTTGTAACTTTGCTTGAGCGTTAATTTGCTCAGTTACCTGTATTTTTCGGCGTTGTTCTTCTAATAATGCAGCCGTCAAATTTCCCAGAATATATCGTTGTTGATTCGAAAAATCAGAAATGACGCAAGCCTTCGTATCGATATTCCCATATGTAGTACATAGCGAAACTCTTGCTACAGGTAATTTTATAGCGTGAGTATCTAAGGGCTGAGTTACCCATACCGTGTCGCCTGTAAAATCTTGCGGCCTAACATATCGCCTACAGATGAAGTCATAGCTAGCTCCACTGTCTCTTAAAATTTCAGACGGTTTATTGTTTACAGTGCCCAAACTAACGTACGGTGCTAGCAGATCTACTACCTCACTTTCCGTATGGATAGCATTTAATTCCTCCTTACGTTTTAATTCCGGGCAATCAGGTCTAATGTGCCCAGAGACTCCACACTGGAAACAAATAATGTCTCTGTGCCTTTTCCTTTCAAACTCCCGATCATTTCGCCAATCCCGATGTTTAAGTTCATTTACACTCGGCGTTTTTGGCCTTTCATTCTTAACTTCAACCTTTTCCCGGGGAGGGGGTCTGATATTTTCTGCCTTGAATGGTACTGAATATTTGTGAAAATCAGGGGTGCGAGAATCCGGAAATTTTTTTCCTTGCGTTTGGGACCTTCCCGGGTCTCCTAAGTAATTCATACTTGTCTCCTAAGTCCGCTACGATATTGGGTGAAACAAAACTTTCCCATTCTTTGAGATGGAATTCCTTGAATTCGCTCCCCATTTTCCGTTTAAGCTGGTCTACTAGCATTAAATCCAGTAGACCTTCATATGTTGTAACTCCTAAGCTGGATACCCAACCTTCTAAATAGGTGCGTATCTCAAAAAGGTAATCCTTCCATAGATTTCCTGATTTCCGTACATGTTGTACAAATTTTTGCCTCAGGGCTTCCGCCGATAATTTATAGCGTTCTAAGAGGAGTTTCTTTACAAATTTATAATCCCGCGTTTCTTCTGCCTTTTCCCTTAAAATAATATTTGACACTGAAAGCGGTAATAATGAAATAAGTTCCCCTGCCATCTCAATTTCAGGTACTTTCAAGTATTCAGCTTGTCTTTCGAATAGACAAAGGTACAAATTTATGTCCGTCTCATCCGGATTAAATTGTGGCATCCGGTTCCGCAAAGATGCCCCTGAGGGTCTTGGCACCTCTATCCGTTCATCAGCGCTCCTACGTTCCTGGGTTAATCTTAATTTTTCTAATTCGAACGCTCTCTCATTATCCCTCTCTTGTCTCTCCTTCTCTTTCTCTTCTCTCTCTAATTCTATTTGCCTGTTCTCTCTTTCTCTTTCTCTCGCTTTCTCTTCTCTCGCTTCTTTCTCTAACCGAATCTCGATAATGTTATCCAGGCATCCTTCCACAAAGGTGGGTTCATACCCTTCTGATTCCTCACTTAGCCTCCTAAGTTGTTTTATGGTCAGGGTTCGTCTATTTCCCCTATCATTTCCTTGGCTAACTCAAGGAGATCTGCCTTACGCCCTTTACTTAAATAACTCATGGTGAGATAAAATCCTTAATAACTTACTACTCAAATTTCACAATATTAACTTACGACTACTCAACCAATTCGTGAAATACAATACTAACACAATACAAATACTACTCGATATTAGAACGTTTAACCCAATTTCCAAAATTTCAAATTAACACAATAATAATCACTTGAAAACCAAAACAATAAACAATATGAATTTTCCTAGCACAAATGCACACAATACAAAATAAATACTTGCAATATTCTCTTATAATGTGCTAACAGTTTTCTTAAGTTCAAATTATGATAATTAAATAACTAATATATTTAATTTAAGCAATGTTCTCAACACACTAATTTTTCCTTATCTTATTAACAATTTAAATCAAACACCATCATACACAATTTAAATTTTCAATTTATGCAATTTCAAATTTCCAAATTATATTCATTATATAATATTCTGATTTA
>CM063508.1:68197724-68238126 GCA_032207245.1 Pardosa pseudoannulata | reverse complement strand
ATAAAGAAAAATGAGGAGGAGTTGATGAAGAAAATCATTCTTTTAACCCTAGATAACTAAACATAAATCGGAGTTACCCTGTCACTAATCATTGGACTAATACGCTACTATTTAAAACCAAGTGTATTTTTACATGTCTTTTATTATTATTATTTTTATTTAAAAGCGATATTCAGTTCCTTATCACAAAATAGCTCAAAGTGTAGCTAACTTTCATCAGTTACGATAAGAATTTCTTCCTCTCGCTTATCTTATTTGCAGCTTGATTGTATTGCACTCAACGTCCAATTTGTTTAAAATTTGTGAAATTTTCTCTATACTTTCTCTAATCCGTCTTTCATATATTTTAAAGTATATTAATAAAATGCTGACCCCCATACACACAAAAAAAGGTAGAGTCTCGGTGGTATTGACGATGGTATTAATAATTCTAGTATTAACACAAAATTTTGCTTGTCATCCGACTTTTAGACGATGATTAAAGTAGATGTAAAGTAACCAGTATTCAGCAGTGCTTATCATCTTCGAATAACTATTTTCCCTAGTCATGAAGGAACCAGGAGCATTCTCAAATTCCCGAAAACGGTAGGGAGTCTATAGTCTATTATTAAACCAGTAACGTAGCAAGAATTGTTTTTCAGAACGATCCAAAGTCTTAATCCAAAGTACAGTGGACATTCGATTTCATAAAAATATACCCATTACACACAAGTGCATATATACATAAGTCTTATACATACATCTATAGTTCTGCATGCATACATAAATATGTCAAAAAACCGATCAATGCTGTACGTAATTTCATTGTATCTTGAATAATATATTTACAACCACATAGTGTCTTTTATTTTACGCTCTAAATTTTTACCAGGCTTTGCTTGGCAAATACTGAAGCATGCTTAATTTAAGTTCAAGTATTTAACATACGAACTTAAGCTAAGTTATTTTATGAATAACTAGGAAAATTGAAGAAAATATATTAAAAGAGGAATTATTCTCTAATTTTTCTTTTATAAAATTACATACTTTGTATGGCATAATTAGTAATTTATAAACTACCGTTTTATGGTTGTAACTTATTTCTAGCTTTTAAGGCCAGATCGATCAAACCTACCTTTGCCTTTATAGTTATGCGTATATGCACCAACAGTAATGCTAAATTTGTCAAACTCTGGTGCCCAGTTCTATAGCGAAGAAATTTTTTTATTCTTTTTATGGTGGAAAATAATATTTTAATACTTTCAATGGAAACAACGATACACAAATTTTAATAAATCTGTCAATGTATACAGTGAAAATATTTCGTAGAGGGTTCAAGACTCCCCTTTCCGGGTGTATTTTTACAAGGGTGTATTGATAGGGGTCAGAGGTCTCTCGCGTCCGAGGCCACGAGCTCAAGCCATACGTATCCCTTGGGTAGTGCTAAATGAGAGACCAACCTCAGGGGTATACCTCCTTTAGGTATATACTGGTGACACGATCCCGAGGTGCCCTAGTGATCTGGGTCTTTAGTTCCTGGTAGACGAGCTTTCCCCTGTAGTGACTGCTCATTACCGAGTTGGACAAAATTAAAATCGGACCATGACTGGTCTCTCGTAGGTCAGTAGTGGTTTGGCTGCCAATTCGAGTTGCTGTTGTAGTAACTGGTCTTCAGTATTTGGTCACGTTGGTACCGTTGGTTTACCCGCTGCATGGGCGAAAGCCTCGATCAGAGTTGAACTAGCTTATACAAGGACGTATAAATACGTTTTTTTATAGAATGGACATATTTATACGTCTTTTTATTAGACGAATATTTAGTGACCTGGAGTTAAAGGGGTAGGTGTTAGAAAAAGGTCGGGAATCCCTACTTTGAATTACACGTATTCACATGTAAAAATGCTTTAAATACGAAGTCTTATTTAGTTTGATTGCTAAAGGCTGCAATGAATGAACGAGTAATTAACTTAAAATTTAGGATCCAATTGAGCGCATGCATTTCTACCTACTTAAACTTTCTGGCAGATGTTGACATTTCTGGGTGCTGTGATGAAGAGTTAAAGAGGAGACGAGGAAAAAAATCAAGGCCGTTCCTATAATCAGGGTTGGTGCACTTACGCAATGCACGGTCAGTCTGCTAATCATATCAGGACTTGTGCTATTGAGAAGTGGCGGTTCGTGTATAATCAATGCGGAACTGTTGTACCTCTATTTTTGTCAGTATAAGAGTATATTCATTAACCCCTTTCACTAGAGGCCGTTTTCGTGCGGACTAGTTAGCAACTCGAAATGTTTTGTAGTGCTTTTGGTGAATTTCTTACCTCTAACTTAAAATGATTACACACACAAGCTAACGAATAAAAATTTTATATTTTAATATTTAATGTACCTTTACATCTTTACGAAGATAATTTCTTAAACATTAGGCTTTGTAATTTTGCTTTGTATGATATTTCATGTAACAATTACCGAAATGCAGACCCGGCTTTTCGGAACAAATATCAAAATAGTATGCTGTTCGATGTCTTTCGCCGGATTTATTTCTTTGAGAGAAGTCAGTGCTTGAGTTCTTTCTATCGTGAAGCATTCTATGTATAGCTGTAATTTCCTCGTTATGCAACTCTAAATAAAACTCATCTTCTCTCGAGTTTATTTAATTACTAAATTCTATTCGTAAGATTACATGGAATAAACTTAGGAACCAATTTCAAAGAAATTAAACATTAATAGTTATCACGAATCAAATTATCGCATTAAACAAAGTGGAGAACGAGAGTCACCTCTAGAGTAAAAAGGGTTAATTTATTAAAATTTACTTGATTTTATGATCCACAATTAAAAGTACATCGTACAGTTTTTATACGATGTTAGCGTCACTAGCCAGTACCAGTTCACTGTAGTTCAATTTGAACTTATAACATTATGTTTATCACAGTGCCATACCTATACCATATTTTGATTCGCGCTCAAGCATATTTAGTCCCAGTGCGACGCCCAAAGCTGCATTGTGCATTAGAGCCAAGGGAGCTCAGTCGGCAAAATGCAACGATATCGTAACTGAGAGGTTGCGGGTTCGGAACCCGAGCAGGCTTAAGACCCGCCGTGATCGTTAAGGGTGATTAGGGCACGTAAAATATATTCTTGGTCACAATGTCTTCCAAGTTCTCAATTGATACCGAATCTATGGCAAACCGAATCTATGGGTCTTCTGCTTGGTCCCTGCTTCAAAGTTACGAGTCCCACTTGAGCAAAGTCTTTTCTTTCACCTTAACGATGTTCATTACAACGGAATACGCACTCCTTTGCCTTAATAGGAGTTAATCGTGCTTTGTTTGTCTAAATATAATCAGAAACAACAACTGTGCATCAAGCAGTTCCTTTGCTCCGTTTGTAGTTTGTTCATAATGTATATCGTATTTACCCTCTCTTTAAATATTTATGCATTACCTGTATAAAATTTTTATAGCTTTCAATACATTTTCATCAGAGTCTGAATGCCGTTTGTAAACGGTAAAGAGAATAAAACATTTCTAAGCAGTATTTAAATTAGGATAGGCTAAATACACTTGAAATAGTTTCAACTGAGAGAAAATTGCTCAACGATCGCAGGGACATAAAAAATAATTGTTATTGACCTTTCTGCTAGAAATGAAACAAGAAAAATTGTTTTAAGTAAGATGTGCCAAAATGTTTTTTAATTTTTAGACAATAAAAATAATTTTTGTGCTTATTTACTTTTTTAATTTTATCAAACACTCATTTGTGATGTAGCTGCAAATTTCGAGATTCACGTTTCTCTACTGAGAATGGCTTATTCGACCCAAATGGTTTTATTTGCGATTTAACATTTACTTAACGCCTCTAAATCATTTTGAAGTACTATCATTTAGCCATACCTTCTAAGTCTATATATATAAAAATAAATTTGTGTCTGTTTATGTGTACTTGATAGACTCAAAAACCATGTATCCAATCGCCGTGAAAATTTGAGAAATTATTAGGTACATCCCTGGGAAGGTTTTTGTAAATTTTTAACGTTCGAAATCCATTCCTTTCCTCTTTTTCGAGCATTTTATGTCATTATTCCAAGCATTATTTTCCCCGGTTAAACGCAAACGATTAATTTTCTAATTTATCGCATCATAACTAAGTGAAAGAAGTAATAATTTTTATCAATGTGACGTCATTCCGTTAATCCCAAGTAATTGTTTTAAGCGCAGTTTTCCTCGGTTAAAAGCAGGAGATTAAAATTTTCAAATTATCACATAATAAATAGGTGAAAATGATATTTTTTTTATCATTATGACGTCATTCCTTTAAATATCTCATTTATTCATTTCTTATTTTAAATTATTTAAATATCGTTTGGTAGTATCAATTCAATTTGATCTGGAAATTTAGATTTAAAGTGATTCACTTTCATTTCCATGTGACACAAATTATAGCATTTTTATATAAGAACTTATTTTAAATTTAATTCTTCGTTAATTTGTACGTTACAATGAAATGTTTATCAACAATATTCTAACAACAAAAAGCACAAGCTACTATCATAGGCAAATAAAAACCTATCATTTGTTATGTACGAAAAAAAAAATCTTTGTTTAAAGGTAACATATTAAGTTTACCGTAGCGAAGTACGGGCACACTTGATAGTTTTCAATATAGTTGTGTTGGCCTATTTTTAAAATTATTTTTTCAGCGTATATCTATTTAAATACAATCGCACCTTTATTTTACGAATTTCTCTATTCGGTGAACTTTTCGTTCGAATCAAAAGTATTTCACTAATTTTTTTATGAAATAATTTCTAAATAGCGAAGTGCATTCTTTATTTAACGAAAATTTTTTCGTGATTTATTTTTTCTCCCAAATAAAACACAAAACTCTTTAATTTTTTTATATGATAAATCAAGGATACTAACTGGACATTTTAAATTTTAACTACATTTTAAATGTGCAAATAGTCATGAGCCTCCAGAAATGCATTTTATAATACAGAGGTTTCCAACTGTTTTAAGCAACTAAAATGGTTAAAACTTGTTTTAATTAAACTTTTCGTATTATTTCATACTGACACCTGTGTTTTACAGGCAGAATTTTACAAAAATTGGGGAATTACGAAAGTGGGATCCCTAATCATGCAAAAGGTTTAGAATGTAGAAATCCCTGAACTAAATATAGCTTTGGGTATAATTTATTATTATTACTGGAAGGAGGGTAGAGAACTTTTGTTCTAAAGATTGTATTGGGTAAATTTATTATTATTACTGGAAGGAGGGTAAAGAATATCAGTATTATATAAAAAATTATGACTTTCATATCCGAAATTTTTATCGTTTTCCACAGAATGGCATAAGGATATTATTTAATAAATGACATTAACTACTTTTAATATGAGGTGAATCTCAGAACAATAAATAATTCTTTTGGAGTTTCCGAGTACAGTAAATGCTAATCATAACTCGTACATTTTAAAAATTGTAACTTGGTGTAAATCTGATTTGAATCAAAACAATTCTGTCACTTATTACATTAACGAAAATTTACTTTTAAACGGTTATTAGAATATATTACTTAACGCGAAGTAATGCATATTAATTTTTTAAATGCAATTAACTGTATGCAGTTAAAACCAACTGGTTTCGAAATGAACAAGTAACATCTGTTACTGGATACAGAAATAAAAAATATGTGTTGAAAATACATATTTCATTTCTGTATTCAGTAGCAGTAAATACGAAGAAAAAAATTATGATTCGTACTTAGAATGGTTTAAAAAAAGACATGTATACATATACATACATACATACATATATATGTATATATATATATATATATATATATATGTATATATATATGTATGTATGTATGTATGTATGTATGTATGTATAACGAATTATGTAAAGGGGTTTAGTACATTTCCAGACTTAAAATTTTTATAATGACAGTTTTTTTTCTCCGATTCATCATAAAACTAAAAGTTCTGCTTCTTTTAGAATGGATTTTTTACAAGTTTTTTAATAGTTAAAAAATAGTTTTGTCATTTCAAGTAATATATTTCTTAATATTACATAAAAATACTCAAAATGAAAATTGAGATTAATTTACTTGCAAGATAACTTTTTAAATATGTATGCCAGAAACAAAATCTTTACTTCAAATAAATTACATATCTGCCTAAAATTTGAAAAGTATCTGATATCTTAAAAAAAATTAAACTATTATGGAATTGAAAATTTAAAAATATCCTTTATCATGTAATAGATTAAAATATATCGCTTCTTTTAATATAACACACATAACATAATATTAAGTTCACAGAATAAAAAAGATAATTAGCTTCTATCTGATATAAAAAATTAGTTTTTAATTTATAAATTTGAAAATTTTTTACATTTAATTTTCTCTTGGGGTATGTGTTTTGTGTTTTTAGAAAAAGGATTGCTTCTTATAACAAAATCAAATATTTTTTATAATGTTAGACTCATATTAATAATCTAGGAAATATTCATTATTAAAGTAGCAGAATTCTTAAATTTTATATTCAGTCATTAACAGGCTGTTATAATCTAAGACTATGTCTAAGAGTTCTCAACTTTGGAACTATATTCCTATCAATACAAATAATATTTACATACCATGACATATAACATAGATACATTAAACATACATACATTTAATTTACACACAATGAAGGCTAGCGAAAATTAATAAATGCATGCATTCTTCTAATCATAAGACTTCTTTACTCTGGAACTATGTCCTCTTAACGCAAATAACATTTAATTCACATAACGTGACATGAAGAAAAGACTAACGAAAATTAATATATACATGAATTCTTCTAATCATAATGAGTTAATTAATAATTATGTATTTGTTGAAAGGTTTAAAATTCATTTTATTAAATGAAAAAAGGTTTTTATTTTAAAAAAAGCAGTTGAAATAACATAATTAGGAAAAAATGGAAACTATAACGAAAAAGAATAACAACTTACCAAACGATCTTTCAGCAAAATATAGGAAAACTCGTGTACTTCTTTCTATGTTGTGGCAACAGATTATCGAATGACGGTCGAGTTTATCACAGAGTAAATATATTGTTTAAAAACTGAAACTAAAACTATGCCTTACGCTCTCAGTTTCTACCCGCTCTTACTTCGTGTTCATCCTTCGAGGTTATTTGATTTCTAGTTTGGCTGCATCCATGACTTTTAGTTCGTGATTTCTCCTACGTCACTGTTTCCTCCAGTAAGCGTTCGTTCGGTCGATAAGGAAAGCGAGTTCAAAGTTTTAATTCACGAATACGAATGAGATTTCAAACTAGGATATAATGCTAATAATCAAAGTAGTCTTTAATCAAAGATTAACTTAAAATGAATTGTTAACGGTTTTAGTTTAATATAATTAATCTAGCTTTCTATTAATATTATAAGTAAATAAGAGATTTTTTTTAAATACAGGAAACGTGTAGATTTTGGTTGAAATTACAGACTTTAGGGGGCTTTATTAGTTTTAAACATTGAAATATTTTATAAAATTTTATATTGAATTATTTTTCTGAGGCCAAATTCTTAACGTAACTGAAAAAATTCATTGTAGAACGTGAGTTTTAAGAGTACATTATAGAGTTCCTGACCATATTAATATAACCACTCGGCATTTCCTGAATTTTTTATATTTCTTCAATACGTTTGAGCAATGAATGATTAGATACCCACGTTACATTGAGCCAACCTTGATATGGCATGTTGGCCAACCGTTGGCCTACAGTTGGTTAATGGTTGGCAAATGGTTATTTTTGACATAATGCCACCGTAATACTACGATGGACCAACTGAATGCTAACGTAATAACTACAATTCCTAACTGAATGCCAACACACTGTTTGAATGGGTCTAATTATAAATCCTTGAGTTTAAAAATGTACAACTGCATTACACCTTTCTCAGTTTAGAACAAATGCAGTTTCTTACACATATATGTTTTATTTAGGCACAACATATATGTGTCTAAATCATTATTTTAATTATAAATTATTTGTGTCACAATAAGTTAGGGGTACAATTTTTGTTTTTTATCATTTGACTTATCTTCACGTTGATTACCATTTTTACTCCTCGTGGCATGCTATCAATGTATTTAAAGCGTTTTTCGTGAGTTTAGTAGTATTGTGATTCTAGTTAAAAAATTATTTTTTCGATAAAGTAGTTTTTGTTAGCAACTCTATCCATTAGATATTTCTCTTTTCCTTATCTCCCACGTATTCTCAATTGGATTGTGATTTGCGCTTTTGGTTAATCTAAAATGAGCATTTCATTGTCTGAGAGAAATTTTTTGGCTGATTCCAGACAAAGGTAATAGCAAAACAAGTCATGGTAACAATTTTGTTATACACAAATTTTCGTATTTCGATTTCTTCACAATTTTCGGAATATATGCACACACACACACACACACATATATTGTTTGGAGGTATGAGTAATAAAATTGACCTTAAGCGGTTTATTGACTTGGTTTAAAGCGCAGCTCTCTACTTTTTGCTATCCAAAGGCTAAGGGGACCGGAAGATACTGCTTAAGACCGATTCTGAATGGCTATGCATATCTATGCTATCAACGAGATTCGAACCCCCGAACACCTTGGTACGGATTTAGTTTAGTTTGGAACGCTACGGTCTACTTTTTTGCAACACATGGGCTAATGAGACCGGGACCTACTTCTTAAAACCGATTACGAGCATCCATACCACAGTGGGATACAAACCCATGAAGTCTGGTTCCGAAGATCAGCTCCCTAACGATTGGGCCATCGTTCGGCCCTCGGTACCGAAGTGCAGCGCCCTAAACATTTGGCCACCGTTCACCAACGGATTTTTAAAGTGGAAAAGGTTATTTAAATGTACCTTTGGTAGCATGAAACACAATTATTGAAAAAGTGAGAAGTTTCCTTACGTGCCAAACGTCATTATCATTATTTTTTAATTAATACTACTTTCAATTGATAAATGTACGCAGATGTTCACTGTCCATGAGCGCGCTAACGTGTCAGAATGGTACTGCAACCTTATATGTCGACGACGTTTTTACACGTTGTCAATTATCATCATATGTTACACTCTTCGGAATAATTCGGCATCTAAGGTTAAAAACATCATTTTCAGTGGCAGCGAAGGTGTTGAAAATAGGTCTTACTACAAGCGATCACAACTCATTAACGATTAACTACCATTTAATTGCACAATGTAGAATCAAAGATTAGCTCTAATCGGCCGCAATGAGACGTCGACATGCTGATAAAAGCTTTTACACAATGATAGCAAATGGGCAACGTGCACGAGAGCGGAAGGAGCTAATTTTATCACCTAAAAATTTTCCACGGCTTGTAAGCACGAATAAGGCGATTTCACGCAGTAGAGCAAATTCTCAAATTATGACAATTCTGGCTTTAGTTTCAAACGGAAGGGCAGTTTATTGCTTGTCTATTGGCTGTTGTAAACATGAAAATGAATGGGAAGGGCATTATAGTAGCTCGTGACGTTACGACAAATTGCCTTATTGGTTTTATTTTTGATGGACGTTACGAATAACAAACTTGACGTTGCAAATAATAAACTTAAAGTTATGAGACTTTATACTCAATTAAATTGAAATACAGTAATACCTCACATCTGGATAATTAAGCAACGGTGAAGAGTCGCCTTTGACCAATGAAAACGCAACATCTCATTTTGTCTCCAAACCAGTGTATTTAGGTTTCGCCAAGACATAAAACATACCACTGTAGAATAGGCAACCATGATTGCACAGATTATAACCCAATAAACACAGACTATAAAAACGTGTAATTTGTCTATGTCATGATTGTTTAGATCGATTGTATGAACGATTGCTTTGAAAAAAACTGTTTTTGATCAAATAAAGAAAAATTTACAATACAACTATATTTTATCAAAATATATAATAAAGAAATTTTGAAATGTTTTCATTATCAACTTCTTCATCCTCTACTTTTTTTTTATCCTACATTTCGGACAAAATATCTCCGTCACTGACTTCTACAGTAATCATAACTTCATTAACCCCTTGCCTGTAGAATATATTTAAAAAAACGTACCAAAAAGGAAGAATGTTTTTTTTTTCTCTTTAATTTTGTTAGTTATTACAATCAAAATGTTAGAAATAGATTATTTTTGAAAAACAAATTTAAACGAAATAACGACTACTTTCAATATCTTCACATATATGAGTAATGTTAATGGATTACAGTCATTTTTGCTCAAATTACAGCAAAATAAATCAAACGACATAATTTTTTGAGTAAATATGATAAATTTATACAACAATATTATTATCTATATCAACTGTCATGAATTTGTAGCGATATCTATTTGTCATTTTAAACGCCACGTTTGTATCTACTACAACTTCCACTACTACTTCTGTTTTCATCTCTGGTCGTATGTAGTGTGCTAGAGAATATCGCTTTGTTGTTTGGTTTAAACTCTATTAAATGTTTATTTTTCTAAATCTTGAGGATTATTTAAGTTTCCATTTTATTACAACCTCTCGCATACTCTAAAAATTCCACGTCCCTCAGATTCCTTTGAATTTCACAAATCCTTTACAGCATCTGAGAAATGGGGACAAAATCCCAAACTTTTCATGGGAAAGGATCACTATCTATTCAGAAATAGCAAATTAAATATTATGCACTGGACGAACCTATTTCGGGCTTCATGGAATTGAAATACCATTTTCTCTCTTGCCTGAACTCTGGTCGACCATTCCAAAATAGGCGCATTTGCTTTGACCAGGCAAAGGTATAATAATCACGGTTGAAAATTCCTACTCGACTACTTTCCCAGGTATTTGAAATCTGAAATATCATTGCATCGGAATAATTCGTAATTTGATAATTTTTAAAAAGATAATTCGCAAGAAAACCATTGTTTTACAGATATTTATTGCTGTAAGGGCGATCGTTACAAAATCGCCGGGACCGACAAATATTATCGTTAATGAAGGATTTATCATTATATTGGATATTATTAAGATGATGTTTAATGTAAACGAAAGTAATAGTAAATAGTTCGTGAGAAAACTCGTATTTTAGAGATATTCGTTGCTGTAAGGAATATCATTATACTTAGGGAACATTAATATTTTATTGTATGCAAATTCACCGTTACCGCAAAATATTATCGCTATAGAGGGATTTATCATTGTATTGGATATTGTTGAAGTGAGATTTTATTGTATAGAAAGGTCATAGTAAAAAGTTTAGTGAGAAAACCTTTGTTTTACTGAGCTTTATTACGGTAAGAAATATTGTTAAACCGAGGAGACATTTAGATTATATTGTATGCAAAATCTCCGGGACCGAAAAATATCGTTAAAGAAGGATTTATCATTATATTGGATATTATTACGATGAGGTTTAATGTAAACGAAAGTAATACTAAATAGTTCGTGAGAAAACTTTTATTTTAGAGAGGCTCATTGCTGTAAGGAATATCATTATACTGAGGAAACATTAATATTTTATTGTATGCAAATCCACCGTTACCGCAAAATATTATCGTTATAGAGGGACTTATCGTTATAGAGGGCATTGTATCGGATATTGTTGAAGTGAGGTTTTATTGTACAGAAAGGTCTTAGTAAGAAGTTCTTGATAAAACCTTTGTTTTACTGAGCTTTATTACGGTAAGAAATATCGTTAAACCCAGGGGACATTTAGATTATATTGTAATCTCCGGGACCAAAAAATATTATCTTTTATGAAGGATTTATCATTATATTGGATATTTTTATGACGAGCTTTACTGTAAAAAAAAGTAATAGTAAATAGCAACCTTTGTTTTGAAGAGGTTTATTGCTGTAAGGAATATAACTAAACTGAGGGGATATTAATATTATTGTATGCAAATTTACTGGGACAGCAAAATACTATCGTTATAGAGATATTTATCTTTGTATCAGACATTGTTGTAGAGAGGTTTTAACGTACAATAAAGGTTATAGTAAAAAGTTCGTAAGAAAACTATAGTTTTATAGAGGTTTATTGCTGTAAGGAGATTAGGAGAAAATGAGGATAAATTGAGGACATTAAGATTATTTTGTATGAAAATTTGCTGGGTCGCAAAATATTATAGTTTTAGAGGAATTTATCGTTGCATCGGATATTAGTAGCAAGGCTCTATTGTATAAAATAGATAATAGTAAAATGGTAAAAATTTTGTTACGATTTTATGAACATAAAATTTAGTAACTCGATTTCTTCACAATTTAAATTATGCTGCGGAGCAAAAGCCTTCAATCAAAAATCAATGTTTCATGACGTCTGTCATTTGTTTTAACATTTTCATGTTAACGTAATTATTACGAATTATAATTATTTTTTCTAATTTCATACGCTGAACGAAATCGTTTTATTTCGGTCGAATATCAACGCATTGTAAAAGAAAGATGAAAAACAATGATAGATGAAAATAAATGATTAAAAGATCTGAGATGAGTTGAAAAAAAATAATATGGGTATAATTGAGATGTCTTTCAATTCAAGCCTATTATATTATGTACATTTTATTATTTTGCTCGATGCCTTATCAGAATTATCATTTGCACATTCTCTTCATAGTTGATAATTAATTACGCTTCTCAAGGTAAGTATGATGTCTAAGTAGAGCTCAATTACTGCTATCTGGCGGCGACCTGCAGCGTTAATTTCGCTATATTGAGAATTTTCATTACATTGTAACGATCCGTTACATGACCCCAAAATGAACGAGGAGACCAAAGGTGACCTTTCGTCGTGGACTCACTATTAGCCTTCGAATAGAACGAGGTGGTCTAAGCACCGTAATTGAAAACTGTTCGTTGCCGGCTCCTCAGCGTCTGGCCATTGTAAACCTGCTGAATGGAACGACTCTGTGGAAGTGTAAATGATTAAAATGCACCTTGCCGCCCATTAGCGGTTACAAAAAAGACCATTAGGTTGATTAAGTCGCTGGAGATGCCTTCCACATCTGGGAACAGTACAGCTGATCGAAGGCTTGGGAGTGACCACAAGATTACGTCACCCTGGTTCGGGAAGTTTCTCGAAGGACCGAGAAAAGAAGCGAGTGCGGGATATAAAAGAAGGGACAGGAGTAGAACGGAGGCTTTTTGTTCTTCTCTCGAGGCTTCTACCTGCTAGAGCCTGGTCGCTCGAGAACCGCTCGTATCTCCGTGTCTGGAGTTTGTTTTTTTAGAGACCGCCAGCGTCTCTGTTGCTAGATAGTCGACATTCGACTTGGGAATTCCTTTCCCGTTATCTGCTGATTGTTAGTTAACTTCTTGCATAGAAGTAGACAGCCGAGAGTGACTTTGCACTCTAATTTTGGATCGACTTGCATCCTGTGTTTTCTTCACGAATCCCAGCGTGATACGCACTCGGAACCTCCGAACTTGCTGTGAAAGCCAACCGTGCAAATCGACAGACGAAGTGATCGTGTCAGCATTAGTCCCGGCACTAATTAGTTTCCAACTCTTGTGATTGAAAAGCCCTAGCCATACTGTTCCGGTATCCCACGCATCCTTGTGTGTGAATATTATCTCTGTACGAGATCCCTGAATGTTATCATCTACTGAATTTGTACATAGCTGTACATAGTTTATTCTATTGAATAAAATATTTAGTCAAGAATACCTAAAATTCTAGCCTGTTTCATTGAAGGCCTCGCCTACTTTATTTCCAGTACGTTACAATATTATTCTATACATATCTATTCGTCGATTTCGTTACATAGTTCTAAACTAAAATATTTCGAAATTATAATGCTTTTTTTAATCCGTACCAACCAATAAAAAACAGCGAAAATTCAAAATTAGTCTTTGCAAAAACAGATATTTATTTTCGCCTTCTAATATGGGATTTAAATGAATTGTTACAACTGCAAATAAATGCGTCGAAATCTTTGTGTTTCATTGTTGTTGACTGGCAGCGCTAGTGTTCGTTATATTGAGATTTTTGCTGGACAGATTGCGGAATTCAACAAAAATGAAATACATAACTATATATTACAACAGTCCTAAATTTATCTTAAAATATGTTATTTTAATGACTCTAATATTAATATGTTCATTATAATATCTACATTAAAGATTATAGATATTATATTATATATATATATATAAAATATATACATCTAAAAAAAGGTAGTTGATATTACGTGAGTTAAAAATGATTTTAAAAAGGGAACTCTTTAATAGTAAAATAAAATAAATGAAAAAGACTCACGCTCGAGTAAGCTTTTGGGATCATCCGGTCAAGTGGTAGAATTTTTGAGACATGGAACTGTGAACACCTATTCCAAGCTTAGCTCCGCCACGAACAATGAAAATAGCTCAGGTTTTGCTTTTAGAAGAAACGATGATTTAATAAAATTATTATTATCGAGAAGACTGTTTTCCATTTGCTTTAACTCTGGATCACAACATTATATATATATATATATATATATATTATATATATATTATATATATATATATATATCATACCTAAGAATTAAGTTAACTGGTATTAACAAGATTTCAACTTTTGGTTTGGTTTGGTTTGGAGCACTACGGTCAAAAGACGATGAGGTCAAAAATCAAACCGGGGCCTACTGCTTAAAGCCGAGTCCGAACGGTTACGAACATTCATGACAGTGGAGAGATTTTAAATGTTACTTCGTGGTTAAATTAACCTTTATTACTCTATAATGTTAAATACTTCAGTGTATTTCGTAGTTGAGTTTGCATATTGATAAATTTAGTGCTACGATTTTAATTGTGACGTAATTATTAAATAAACAATCGATAAGATGCAAGAATTATTGTAAAACTCTTAAGTTTCTCGTTATGTTTTATAATAGATTTTCGACCTTAAAAAGACGCCAAAGATATTTTATATAAAATGTATCGCAAGACAATAGTTTATAAAAACAAGAAGAATTTTCTCAGCGTTAATATTAATTATAAAATATAATATAGGATGTTATGATTTCTGCATTACTCATGACTTTCAACTTTGACCTCTAATCTCACAGTAACAAAGTTTGTGCTGTTGCCACCTCGTCTCTCGATATATGTTAGCACAATGTCAAGGAACATAGCTTTGTCGCATTATCTACCAGTGTTTAAATCTGATATCAAATTGCTCGCTTCCTTATCGGTCATAGTCATGTGATGTTAAAAAAATTCCTTTTATAGATGTCCGAAATTCTAGAACCGAGATCTCATAACGCCTTCTTATGGGTTATATATTTTTAGAATATTAAAACCCCGGCTGCGCCGATAAAGGAAGGGGACAATGATTACATAACGAAAAAATAACAGTAAAGAAATCTAAATGAAATAGTATGTTTTAAACTGAAGTTATATAATTAAACGAAAGCCGCTGTAAGCGTATTAACTTTTCTGTTTGGCAAACTCGTTTTTCTTTCTGCACCAAATTATGTTGTGATCTTTATTCGTTCGGAGGTTGAAGTAGTGCATTTCCCACTGCTAGGTACTCCGTAAAAACCAAATACCTTGACCTTGACCTTATATAATTAAATGAAGTATTTTAATCAAAATCTATCTATAAATATATACAAGCCTTTCTATGTATGTCTGTTCGTTATACAGTTCAAAATGGTTTATTCTTAGTGAAATTTTACACGGTCATTCAGGTCAAGTCAGAGGAGGTTTTCGGCTTGGCAAAATGCCATTATTTGCTTTCAAAGAACATTACGAGAAAATCTTTCAGGAATAATTTTAAATTATATATTTCTCTTTTTTTTAAATTTTAGTTTTAAAGGTTTTAGGTTTGGTAAAATGCCATTATTTGCTTTTAAAGAACATCACGACAAAAATTTTCTCAAATATTTTAAAACTATATATTTTTCATTCTTTTTAATAATTTAGTTTTATAGGTTTTAGGTTTGGCAATATGTCGTTATTTGCTTTCAAAGATCATTAAGACAAAAACTTTCCCAAATAATTCAAAGCTATATATTTCTCACTCTTTTTTAAAAATTTTGTTATAAAGGTTAGTACAGTCCCTGGAGAATTTCCTGCTATATCATATGGTAAAATGTGTTTAAAGAAGTTCTTAAATACAAACCACCCAGACTATTTTCCCCATAGGTTAATATGGAGCTATAGGAATTCAATATGACCAGTACACAACCACTTTAAGGGTATGATCGACCTTAAATTCTAATTTATCAAAAACTGAGTTTTTTAATGCAGATGTTAAAACAAATCATTCTTTTTTTACTTTAGATAAAAAAAACCTCTTTTACCGACAAATAAACGCTATTTTTATTATAACATCAACTTCAGAAAAAAATTCGAAACACCCAAAAAATAAATAAATAAATAAATAAATAAATAATAACGTTGTCATTTTTTGAAATACAAACTTTTAGAAAAAAATAAATAATATAATAATCACAACTAGTAACTCTACTAACCAATCACAAAAAATATAAATAAATGTAAAGGGGAAATATTAGAGTCAAAATATTTTACAGCATTCTTAATATGGACATGGAGAATTAAATAATATAAACATATAAGAATCTGAAATCTGCTACAAAAGAATTTTAATTTAAAATAGAAAAGCTATTTGTAAAATTTGATTTGTAAAACAGCATTGTTTTTAAAATTGCTTTCAATGCATTGCATATTTATTAATTTAAAACTTTTTCTTTGTATGTTTAGCATTCATACAGAAACAACTGAATATTAAACTTCGCTTAAGTTGATTACAATATAAATAAATAAATCATTTATATTAGAACAATGCTTTAACAATTCTTTTCATTATTTTACTGTATGACATACTGTTTAATTTAGCATTTGCTGAACCTTAGACAAACATTATTTATTTTAAAATTTTGTCATAAGTTTTGTGTGTAGCTCTTAGATAAAGAATGTTAGAAATTAAGAAATTTTTTAAATAATAATAACCTTAAAACATATAATAATCGCAATTTATATACAAAACCCATAATTTAGAAAAATCTATTAAATTTTTATGAAATTAAAATTTGATAAGAATTTTAAGTTTAATGGAATTATCTAAATTCAATTTCATTGGCATTTATTTCAATATAATGCAGTGGCGCCATCTAAGAAATAACTAAGTAACTAGAGTGGTACATCGTCTGCTACATCTATAACTCAAAGGCAAGAAAAATGTAAAGTGTAAAAAATATATACATTTAGTTCAATTCAAGCATAACATCATTAATATATGCAGTTAAAATTTTAAATTCTGAAGAGTTTTTCAGAAATTCAATTTAAAGTTTTAATGCCGAAGTTGAATACTTTAATAAGTAAAAGTTATCTAAAAATCACCCCATTCTAACATATACCTTCGTTTGAGCAACAGTGAGATGGATTCTTTCGGTCATTTCTTCGGAAAAATCTGAATTGGTTGGTTATCTTAATAAATCACAAATTACGCAAGTACAACTTGTTTAAAAACAACCAAACGTTAATTTGAAAACTTCTTACAATACATTTAAAAGCTCCTTATAATTCTTTTCTTCCGCATATTTTCATGGATTTTTTAGCTGAACTGTAATTGTATTCCTAAAAATTTTTATTTTTAAACAGATAATTTTAAATGTTTAACTATAGCCTTCAATTTTTTTAATGCTCCCTATAGAAAAAAAAATGCAGAAAAAAGGTTGAAACTTTTACATATCTGTATAAAAATTTTTTTGTGTATTTTTTTCGCTAGATATTGAAATAGCAGGAGGAATGAACAGAACATAATTTCAAAACTAAATGCTGATAATAATAATAAATAAATAAATTGGCAGAAGATAGAAGCTCAAGAAATTTTTGTTTAAATAAGAACAACAAATAAGAAGGATTTCATTTTTGTCCAAGGTGAAACAATTAAAAAATACAACAGAGTATCTGAACTAAACAGATCTTAAATTCCATAAAATATTTTCACCTTTTGCGCAAAAAGCTTAAGTACTTTGCTTATTACTCTTTTTGGTTATTCTATTCAATAACTTTTCTAGACACTTTAAAATATATTCAGTATAATAGCTTTTAAAATGGCGTTTCTACTTAAATGTTTACTAAAAATACAAGGGAATCTGAAAACAAAATTCTTTGTATTTCAGTTGTGGCACAGTTTATCCATATACAGGATTTATAAAAAATTAACTGCTAGCCGAGAAGTTTAAATTTGGTTGTGAATGAGAGCCTATAGATGGCGCCTACTTCTTTAAAGATGTTATTTATAGGTCTTTTATTATTTTAGAGCGGCATTTCACCTGCACCTGCGAAGTTTTTGTTTCGGTTAAGTAAGGGATTCGGAGAAAAATATCTTGATAATCTGAGTTTGGAAAAAGATTTATACTCTGACGAAACAGAAACTAAATCTCATCGCCTGACTTGTACAAACCGAAGAAATAAAGAAAAAAAAAAAAAGGTGAGTTGCAAGTAATTTATATTGAAACTAATTCATATTCATTCATCATTTCTTTTTGGAAGTTCCTCTTACCATAATAATAGCTGACTAAATCGAGAGTTCTAAAAATTAATGATAAGGCGAACTAAGAGTAGTTTAATAAGATATAAATAAAACAAGGGTATATTAAAGATATTCTCTAAGTGCAATAAAACTACTCACATCTTAGAAACACTTAAAATCAACTATGTTGTAAGACCAGACGTGCTAAATAGTACTTACGCCTTCCAAAATAAAAGTTTGAACAGTTGGGTTTATGAATTCTTTATTAATAGCCATTAAAAACTACAAGCAGGGACGATTATTTTAGATAATTAAATATATTTAAGTTTGAATTATAACAACTGGTCCTATACATTTATTTGCCAACTTTTCTTATTACAATTATATATTTATAATATATATATTATTACAATTATGATTTTACGGAAGTAAGTATACTGTAATTTAATTTATTTTATTAATTTATATTATTTACCTCTATTTATTTATGCATGCTATTTTTCTATTATGCTATTTATTATCTATGCTATTTTGCCTATAATTTATTTTATTTTATTAATTTATATTATTTAATTTATATTATTAATTATATTATTTTAAGATGTGATTTTCAAAATACTATGCAATAATTGGTAAGGTACAGATTTAACATTTTTATAGCCTTCAATAAGGTATCAGATTACTGCTAATAAATTTAATTTATGAGAAGGTTTTCTTTTTTTAAATACATTAATTGATATTTTTCCGGCAAAGTGAAATGCACATACCAGAAATTATTTCCAGTATTTGGGAAAAGTTTATATATTTTATTACATTTGTGTATTATTTGTAAATATTTTTAAAAATGTTATTTTAAGTTTTTGATTCAGAAGTATGCGAAAAGATCGCCAGTTTAAAAAGAGAAAAAACAAAGAGCAGTTAATAGCCTAAAAAATTAGGGAAGTTCCCTTGTATTCTAGAAGGCTTAATGCCGCCCTCTGTTGGCATAAAATAAAAATAAAATCTATCACAGAACTGAGACAATTTTCTTAATTACAAGGTATGGATGTTTATGCTAACAAAGAATTTAGTCTTATTCTTTTTTCTTTTTTTTTCCTCATTCATTAATTTGGAGTTCTGTGAATTTCTAGAATATGTAGACTTAAAAAAAAAAAATTAGGTGATTTTAAAATAAAAAAAATATTCTGTAGTTAGAATAACTTCTATTAATAATAATTATAGTAATTTTCTGTTATGATTTATTTAATTTTTTTCTATTTTATTAGATTCATGGAAATTATCTAAGTATTAACAAAGGCGCACATGTTTGGTTTAAAGGTTTCATATAATGCAAGAAAGCAGAATGTAGAATGGATAGAAAAAAGATATAGACCAGTTTTCTCCTGAAATGCTAATTCTTTCTTATGTGGACTATATACGATTACGACCCATCAAGAACAAAGGATGAGTACGACAGTAGTTATGCCACTTTAAAGGAAACATAACTAAAAAAAAAAAGTTATAAGTTTTACTTATATGCAGGAGTTTTTAAAGAGCTTATCACCTTACCCTTTGAAAACACATAATTATTATTTAAAAGAAATATATTTATAAATATATTTTAGTTGTCGGAAAAATATGCATAATATGTGCATACATGTTTATTACATGTATGTATTATACACCTGTAAAATAAAACATGATTAATAATTTTATTTTTTTATAAATATTTTGTCATAAAAGACTGTTAAAATTTAAATTTTTAAATTTCTTAGTGATCACATTTTTTTTCACTGTAAATATTTTGTAAAAAAGTGACTATAAATATAAATATATGTGTGTGTGTTAATCAACAGATTTTTTACTGGACTGTATGGATTTTTATCATGATCAGGTATAGATTTAAATGAATTTTTGTAAAAATTATGTATATGTATATAAAAATTATTAGCATTTTAAATATCTTTATGTAATTATTGTATAATCAAAAGCAGTTAAATATAAATTTTTAACTTCCTTTGGTCATTAAATTATTATTTTTTTCTGAATATTTTGCTAAAATAGTAAAAATACCTATTCAAATATTACTTATTTTGATTTTTAAATATACTTTAATTTTATTATTAGCATTTTAAATATCTTCATGTAATTATTGTATAATCAAAAGCAGTTAAATATAAATTTTTAACTTCCTTTGATCATTAAATTTTTTTTTTTTTTGAATATTTTGCTAAAATAGTAAAAAATACCTATTCAAATATTACTTATTTTCATTTTTAAATATACTTTAATTTTATTATTAGCATAAAATCTATGTAATTATTGATAATCAAAAGCAGTTAAATATAAATTAATGGTCATAAATTATTATTTTTTTTTAATATTTTGTTAAATAGTTAAAAAATACCTATTCAAATATTACTTATTTTGAATTTTAAAACTAAATTATTAGCATTTTAAATATCTTTATGTAATTATTGTATAATCAAAAGCAGTTAAATATAAATTTTTAACTTCCTTTGGTCATTAAATTATTATTTTTTTTAAATATTTTGTTAAATAGCTAAAAAATACCTATTCAAATATTACTTATTTTGAATTTTAAATATACTTTCATTTTATTATTAGCATTTTAAATATCTTAATGTAATTATTGTATAATCAAAAGCAGTTAAATATAAATTTTTAACTTGGCATTAAATTAAATTTTGTCATTTTCTGATATTTTGCTAAAATAGTAAAAAATACCTACTCTCAAATATTATTTATTTTGATTTTTAAATATGCTTTAATTTTGAAAAAATCTATAGAAATGGTGAAGAAGAATATTTTTTTATCTTAAATGTTAAAATTTTAAATAACAAATAAATGTTAGTCATTTTAAATTCTAACAAGTTTCAATATCTAAGCAACCGTCTAACTAGTCATAACCTCCGAAACGCTCCGTGCAAAATTAAAAATTTGAGTTCCTTACCAACTAATAGACTTCTCTTCTTTGCTTTAATTTTAGAATGCTAAACAATTCAATGTTATTACAATTAAGAATATTCATGGTTTCCGCGCACCTAGAAAGTCGGGGAAAATCATGGATTTAGACAATGGATTAATTTTGTCATGGAAAGTCTTGATTTTTCAAGCAAAATGAGTAGAAGTCATGGAAAGTCATGGATCCGCTAAACTACCGATTAAAAAAATGCATTGAATTGTTTAATTCTATTTTTACTTGTCATTTGACTGAAGTTACTGAGTTTGGTATTTATGTATTATCCTAATGACCAAGTAAAAATTGCCAAGTAAAATTTGTTCACCCAGGAAACTCAAAGCAAGAAAGCTTAATGGGTGGGTAAATGTATATTATTCTGGTTTTTTTTCTTAAATTTTAGAGTAAAATTTTGTTAATATAATAATAATTAGTTTTTAATAAAAATTAGTTAAGATTTTTGCACAAAATATAAGTTTATCTCTAGGGATAGTGTATATAAACATTATAGGGTTATATTTGGCTATTAATTCTGGTCACCTGGATAATACCAAAGTACCCTGAATTCAAATTGGAAACATTTTGATTGAAAAATTGCTATTGAAAATGTGTCATTTTCATGCTGTTCCTAGGTAGGTGATAAAACAATCAAATTACGTTATATTTTAGTAATGAAATTTTTCATATACTCTTATTTAAAAGGCATAGTTTACAATAAACTAATTCATTGAAAACCAAAGTTTTATTAAATTAGAAGTTTTAAAGACAGCACCTACAAAGTTCAAAATCCGTACCAAATATGGATGCTAAATTTACTTTTTGGTCATTTATTATTTGATCATGAACATGTAATTTTTACTGGAATAAATTGTTAATGTGAATTGGAAAAGAATGGGAGACACCAGAACCTCTCACAAAGATAATTTCAAAATCTCTTTGTAAAGATAATTTTTGAGCAAAGTAATTCACAATATTCATAATATATAGGCAATTTTCTGTTTGTAGAAGATGCCCTTTTTGCCCATAAATTTTTCATGTTAAGTTTTTTTTCAATTATGCATGTTAAATAATTACAAATTCTAGTAAATATAAATTTTATTCATGTTTAGATATTAAATTTATAAGTTGGTTTCCGCACCTGGAAAGTCATGTCATGGATTTAGACAATGTTAATTGTCATGGAAAGTGATTTCAAGTAAAATGAGTAAAAGTCATGGAAAGTCATGGATCCGCTAAACTACCGATTAAAAAAAATTCATTGAATTGTTTAATTCTATTTTTACTTGTCATTTGGCTGAAGTTACTGAGTTTGGTATTTATGTATTATCCTATTGACCCTATTGCCAAGTAAAATTTGTTCACCAAGGAAACTCAAAGCAAGAAAGCTTAATGGGTGGGTAAATGTATATTATTCTGGTTTTTTTTTTCTTAAATTGTAGATTAAAATTTTATTAATATAATAATTAATATTTTTTAATAAAAATTAGTTAAGATTTTTGCACAAAATATAAGTTTATCTCTAGGGATATTGTATATAAACATTATAGGGTTATATTTGGCTATTATTCATGGTCACCTGGATAATACCAAAGTACCCTGAATTCAAATTACATTGGATTGAAAAATCATCAATAAGTATGTAGATACAAAAAATTATTTTTACTTAAAAGTGTTATAGATTTTTTATGATAAAATTGCTTAATCTAACTAAACGTCTATTCTACGTGCAGAAATTTCACTGCACGCTGGCATATATAACGAACTGTTTTTTTCATGGAAAATGATCGGCAAATCAGAAAAGTCATGAAAAGTATGGATTTAAAAATTTATTAATTTTTTTTGGATAACAATATTATTCTGCGAAAAACATCTCGACAATTTTAAAAAAACAAAACTAGAGATATGGTGTTACAGATATAACTTATATATTGTCTGTAAGACACAATGAATCGTAAAATTTGGAATGTTCTGTTAAAATTCGTTTCCTTTTTGTCTAACAAAACAAAATTGTTTATCAGCGAATTATTTCTATAAATGTTATACATCACCGAAATTACTTTACCACACTAAAACATTTCCCTTTATATTTCCATGAAAACAAAATCTTACAATATATAAATGTAAACATTAACCGTCTGCAAAATCGTATAGCCAGTTAGTCAGTTAAAAAATCAAAAGCGCTTCAGCACGTAAGTCCCCGCTCTAATACAACGCTTAATAAACCGTACGGATGATTCTGAATGCCAAGTGCAGGAAAAATAGCTGCACTTGCCTCTGCTATAGTATGCTGTGCTTCTCCAGTAGCCCATACATATAAAGCGTGGTTTTCAATTTAGTGCGCACATCAAAACTTCCTATGCTCGTTTGCTTTTGAATGCGCTACGTGGTGCAGCACCTAGTACCGCACATACTGCGGCAATACAAGCAAGCAAATCAACATATCTGAATATATTATAAATAATATTTCTTATATACCATATAAAGATAGGTAGACATAGGTGCAAAAAATTATTGTCTCTCATAATTTTGCCAGGTTGTTCAGTGCACACCCTGCACATATGGACCGCACGTCACTGCTTTTAAGATAAAACTTAAATATAATGATTTATTTACAAATAGAAACCATATAAACTGTATTTTCTATTAGTCTAAATGCAACTCCCTATATGTTGATCAAAAATAAGAAATTACCATAACTTCTATTTCATAAACTGTACCAAAAAAAAAGGGAAAAATGGTTTAGGTTTTTTTTTTGGTTTGGTTTTCAGTGCTACGGTCTACTTTTTGCAACACGAGGGCTAATGAGACCGGGACCTACTGCTTAAAGCCTATTCATAACGGCTACAAACATCCATGCCACAGTGGGATTCGAACCCACGAACTCCTGTTCCAAAGGCCAGCACCCTAACCATTCGGCCATCGTTCGGCTAAAAGAAAAAAAGGTTTTGGAAAGATAAGATTATGGTCGTTCCAATAAAACAATAAAAGTCACTAATAATTTTTATGAAAAACCTTCATTTAAACCCTCTGAGTGGATCACACAGATTAAAAAAAGTCTCCAAAAATACGCTAAAGGTTTATTGTGTCAATGGGCAAAGCGTTCTATGATTTTTTTACTTCACCCTTTGTCGACTAGAATGGAATACGTGAAACCCACCCCCGTTATTGTCCCTTTATCTTCCGGTTATAAATAGATATATAAAGAGATATTATACATTGCTAATTTTTAATGCACATAAAGCTCATCGAGTCTCGATGATCATCCCATGAGAAATAATGGATTCTAAAAGTACAAATAAAAATATTCTTTAAGAATTATTTATATTTTTTTACGAAAGTTATCCAAGATATTTAAGTGGTGCAATTAAAGATACATCTGTTATCGCAAACGAAATACTTAGAGATTTACAAAGCCATGCAAAGTTATCAGCGTCTTTCTGCCTCAGGGAGTAGGGGTGCATCCCTCAATAAATGTCAGTCAAAGAGGGATGCGGTTTCTAAGCAATCGACCTGACTCTCCTACCTCAAACACTGGCAGAAATGTACATTACATCCATTTTCGGAACGTTTTTGGAGGTCGAAAATTGTACGTGACAACCGCTTTGAAGATATCAACGGTTTGGCAGAATTGTACGTGCGAATCGCTTAGAGGGTTAAACGAAGTCTGATAGTTTAACGCAGAGATCTTCAACCGTGGTGAAACCCTTGTGACGCCTTCAATGTTCTTAAGTGAAAAAGTAGCGTGAAGCAGGATCACAGTCTTAACAGAATTGGAAATCACATTTATTTTTCTGCAGTAAATGCTGGTTATATACAAAGGGATTCTAATCTCTCAAAACAAGTCGAAATGTAAAGGATTGTTGCTTGCAAAACATTACCACTGTCGTGGCTGGTTCGTACGAGTGCAAAATTTTTAAACAAAACAATAACAAAACTTTATTTAACTTTTTGAAGGGCAGTGGTATATATAATATACCGGCTGTTAATTTTTTTCTTCTCTGATTTACAAAGAAAAAATGTTTTTGATTTCTAATGTTTTTGATACATCAAACTATAGACAGTTAATTTTTTCCTTCTTTTTAAATATTCCTGTCAAAACCTGTTTTTAGAATCAGGTTCTATCAAAACTAGATTCTAAAAGCAAAAAATCGATTTTTCAAAGTTAAGACTTTAAAATAAAAGTACGTATTAAAACTTTCCTTACAAATTTCTTGTCTATTTGATTTATAAACCCTTTAAATATATATATATATATATATATATATATATATATATATATATATATATATATATATATATATATTATGTATTTATATATATGTATATGTATTATACATGTGTATAATATCCATGTGTTTATGTATTATACAATAATACATATACATATATGTATGTATTATTAGTGTATATGTATTACGTATGATGTATATGTAATACATATACATATATTATTATTTTATATAATTATTTTTACAATATTAAAAAAATGTACAAAAATGTACAAAATTTTCATGCTGTACCAAGGAAGGTGATAAAGCAATCAAATTAACTCCTGCTTATTCTTGAAGCAATATAATTTATTTTTCATATACTTTCTAATTAAAATGTTCATAGATAACATTTATAATCTATGAATTTCATTGAATCCCAAATAGTTACTAAGGGTGCCCCTTTAAGGGTTAACTAATGAGCTGCCCTACGCGGCAGATGCGTCCTTCTTCGACACCCTTTACACAGACTCTCATCATACATCACGCCACTGCAAGCAGCACTCTCTATTTACAATATTTACATTTATACTACTATATTAGCATTTTAAAACAAAATTACAATCCAAACACTACAACCACAACGATCACAGTCGAAAAGAAGATTAAATAATATCACAAAATGGGGAGTCTTTTCCAGGGTGCAATGCAAACCCAATCTATCCCCCGTTCAGTGTCCGACACCCTGCCGTTTCTTATATGAGCAGACTTTACGATCACGAGTAATCACTAAAAAGCTAACTCCAGTCAAAGTCAGTTTAATTTTCAATTTAATAATTTTTTGATTTTCAATTTCTCAATTTTCAATTTTATTTTTTAGTTTTCTTATAATCTATTAATCTATCTTGTATATATTTGCAATTTATTATCTCCGTTTGTTTGATTTTTATGTGCTTTTTAACGTTTTAATTTACAGTTTCGTCTATTTCATCCTCAAAATTCCTTTATTACTTTGTTCTCTATTTTCGTCTTGTTTGGTGCAGTTTGTCCTTTCAGGAATTAGCGCCACTAAATTCTAACAAACCAACCAGTCAAAGTCGCGGAAGTCTCTAAGAGGTCAAAGCATCTACTTAAAAAAATGTCGAAAAGCCCCGAGTAGCAAAATTCTAGGCTTTTTATACCTGGGGGTCAGTTACGGTCCCGCCAACCGTCTTTTGGTCAGTTACGGTTCCAGTTACCTGAAAACTGAAGCTAAGGTTACAGCTAGTTTTTTTTTTTTTTTTTTTTTTTTTTAATTCGTATTCGCTAGTTGTCCCGATTCCGGAATTCTCGAGGCACCCTCCGGGATCATTACCGTTACCGATCAGGGAAGTGACGCCTATTCAACCGAACTGTCAACATCCCAGACACTCCGTCGCCGCGCTATTGTACTCTGTCAAGCAGGTGTAACCCAGCTCAGCTGATTTCGGTCGTTAGCGTTCTGAACAAAGGGGGTGTTCCCACCCTAGAGTTCCCCGAAATTTTGACAGAGGTTCCGCAAGTAATCATTATTTTGTTACGTCCCAGCTCTAGAATAGAGATATTTGGTAGCGATTTCTGTCCTAGTGGTGATTATTATGTGGCTTACACTGCGTCGCCGCGCTATTGTAGCCGGGTCGAAACAAGGGGAATTCAGATAAGCTTATTTCGGTCGTTAGTGTTCTGAACAAAGGGGGGGGGGTCTTCACACCGCCTACTTAACTGGAGCAGGTACGATGAGGTTCTGTCTATGTTGTATCTGCTATGCATAAATCACTCACATTCTAAAGTTAATGGAGCAACAAGTATTTATTCACAACACACTGATATTAAAAACTAGCATATAGTCTGTCATATGACGGGATCAGTAAAATTTTTAATTTTCGGAATTGTAATGTATCTTCTGAGGCAGGTAAAAAATATGGTTTGTATTTTGGATGAGAATTATGTAGTACAGGCTCAATAATTTACTGACCTTATGTTATCTTTACTGACCTTATGTTAGTTTCCAACTTTAATTTATCTTGTCATATTACGTGATAGAATAAACAGCAAATGTTTTAATATTAACAGTGATTATTTGGCGGTATATATGAATGATGTCCAAAATTTAGCGAATCGATTGCAAACCGTGTGGTTATGTATAAAAAACAAACACACAAACGAACAAACTTCTTAATTTTCAAAGATACATAACTCAAACGCTAGATATTTATTAGTCCTTGAAATAGACTCCTAGACTTTTATGAAAAGAATTTGATGTTAATACCGGAGATAAAATTTTCATTGCAACAAAAAATTATCGATGATTTAATTTAAAATTATCATATATCTACCTAATCTATTATTTATGCCAAATATAAAAGAAAAGTATTTACGTAATATCTAAGTTCAGTGATAAAACGTGTGAAAATAATGCAGACGATATTTAAATAATTTAAAATAAGAAATGATGAAATGAGATGGTTAAAGGAATGACTTCATAATGCTAAAAAAATGTTATTTTCATCTACTTATAATGTGATATGAGGAATTTAATCGCCTGCTCTTAACCGAGGGAAATAGGGCTTGAAATAGTGGCATTAAAGAATCGAAAAGGGGGAAAGGAGTGGATTTCGAACGTTTTCAAACTCGCTTTGAATTTTGATAACCCTAACTCACTAAGAATCCAATATGGATGGCCCTATCCATTCTAGGTCCAACACCTTCATAAATTCGGGGACAGACGGACAGATAACTTAGGCTATTATTATATAGGAAATGAAAAAATATATATATGTAGACAAGGTAGACAATCATATATATATATATTATATATATTTATATATATATATGTGTAAACATATTCCCCCTGCTGAACGAAGTCAACGTTCCACAGCAGAGTCGAGTGCCAAGTTTGTTCGACTTCCATTGACAACGGTTGTTTTGAAAATGAATGCTTATACAATTCCGAGTTTAGTGATTTTGTGAGGAGAGAAAAAAGATGATTGATCGAGCCATGCTTAAATCCCTAGACATATATAATTCCCTTAATTATTAATTAAACTAATTTTTAATAATAAGAGTTGTATCTGATTTTGTGTCCTGACTCTCTCCTTCACACACACACACACACCACACATATATATATATATATGCAATATATATATATATATATATATATATATATATTATATGTGACGTGTCAAGGTAGACAATCATTTCAATGTCACGGAGCCTGATTATTCGCAATCATACACTCGAGACAAAACATTATGACCATCTGTCAATAATGAGTTGGCCCACCTTTGGCATTCAGCATCATGTTCCTGGAACCACTCTAACACAATTTTAGCCTTGTGAGGCGTTGTCCTGTTGGAACATTTCATTTCCAGCTGAAAAAACAGAGGCCATGTAGGGGTGGAACTGATTCGCAATAATGTTCAGATACTTGAAGCACCACAACCACGAGTCCTAGAGACGTCCAAGAGAACGTTTCCCAAAGCATAATACCGCCAATACCGGCCTGTATATGACCTAATGTACATTGAAGGAGCAACTGTTCGCCTGGAAGACGGTGTATCTTGACACGGCCATCAGCGTGATGAATAACAAACCATGATTCATCTGATCAAGCAACTCTCTCCCACTGATCCATGGACCAGTCGCAATGTTCAAAGTCCCAGCGTAGGCGCAGTTGGAGATGACGCTTGGTCAGCAAAGGCACACGAGTGCGACGTTTGCTGCGTAGCCCCATATCCAACAGTGTCAGCTGAACAGTGGGCTGCGATACTATTCTATTTGTCCTGCATTGTATTGGGTTGTCATCTGAGCCACTGTCTGGCTCCGGTTTTGCTTCACCGTGCGAGACAGTCTCCGGCGACCTTTTTCTTTGTTAGCGTGTGGATGTCGAACACCATGTCGTCTACTGCTGGTTTCACAGTCATTCATCCACTTTGCATAAGTACTAACAACTGTAGAACGTGAAAAACCACGAGTCGTGCATATTCGGAAATATTTGTTCCGAAAGTTCGTGCCATTACAATCTGCCCTCTATCAAAATAGCTTAGATCCGCAGCCTTTCCCATCATACACAGAAGAAAGAGAAAGAATGATTCTTCATACTCTCCAGCAGCAATTAAATACCACTTTCACCTGATCACGTGCCTTCCACGTCATCCAGGCAAGTTCATTGCAAAATGTAGGGGCGGTCTTAATGTTTTGACTTTTGAGTGTAATTCATAGACGAGCGTCCTCGAAAATGTGCAGCTACATCGAAACTTAGGTTACAATTTCTAAAGCGAGAGATGTAACTCTATCAGAGGCTCGCGGTTATCTCTTTCTCTTACCTCAGCTCTGCCCCGTTCTCAGCGCTCCACACCTCGTAATATGATCCCTTAAGAAAAAGGAATTGTCCACTTCAGAAATCATCCCCGTTGTCAACGCAGACCAAAAACAAATACACAAATGTAGACAAGAATAACATTTGTCTTTTAAAATTATTTTAAAGTATCCTCCACACTACGGTCCACTGCAAGCCATTACCACCGTCTGGATTGTGTATGGCTTATCGTTGTCGATGGTGACAGGCGATAAAACAGCCTTGGCGGACAATGGCTTCGGAGGTCGTTTTTCTCCAAAGATTAAAGGCAGCCAGATGCGCAACTCAAGTGCGCAGTAGACCCTATGGACGAATCCACGAACTCGGCTCATTTAGTGGCCCAGCGTGTGGATGTAACCCGTGAGCCATCGTCCAAGGTCACCCCCAGGAAGTGGTGAACAATTGGCCATAGTGTGGAGGCTACATAACGATCAGAACGCCAGCAGCCATGTGCGGCCATCACTCCCACAAGAGAGTCGCCTTGACTAGTCTCTCTACCGGAGAGTTTTTTGCTATAACCCCACCTTGGTATCTTCTTTAAAGAGTAGCCCGCATCGGCTAACTCGGAGGTTGCCTCGACCAGTCTCTCCATCGGAGAGTTTTATTTACCGAAAATTCCGCCTTGGGATATATCTCTTGCTGAGATTGAGAACGTAACCCTGTGCATTGTGTTTCCTTTTTAATATAATCCTCTTCAGGATTGCTTGAATAGTTCCCTTAGGAATTCTAACTGTGTTTTGATATTCTTCGAAGAAAACCAGTTGTTGATCTCTACTCTTCACGTCTAATTGAGAATTCTTTCTACTTCATTACTTCAGTGAACTTTCGCGCTAGCTACCGAATTGTTTCTTCCGTCGTATCACCAATATTTCGGCAGAGTCAGATTTTAGCTAGATATTGCACGTCTCTACTCAGGCCTACGTATCGAATCACATACCCGTGATCTGAAATTGTTTTTTTTTTCTTGTGTATATAGAAATGATGTATATAACAGAGGTGAAAATAAATTCATTATTCCAGACACACCTGATTCTTCATTGCGTCACCTAAAACAGGGATGGCATATGTTACAGTATCATGCAAAATTAATATATATATATATATATATATATATATATACATATATATACACACATATATATACATATATTTATATACATATATATACATATATATATACATATGTATATACATATATATATACATATATATACATATGTATATATACACACACACATACATATATATATATATATATATATATATATATATATATATATATATATATATATATATACATATATATACACACATATATATACATATATTTATATACATATATATACATATATATATACATATGTATATATATACACACACACATATATATATATATATATGTAATCCATTTTTTATATCACTCCTTCACAAGGAGAAAGCTCAACAGCTATAAGTAATGAGAATGCAGTCGGGCTTCATATTTAAGAGAACTCAGAAGTCTAATTTTAAAACTTTATTTCAGAGCGGCAACACCGCACATCTATCCTTCTGGACAATATACAATCAAAAGCCACAGAGTTCACTCTGCTCTGACACAAGTACACCCAAGAGCGCTGACAACAAGAATTTTCCCACAACAAAAACAGCTTAATAAGCGAATTAACTGCAATATCAGCAAAACGCGAAACCATGTTCCGCCACCAGCTTGAAAACTGCTCTATAGACAGAAAGTTTACAGTTTTATGACAGAAAGGAATGTTAAGTGGAAAATACTCCGTTGATTAAACCATTTAGAGGCTGGTAAAGATATTTAAATGAATTAAAATTGGAGAGAGGAGGTTTTTGAAGAAATATTAAAGTTAAATAATTTTGATATATATATATATATATATATATATATATATATATATATATATATATATATATATATAATAGGTGTGCAAGACAGTCATACGATGTTCACATCAGATTCTTTTTGTAATATTAATTATAATATTTTACTGTACTTTTTATGTATAGTAACATATTTCTCAATTTGCATATGAAAAACCTTTAAAACTTGTGTAAAATGACCATCACATCGATTGTTCACACTCTCTAATCATGCTTCATATGACTTTTTCCCGTTGGTCGACATTTTCGTTTCTGATTGGTTGTCTTGCGACCGGCAGAATCTCAGACTTTATGAAAACTATTCAATCCCGCACGAGACACGGGAAGTTGGTTTGGTTTGGTTTGGAGTACTACGGTCTACTTTTTGCAACACCAGAGCTAATGAGACCGGAACCTACAGCTTAAAGTCGATTCCGAACGGCTACGAACATCCATGCCAATGTGGGATTCGAACCCATGAACTCCGGTACCAAAGGCCAGCACCCTAACCAATCGGCCATCGTTCGGCCACGGGAAGTTGGAGTAGCTATTTTTTCAAAGGCGTATTACGCCATCTATTAAAATTTCTATACTAGGTAGGACAAATATATTGGTCAATGTCGTGCAAATGTTGGTCAATATTTTGAAGTCGGGAATCAAATTTCAGACGTCCGCCGATATTGATCAGCGTAATGTAAAGTTTAAATTTAAAATTGCTTAAAATAAAGCATTTAAAACAGTTGTTTGTATTGCTTATAAAGGGAATGTTATTCTAAAAAATGAAATTTAATAAATTTACCAGTTCTAACAAAATTTACTATTTTTAGTGCTTTTCTTAATGTTGTTAACAATGTCATAAAATGATATTTTTTAATAACATTCAGCAATATCTACTGATATTCATAAATATAATATCAATTTCTTCCATGAAATTATATCTCCCGACATTCAGCGCATCGCATTTTTCTACAAAGCTGAATGTGAACTGAAGTCAATCGATTCCCCTTTTTTTTCCATTCTACGAAGCAACACGAGTACTAACTGCGATTCTTCGTAAAACGGTAAAACAAGCAGAGTAGAACTGGACTATGTCGATTTTTGTTCCGAGGAAAAATGCTAGTTAATACAAATGCCAAACGTAAATCTTCTAAACAAATTAGAAAAAAAGCCTTACTTCAAGAAGTGAATGGATTGGTTCTCATGGCAAAATTACCACTTGGTTAATTGACCAGGAAAAATATTGACCAACATTGTAAAATATCAAAAAATGATATTCAAAGATATCAGATAATATTGACCAACATTGTTAAATATCAAAAAATAATATTCAAACACATCGAGGGACCAACATTGTAAATATAAAAAACATTATATTCAGAGATATCGGGCAATATTGTTAAATATCAAAATATAATGTTCAAGGATATCGAGGAACCAACATTGTTAAATATCAAAAAATGATATTCAGAGGTATTGGGAAATATTGAACAGCATTGTTAAATATCAAAAAATGATGTTCAAGGATATAGAAGAACCAACACTGCTAAAAAAATAATGTTCAAAGATATCGATTGACCAACGTTGCTAAAAAAATGATACTCAGAGATATGGGGGAATACTGACCAACATTGTCAAAGATCAAAAAATGATGTTCAAGGATATGGAAGAACCAGCACTGCTATATATAAAAAGAAAGTTATTCAGAGATAATATTGACCAATATTGTTAAATATAAAAAAAGATTCTCAAGGATATCGAAGGATCAACATTGTTAAATATCAAAAAATGATATTCAGATATATCGGGGAATATTGACCAACATTGCTAAATATAAAAAAAATGTTCAAAGATATCGATTGGCCAACATTACTAAATAAAAAAAAATGATACTCAAAGATATGGGGAATATTGACCAACATTGTTAACTATCAAAAAATTATAATCAGGTATATCATTTTGAGGAGATCCATTTTATATAGACCGATATTATAATTTTGATATCGGCCGATCAGAGGCATAGCCAGGGGGGGGGTGAAAAGGGACACATGCAACCCCAAGATTATATCTCGAAACGGAAAAAAAAGGGGGAAAATTAATTTTATAAATTTTGTCTTCCTTTTATTTTTAAGTTTAGAAATACCATAATACTACAATAAGAACATTATCTTGAAATATTTTGGTTTTGTGAAAAAGATTTTGGGGGGTGCATATGTTCCTTTGCACAGGAAAAGAAAGCAGTAAGATTTCCAAGTATCCATAAACTTTTAAAAATTTTAGTCACTTTGCCAATTACAACATTCACAGCTGAAAAATCGTTTTCAACTATGAAAAATGTAAAAAAATATTTGAGAAACATTACATCAGAAATGCGTTTAAATGGACTCTGCTTGATGTATATCTATAAAAATATTCCTGTAATTGAAGATGAAGTTTTAAATTTTTTACAAAAACAAAAGCTGAAAATAAATATAAATTTGTAAAAACTAATATGAATAGATTTTTTCATTGCATTGTAATCGAATATTTTTAACCTTTTTTAAAAAAAAATTGCAACTGCTTTATTCAATCGTTAAATGGTATTTTATCAATTTTCAATAATACAGGATTCTATCAATTCTGTTAAGTAAAAACTTTTGTTTTCATACTATTTCTATTATTTTTTTTAAATGGGCATATTTTTCTATTTTTTATAACTTGGTAAAAATTATATCAGTTCATGAATAGTTTTACAACAATGGTATTTTATCAATTTTCAATGATACAGGATTGTATCAATTTTGGTAAGTAAAAACTTTTGTTTCCATACTATTTCTATTATTTTTCTTAAATGGGCATATTTTTCTAATTTTTATAACTTGGTGAAAATTATATCAGTTCATGAATAGTTTTGCAACAATCATTAAATGGTATTTTATCAATTTTCAATTATACAGGATTGTATCAATTCTGGTTAGTAAAAACTTTTGTATTCATACTATTTCTATTATTTTTCTTAAATGGGCATATTTTTCTAATTTTTATAACTTGGTAAAAATTATATCAGTTCATGAATAGTTTTACAACAATCATTAAATGGTATTTTATCAATTTTCAATGATACAGGATTGTATCAATTTTGGTAAGTAAAAACTTTTGTTTCCATACTATTTCTATCATTTTTCTTAAATGGGCATATTTTTCTACTTTTTACAACTTGGTGAAAATTATATAAGTTCATGAATAGTTTTACAACAATCATTAAATGGTATTTTATCAATTTTCGATGATACGGGATTCTATCAGTTCTGGTAAGTAAAAACTTTTGTTTTCATACTATTTCTATTATTTTTCTTAAATGGGCATATTTTTCTAATTTTTATAACTTGGTAAAAATTATATCAGTTCATGAATAGTTTTACAACAATCATTAAATAGTATTTTATCAATTTTCAATTATACAGGTTTATATCAATTCTGGTTAGTAAAAAATTTTGTTTTATACTCTCTATCATTTTTCTTAAATGGACATATTTTTCTAATTTTTATAACTTGATAAAAATTATATCAGTTCATGAAAAATTTTACAGCAATCGTTAAATGGTATTTTATCTATTTTCAATGATACGGGATTCTATCAATTCTGGTAAGTAAAAAAATTTTTTTTTGATGCTATTTCTATGATTTTTCTTAAATGGGCATATTTTTCTAAGTTTTATAACTTGGTATAAATTATATCAGTTCATGAATAGTTTTACAACAATCATTAAATGGTATTTTATCAATTTTCGATGATACGGGATTCTATCAGTTCTGGTAAGTAAAAAATTTTCTTTTCATACTATTTCTATTATTTTTCTTAAATGGGCATATTTTTCTAATTTTTATAACTTGGTAAAAATTATATCAGTTCATGAATAGTTTTACAACAATCATTTAGTATTTTATCAATTTTCATTAATATATAGGCGCCTATGGGAGAAAATTTAGGAGGGGGAGTCTGAGATAAAAATGTGTTTATGCATGTGTTATATTTGCGTATTTAACCCTCCGAGTGGTACACACCGAGGAAAAAGTCTCCAAAAATACGCTAAAGTTTCATTGTGTCAGTGACCAAAGTGTTCTATGATTTTTTACTTCACCCTTTGTCAACTAGATTGGAATAAGGGAAACCCCACCCTCGTTACTGTCCCTTTACTTATAAATAGATACATAAATAGACATTATATATTGTTAATTTTTAATACACATAAAGCTCGTCAAGTCTCGAAGATCATCCCATAAGAAATAATGGGTTCTAAAAGTACAAATAAAAATATTCTTTAAGAGAATGATTTTTATCTTTTTTACGAAAGTCATCCAAGCTATTTAAGTGGTGCAATTAGAGATACATCAGTTACCGCAAACGAAATACTTCGAAATAGAGTTTTACAAAGCCATGAAAAACTATCAGCGTCTTTGAGCCTCAGAGAGTAGGTGTGCAGTTCCTAAACAATCGACCTGACTCTCCTACCTCAAAACTCCATAGGGGAAAACATTGGCAGAAATGTACATTACATCCATTTTCGGAACGTTTTGGAGGTCGAAAGTTGTACGTAACAACCGCTTTGAAGACATCATCGGTTTGGCGGAATTGTACGTGCGAACCACTTAGAGGGTTAAGTGTTAAAGTTAAAGAACTGACTTTGCAAAATGGGGGGGGGGAGCTCAAGCCCCTTCTGCACTTTCCATATGGGTGCCCTTGTTGACAATGACAATATTCCCCCTCCCTCCCAAAAAAAAATTAATTTCTGTGTACGCCACTGTGGCCGATATATTTCTGCCACCTGGGATAGTTACTTTTTATTTCTGTGAGTATACAAGAAAGTCGAAGGGAGGTTTGTACAGTTTTTTTTTTTTTTTTGAGACTTTGAATATCTAATGCTCCATTATTTATCACCATTTCGAATGTAGGCTAAATTCTTTAGCGATTACAGTACTTTAGTTAGTAAAGGAGAAAGTGAAAGATAAAGCGTGAAGATCTATGTGAATTGATAAAGCATGGTAGTTTAAGTTTAGGACCATAAGTTTTCTTTCCGAGCCACACGCTTTAAGAAGGGGGGGATGACTATAATAAACATCATACACAATTAAAACTGTTCCGTGCAAGCAGAAATTTCTTCCGAGAACTGTTCCTTCTGTGTAACCAATTAGAATTCAGTGTCGGGTTTCGATTTATGTAATCATTAGTTTCAATCGGTTCCTATGAATGAATCCAAACGAAACGAAAACTACGACGTCGTGTATGTTTTGTTTGTGAACTTTTAATAGAGTCGGAAAGTAGTGGTGAGTAAGGGATGCAGCATGCAATATTTCGTGTCGCTCAAAATGCTACTCTAGGGTTGCTGGAAAAAGTCTCTTGGCGACAAAGTCTGATCGAGTGGAGCCACGCCGGACAAAATAATATCAAACGAAATGAAAAAATATATAAAATAATCCCCTATATATTAATAGCCTAAGTTATCTGTCCTTCTGTCCTCGAATTTATGAAGGGTTGGACCTGAAATGGATAGAGCCATCCATTTTGGATTCTTGATGAGTTACGGTTAGCAAAATTCAAAGCGAGTAAAGTTTATCTTCTCCTAAACTATCTATCCCATTCTAAAATAAATTGGTATTAATATGCTTCATATCACAGCGAAAAATACTGTCGTCTTTAAAACGTTCGAAATCCACTCCTTCCCCCTTTTCCGAGAATTTAATGTCATTATATCAGCAGGCGATTAAATTTATCAATTTACCACATAAATAGCTAAAAATAACATTTTTTTTCTAGCATTATGACGTCATTCCTTTAACCCTCTCATTTAACCATTTCTTATTTTAAATTATTTAAATATCGTCTGCATTATTTTCATGCTTTTTATCACTTAGATATTACGTAAATAATTTTATTTTATATTTGGCTTAAATAATAAATTAGGTACATATGTGATAATTCTAAATTTAATCATCGATTATTTTTTGTTGCAAGATAATTCTCAGCCAAAAAACAAAGCATTTTTTTTTACCTGACGCATAGGGTACTTTACAATTCTAGAAAATTAAAAATTTTACTGATCCCGTCATATGACGGGCTATACGCTAGTAATAAATAATTATATAAAATAAAATATTTTAAAAAATAAATTACCTCGTATATGCAAGCTCTTGAGCGTTTTCGAATAACGTTGGATCGAATTAGATATTCTATAACGGTTCTTTCAGTTCGAAGAATCAGCTATGAAAGAGTTAAAATACCAATAAAAATTTATTTGTATTAATTATAATTGTATCAATGTTTAATGTTAGCTGTTTTACTTGTTTAGTTTTTCTTTTGTATGCATCCCTATCAATGAGTAAGTATCACGGAAAATCCATATCATATCACGGCCGAGGTCCTCAAGATTGTGGGAGATTTATTCCCACGGTAAAAAAGATTCACAAAAGCTTAACTAAAATGAACTTATTTAATTAAACTATTTAAAAATTATATACAAAATTGGTGTCTAGGTGGAATTAAAATAAAAGTGGACATCAATGCCCGTCTGGCACAACATCAGCGCCCGTCTTGGCGGTTAAAAAGCGGTCATCGAGATGTGCCGTCTGCACACGTTGCCGTCTACATCTGCGTTCCACTGGGAAGAGTTGTTGCCAAATTGCAAAAGGAAAACTTCGCTTGCTCAGAATAAATTCACCTTGCTGAGCATTGCCAAGGGTACCATGCCTACATAAATACATATATATTTATATATATGTGTGTATATATATATTTATATATATATATGTGTGTCATGTCTTGGATAAAGAGTCACGAAGAGTCCATTATTGCCCTCCTAAAATCTTTATTTATTCTTGATCATCCAGACATGAGATATTTAAATACGCAGCACTATCGACGGCAGATACGGCTGGGGAGAGAGAGATGTCTAACTGGCTATCTTACATGCTGTCAGAGTAGCGAGTGTGTACTCTAAGTGTTGTCAGACTAGAGAGTGTGAACTTCTTAGTTAAAAATATAAAATCTTACCTAAGGGGTTTTGTGCCTTACCATTTACACTTTTCGAGGGCGTGTTTTGGGCATTCTTGAATCTCTTCATTGGCCGTTGCACTTTTTTGTTTTGTTTTTAGTGTGGCCGAACAGATAGCGTGGGGGACGCCGTTTTGTGGCTGCAGGTTATTCGCGTTAAGTGTTAAAGTTAATGTGTAAGTCAAACCACATATGTTGGGGGACTAAAAGTTATGTGACTGTCTAGTGTCACAAGGGGATTAACTGCTTTAAATGACGACTTCTGTAACGTCAAAGAGGGATCAAAATTTTGTCTTCATGGCCCACAGGTGGCTCACATGTGTGTTTCAGATCTTGTTTGCTTGTTGGAGTTGATTACTTTAGGGGCTTTCTCTCATTACTTTTTATTTTCGGGGGTCTTATTCCTCGATCTGTTTTTCTATATTACACACACACATATGTATATATATATATATATATATATATATATATATATATATATATATATATATATATATATATATATATATATATACATGTAATTCAAATAAATCATGATGAACATTTAAGCTATCACTTTGGTCATCTGTATACAGTGTCTTTGTTTTCTTTCGTTATTAAAAGCATGTTTTTGTAGGTGCTGGTCTTAAGCTATCAATGAGAATGCGGTCAAAATAGTTGGTCAGCGTAAGTATATTTATTTTAACACTAACAGGTTCTAGTCTGGTGTCGTCGACTAACCAGGATGCCGAGAAAGGGAAGTTTATTTGTCAATTAAAAAGGAATTTCGTGCATGTATCATATGAATTAACTGCCTTAGAAATTGTGGTATACAGCTGCAGTCAACGATAAAAAAAGTACATTGTCACCATGTTTTAAAATGTAGGCCCAAACGGAATAATATAGATGAGAGAGGATAGTGTGACGTTGTTGTTTCCAGTATCTAAACAGCTTCCCACTGACAATATTTCAAATTGTTTATCTTCTTAAATAGAGGTAAGTCGATCTACAGAACCTACAAAAGTGGTCATGATGACTTTCTTATTTATATATAGAAAGCAAATTTCCATCGATAAGGAGGAGGGAATTTATTTATTTATTTTTCTAAAAAGAGGACGGTAGTCCAAAACGTTTGAAGAAAGCTTCATATTGCATATATGTATGTATGTATCAGTGGCGTGCGGTAGGTTTTCATGCAGGATGTGCAGAGAACATGAATTTTCCACTAAATATTTAATTATTGAGATATCTGAGTTCTCCATTCTGAAACGGGTTATTTATTATGAATATAAATTTAAAGATTGCAATAAATAAAATATTTACCTACGAATAGTCGAGTTATAACTATAAAAACAGCTAAACTTATGAGAATTCTACTAGCACGGAAGCAAAAATCATGTCTTTTGTTGTGTGGTGTGATATCGGGGTCGAAAAATCAACTCTTTTGGCTTCCACGAAAAACTTACATGTTCAGCAAACGTGACACCATA
>CM063508.1:68185224-68190224 GCA_032207245.1 Pardosa pseudoannulata | reverse complement strand
AAAAAATCTTTTTGAACAGCCAAAATTTCATTATTACCCATTCTTATTATCTGGTGTCAATGCAAGATTTTCTCCCTTTATCAATGCACGGTTGTTATTTTAAACTACAGATAACTCACGCTGTTTACAATAATACTACTCTAAACGTAAACTTGTTACGGTTTCTTTCCATTGCGTCAGACTTTACTAGCTTATCGCACTCAGCGGGAAAAATTTGATGACAATACCAAATTCATCGAGAAGTATATCTAATAGTTTGAGTTTAATCAACACTATCACTGCTGCTCTGGGGTTTCAGGAAGTACTTTAACTTTTTGCAGCATTTTAGTATGACAGGTTTAGATCAGTAAGTATTTTGAGTGTTATTTAAAAGACTTCGTGACGACTACGACCTCAAAGAAATCTCTTTTTAAAAATGAAGTAGTTTTATTTCTATTTACATCATTTACAGATTTTTACAACTAGCGAGCTGTATAATCGGTTCTCAGACACTTCCGTTCTTGGTTCACCACCAGGGTTGGCAAAAATCCTGGTTTTTGTTGTTTTTCAAGGGTTTCCTAGGTATCTGGGTATTTCTGAATATTTGTAAACCTGTGCAGTTGCGTCTCTTCAGATTATACACTGTCTACCAGTAAGTATTTGTTCACCTATGCAAACGACGATATTTGCGGTCCTGAGGTACGTCACGGCATCCTCCGGTATACATCATGTAGGAAACAGCATCGGCACCAGTCGCATGCAAGATGACGCGCAGTTCGGAGCTCTCTGATTTCGAGAAAGGTATAATTATCGGTTATCACAAATGTGGCCGATCTTTAAGGGACATATCTAGCGATCTGAAGTACTCAAAATCGACAGTGGCCAATGTGATTAAGAAGTGGAAGGTGAGAGGTGATTGTCGAAATGTGCCTTGAGTCGGCAGACCAACGAAACTGGGAGATAGAGACCGACGAGTGTAATTGCCTCTCGTGGAGGCTCTACCAACTATTGATTTTGAATAAAGTTAGCTTTTCTTTTCTATCACAGGTGTCCAAATACTTTTTGGTAGACAGTGTATTATAATTATTAGACCAATTCATTACATAGTATTTATATATCAATAGCTTATTATTCAAGTATTTTATTTTTAAGGGGTTTGATTGGTTTCTTTTGGAACACAATAGCTGAACACGAGACTAGGTCTGGTTTGCAGCGCTACTTTTTCCTGCACGAGATAAATGAAATCTGAAGCCAACGGAGAATCATGTCATTAGTAGGATTCGAACTCACAGAGCAAAGGCAAAGCCCTACCCATTTGGCCATCGTCCGGTGCACAAAACTTTCATCTTCAAGAAGAGTCGAAATTGGAAAAAACATCCGTGCCAGAAACGAGATTCGAGCCTAAAGGTTTCCATCGTTTTAACTCTAAACGTCATATGATGCTTTTAGTTTAAGTGTAACTTTTCAACATTTTTTTAATTTTAAAAATTGTGAATATTATGCATTTTAATATCTAACTAGGAGTACATTTTGACCTCCAGATCGTCAAGGTAAGGATACAGCTGGAAACTATATTTTTTTGCGTGTGTGTGTGTGTGACATCATTCATTTGCTCATGTCGACGATGAAGATAGTAGAGCAAATCGAACAACAACTCAACCTCTAATTTTTGGTGAAATTTAGAAAAAAACTATTTGTATTTCATGAAAGGATGAACGTTGTCTACGGAAAATACACTTTGAAAAACACAGGCCCTTACTCTGGTAGTTGCGGTTCGGTTCGAACCTTCGTTATGACGTCAGCTTGCGGCCATTATTATGCTAGCAAACGATCAAGCTGACATCAAAGTGACATCACAACGAAGGTTCGAACCGAACAGCAACGTCCAGAGTAAAGGCCACAGTCCCTTTCAAGTGAATCAAGCATTTCAGTTGGAGACGTGAAGACTGCAAGGAGGATGAAAAGCCAAACGACAGTCGACCTCATGTGTTGAAGAAACCTGTGCTGTCTCTCGTGCTTCCGATTAACTGTTCGGATGACTGATGATGAAAGGAATTTAAGAAAATCATCTGTGATCAATCGTTTAACAGAAAATTTGTGTGGTAGTGATAGGTGGCTGCTGCATCACGACAATGCATCTTCACATTCAGCAATCATAGCTCGAGAGTACCTGACCCATAATTTAATCAAAACGTTAGATTACCTTCCTTATTCATCAGATTTACCCTCTCGCAATTTATTTTTTGTTCCTGAAATGGTTATGCGGAAGCAGAACTGGGACGATATGGAGATGATAAAACGTGATAAGGCAAAGCACTTGAAGAGCTGGCCTTTCAAAACTTCAAGGAATACCTTCAACAGTGTACACGGCGGAGTAACAAGTGTATTGCTACAAATGAGAAGTAAGTGTTTTAAAGGGGATAAGAATTATGTACCCTAAATTTTGTAAAATAAAGTTTTTATGACATCAGTTCACCTATTTACTGGACAGTCCTTGTAATTTAATGGCACCTATTTCTCAGTATCTGAAAGTTCATTCGTGATGCTTCGAACAGCCTTTCTTTTTTAGAGGAGGAGTGTAATTTTACTACGTGCTTTTAGTTTGGACTTACGATTTGCAGCGATTAAAGAATTTTAGGAAATAATTGAGGATTTTGGAAAAAATAGCATTAATATTGAAGAAAAAGTTATATATATATATATATATATATATATATATATATATATATGTGTGTGTGTGTTATACTATCAGACATGCTGTTTACATTAATATTTAACAAGAAAATCCTTGAGCCTTATCAACCCAAGAGAGATTTTTTTCTTGTACAAAGTACACAAAAAATATAATTATAATAATAATAACAAATAAATAAGTAAAATTTAAAAAATTAAGATTTCTAACTATCTAGATATTGGAGAGACTTTGTTGAAGTAGAATTTTTTTTAAGCGTTAAATAATTTTAATGAGTAGAACTTATTTATAAATTATCAACCTATAGTTATGAACTTTGTCTTCACATAGATTGAAGTGAAAGAAAATCAATTCGAATAAGTTCTTTCTTAGAATCAAATAATATTTTAGAAAAATCAATTTTTTTATTAAATTTTTGGTTATACTTTAAAATCTTACTTGCCACTTAATTATACACAGATCGTTACACAATTTTTACCAAGCATCCTAATATGCATTAGAATAAATCTGTGCATCTATTTTAACTTGATTTCTACTTCAGGTTATTAAAACTCAATTTAAACTTGAAAGAGTCTGAATTTTTCGCGAAAATTTAACATACACATATAAGAATACTCTCTACACATTAATCACTGAAACTATCGGGTAAGTTAAACTCAAAAAGGTTTAAAAAATATTCTTAAGTTGTACTAAATCAGAAATTAAAAAAATGAAAATTAACGCTCAAGCAGTATTTTGGTTGTAAAAAATATATTAAAAAAAATTAAATTAAAATTTATTTGACTGTAAGACAGATTATCTATAGTAAGACAAATTTCTTGAAATTGATTCTATTGATTCAGTTATATTTCAATGTATATGCGAATAAAGTTTAAAACTCTAAGTTAATAATCTCCACAAACACTTTGGAACGTCAAACGTTCCCTTAAAGAATGCATGTAAGGGAGATGTAAAGATAATTTTATTCCGTAATACTAGAACAAAGTTATAGAACAAAAATTTATTTTCATTTTTGGTTTGGAACACTACGGACTGCTCTGCTACATAAATATTTAAGGAGACCAGGAACTACTGCTTACAGCCGATTCCAAACGGCTGTAAGCAGCGGTGATAAGCTGATTCCAAGCGGCTGTGACCATATATGATATCAGCGGGATTCGAACCCCCGAACTTCGGTATCGACAAGCATAGCCCTATCATTCGGCTATAGTTCAGAAATATAAAGATTATCAACCCATTAACACCCTCTTTATTTCTGCCACACATACATATTGATAATTTAATTATGATTTAAATATGTAATAATGCCGCATAAAGAAGTTTTGCCATCGATCTCGGTGGCCGAATGGTCAAAGCGCGAGATCCAGACCCGAAAATTGAGGGTTCGATGCTTGCCATGGCGGTTCATCCAAAGTCCGGATTTTTAATTTAAAAATGTTATTTACTGTTTCCTTATGTTCTCGAAGATTCTAGATCTTTAATATGTAAATTAGTTATTTCTCGAATATTCTGTTCGGGTATAAAAGCTGATACCCACTAGCTGTAGGTAACTTCCCGATCTTGTAAAGTTACGAGTTGCTACTTAGCTTCAATAAATTCATCTGTTAAGTTAAGCGGTGTGTTCAATCTTCGAATCTTCGTGACAATATTAATATATTACATATTTAAATCTAAGTTATTATGGGCTCCTAAGAGTAAACGAAATATAAAAATTAAGCAACTGTAAATAATACAGCCCATCCTCATTTGAGATAAGCTCCAATTTTAAACATAATAGTGGGTCACTAGTACGAAAGAAAAATTGCGTGAGAAGTACGGTGACTATGCGTCCTTTAAGTAAGAGGTCAGTACTTTATTTCACCGTTATGATCTCTAAATTTATTTGTTTATTAAAATACGCTATTTGGCTTTTATTTTGCAAAACTGACGTAAAGTTTTAAAACAAAATTTTTAAGTATTAATATATATTGAACACGTTAATTTCGCTTAAGCCAACAGGACGAGTGTTATCAATTTTGTATCCTAATGTTATAATTTTAAGATCTAGAATCCATAGTTTTATATTTCAAGATTGGCAACACTCAGTATACTCCTTTCCTCTGGCAGAGCGGTGGCTTAATGAGTAGGCGCTGATCTTCTGTACCGAATTTTGTGGTTTCGAATCCTAGCATGGATTGTCGTAGACATTTAAAAACCCCTTTAAGCAGTATGTTTTGGTCTTATTAGCCCTGATGCAGAAGTCTAGTAGACCGTTGAACTGCAGACCAAACCAAGCTTTTCTCTGGAAAGTACGCACATTGTCCTCGAATCATTTACTACACTTTCAAAC
>CM063508.1:68177724-68180224 GCA_032207245.1 Pardosa pseudoannulata | reverse complement strand
TAGGGATACGTATATAAGAAATTATATCAGAAATAGTGTTTTACTTGTGAAAAAAAATTTAATTTTATTATTTCAAGTAATTAATTTTTATAATTAACATAGAAAATATACACTAAATGAAAAAACTAAAATTTACTGATATATCTTTAGGAATACGTATATAAGAAATTAAATTTTTAATCTGTTACACAAGGATTTCATAAATAGTTCATAAATACGTATAATTTTATTAAAGTAAAATATTTGTTTTATTCTCTAAGTATAAAACTTCCACAGTACCGTAGACACCACTTAATGTGATCACGTTTAATGTTATCATTCGTTCCATATTATCAATAAACTCTGGTTCCGAACTGATATATCTGAAATAACGCAAGTATGATCGCTTAATGTGATCACTACATCTCTTAACACATTGTATGTAGAACACGTACTAATACGTTTTCTGACGATTGATACTTGAGCGCGGGTCACGTACTAGTACGGGTTTTGCCGTGTACCTCTTCATAAAGGAAAATGCTTTGAACGTTACCACACTGTAAAACATTATTAGTTTTATGATTGCTCTTTTCATTTTTTTTATAATGTAAAAATGTTTATATATAACATAATTCGAAAAAATTAAAACTATATAGGGGAAACCGGGGTAAAATGGTCCACTTTTGTGAATTTTGAGTATTTGCTCTCAAACTAATGATTTTTTGAATCTGAAAATATATATGCACATTGCCTATATATTAGGCTTTATATTACACTTAGTCAAAACCAATTATTATAATTACTTTTTTTATTATAATTTTTTTAATAGCAAGTGACAAAGTGGACCATTTTACCCCGACCCCGGGGTAAAATGGTCCATGGCACGGGGTAAAATGGACCGCAAAAAATTTCTACAGATAACTTAAATGTAGTACATTATTTAATAGTACAAAACATAAAATGTATTATGTTTATTTTCTGTAGCTTCAATCTGTACACATAAAGCATAATATTAGCGAATATTGAAGTTAATGAATGATACACCAAAAGATTTGTGTGTTACTGAAAGTCTGTTATTTTCTTGAGAAGCAGTAGGATCTGGAAGATTAATAATATCTTAAACATTTCTGAGCAATTCATCAACATTGTCAGGGAAAATGAACACATTTTGATTAGGTTTTTGCCTTATAAATTTCACAAGAGCATAATCTTCATCATTTTTTTCTGTTATTAAACCAACCAAATAAACCACTTTCTTTTTTGTCAAAAATTTAACCAAAACATACTTGCCAACTTTTAATTCATTATCAGAATTAGCATCATGCTGTGAATTGCTTTCTTTATCACTGTGTTGTGTATCATTATAAACAGACATATTTTCCGAATCACTCGAACTTTCTGATCCACATAAATTTTCTTTATTTGCTTTAAAATTCACAGTTTTATCATTTTTCTGCTTAGTTAAGACTAACATTTTTTCTAAATTCTTCCTATCTTTAACTAAAACAGCATTTTTCTGTTTTAATTTTTTCACTTCCTTCTCTTTGACATTTTTTCAATCATCGTTTTCACTGGCGTATCAGTTAGAATTTTTGATGCACCCTTCTTTCGTTTCTTTGTTGTCTTGCTCATGCTAGCTTTTGCCAAGGGGCATAATTCGAAAGGTTATACTGTTTTCAACTGATGATTTTCCCTTTGTACTGATTGTGATGTATTTGGTTGCTGATTACCTGTGCTTGGTTGACGATCAGCTGTACATGTTAATTCAAAATCTGGTGACGGTTGATCAGTCACATATGATGAGAGATATTGGATATCCTCAAAGACATTTTCATTGAATTGCCATATATCTGTTACTTTAAATCCTGCATGTTTTTTAAAGTATTACACATAAAATCAATTTAGAAAGCATTACAGAAATAAAAAATCACACAACCTGGAAAATGGATCATGATCCATTTTACCCCAGGTTCTTGTGGTCCATTTTACCCCATGTGTAATTCTGACAAAAAGTGTCAGAAAAAAAGAACTAATCTTATTGTTTTAGCTACATTAAATATAATAATACATCATCTTAGCTCTTTATTGTGAGAAGTTAAATCCTCCAAATCCCAATTCTTAAATGAAGAGAAGAAGATATATTATGATGAAAATATTTACTTCTGACTACCACAAATCAACTTTCTAGAATAAAATGGCTAAATTGTCAGCTAAACACACAATTACACATTCATTTTCAAGACTGCAGTGCTGTCATCTATGTATCAAAGTATTAAACATTAAAATTAATAAATAAAATAAATAATAGGGGATGGTCCATTTTACCCCGGTCTCCCCTACTACTATTTCTATTTGGTTTTTCATATTTACGATACTATTATAAATTTATCCACTAAAAAGTAACTATTTTTTACAAAAATATTAAGGTTGTTATTTATATATATTTCTATTTGTATATTTGTTTGTTTATATATTTCTATATAAAATACGAAAAGTTGGTTCAAAATTTTCTATTGAGATT
>CM063508.1:68157724-68170224 GCA_032207245.1 Pardosa pseudoannulata | reverse complement strand
CCTGATCGAAAAATGAGGAAAAAACTTTATCAATTGATTATCCGACAACGAATATAGATGGTATTTAGTAAACATTTTCAACAAATCAACGAAGCATTAATATTTAAAAAAATCATAAAAGTGAGTTATTTAGAAATATTAATTAATTTTCAAAAATCTAGGTTTTGAAGGAATCAATTTTTGAGTATCTTAACAAAGCCAGCCTGCACTGAAAGTGCAATAAAGCGTGAGAATAACAAAGTTAAAAATAATTATACCAATTCAATATTTACATCACATAGAGATTATTAAGGGATTTTAGGACTAATGGAAAGTTGGAAAATGAAAAAAAAAGGGTTTTTTAAAAGAATTTTTTAATTGATATTTTTCTTTTTGTACTGTCTGATCCAAAAATGAGGAAAAAACTTTATAAATTGATTATCCGATAACGAATATAGATGGTATTTAGTAAACATTTTCAACAAATCTACGAAGCATTAACATTTAAAAAAAATCATAAAAAGTGAGTTATTCAGAAATATTAATTAATTTTAAAAGAATTTTTTAATTAATATTTTTCTTTTTGTACTGTCTGATCCAAAAATGAGGAAAAAACTTTATAAATTGATTATCCGATAACGAATATAGATGGTATTTAGTAAACATTTTCAACAAATCTACGAAGCATTAACATTTAAAAAAAATCATAAAAAGTGAGTTATTCAGAAATAGTAACTAATTTTATAAAATCTAGGTTTTGAAGGAATCAATTTTTGAGTATCTTAACAAAGCCAACCTGCACTGAAAGTGCAATAAAGCCTGAGAATAACAAAGTTAAAAATAATTATACCGATTCAATATTTACATCACATAGAGATTATTAAGGGATTTTAGGACTAATGGAAAGTTTGAAAATGAAAAAAAAAGGGGGGGTTTTTTAAAAGAATTTTTTAATTAATATTTTTCTCTTTGTACTGCCTGATCCAAAAATGAGGAAAAAACTTTATAAATTAATTATCCGACAACGAATATAGATGGTATTTGGTAAACATTTTCAACAAATCTACGAAGCATTAACATTTTAAAAAAATTATAAAAAGTGAGTTATTCAGAAATATTAATAATTTTAAAAGAATTTTTTAATTAATATTTTTCTCTTTGTACTGCCTGATCCAAAAATGAGGAAAAAACTTTATAAATTAATTATCCGACAACGAATATAGATGGTATTTGGTAAACATTTTCAACAAATCTACGAAGCATTAACATTTAAAAAAAATCATAAAAAGTGAGTTATTCAGAAATATTAATTAATTTTAAAAAATCTAGGTTTTGAAGGAATCAATTTTTGAGTATCTTAACGGACAAAGCCAGCCTGCACTGAAAGTGCAATATGAATGAAGAGAATAACAAAGTTAAAAATAATTATATCGATTCAATATTTGCATCACATAGAGATTATTAAGTTATTTTAGGACTAATAAAAAGTTGGAAAATGAAAAAAAAGGGGTTTTTTTTAAGAATTTTTTAATTAATATTTTTCTCTTTGTACTGCCTGATCCAAAAATGAGGAAAAAACTTTATAAATTAATTATCCGACAACGAATATAGATGGTATTTGGTAAACATTTTCAACAAATCTACGAAGCATTAACATTTAAAAAAAATCATAAAAAGTGAGTTATTCAGAAATATTAATTAATTTTAAAAAATCTAGGTTTTGAAGGAATCAATTTTTGAGTATCTTAACGGACAAAGCCAGCCTGCACTGAAAGTGCAATATGAATGAAGAGAATAACAAAGTTAAAAATAATTATACCGATTCAATATTTGCATCACATAGAGATTATTAAGGGATTTTAGGACTAATAAAAAGTTGGAAAATGAAAAAAAAGGGGTTTTTTTTAAGAATTTTTTAATTAATATTTTTCTCTTTGTACTGCCTGATCCAAAAATGAGGAAGAAACTTTATAAATTAATTATCCGATAACGAATATAGATGGTATTTGGTAAACATTTTCAACAAATCTACGAAGCATTAACATTTTAAAAAAATCATAAAAAGTGAGTTATTCAGAAATATTAATAATTTTAAAAAATCTAGGTTTTGAAGGAATCAATTTTTGAGTATCTTAACGGACAAAGCCAGCCTGCACTGAAAGTGCAATATGAATGAAGAGAATAACAAAGTTAAAAATAATTATACCGATTCAATATTTGCATCACATAGAGATTATTAAGGGATTTTAGGACTAATGGAAAGTTGGAAAATGAAAAAAAGGGGGTTTTTTAAAAGAATTTTTTAATTGATATTTTTCTTTTTGTACTGTCTGATCCAAAAATGAGGAAAAAACTTGATTATCCGACAACGAATAGAGATGATTTTAAATGTTTGTGCAAATCTACAAAGCATTAATCCACAACCAACATTTTAAAAAGATCATTAAAATGAATTATTACGAAATATTAATTAAAAAAGTTTAGCTTGATGATTTCGCCGTTTGAGGGCCGAATGACTGGGATGCTGCTTTTTGTATCAGAGCTCCGTGGTTTCGTACCCTATTTCTAGTATGGATGTTCTTAGACATTTGGGATCGGTTTTAAGCAGTAGGCCCGATCTCATTGACCTTCATGTATCGAATTAATAGACCTTAATGCTCAAAACTAAATCCAATCCTTATGGAAAAATATTATGTAAGGGCTTGTTTTTTTTTTACTTATTAAAAAGTATTAAGTAATAAATATACAAAGAATCAAATATCTCGACACAACTCTTTCAATCAAATAATGAATAAACGTCACTTCATTACTAATTGTCAGCTCTATTGGTCCATTAATCTACAGAAATCGGAGAGTCGTCTTCCTCATATTTGTTTTTTCAGTTTCAGAATTTCAACAGAGCTTCTTTGAAATCAGGATAAAGGAAATCTTTCTTGTTTTATTTTACACTATAAATTATAAATGCCCTTTATTCAGCAATGCTGAGAAATCCATTTTTAGACACTATTGTTCATAATGTGCTTACCAGGTTACTCTGATTTCTTCTTTATATTGGAAATTTTTTAAGCATCCTCAATTAATAAAATCCTCAATAACTTTTAATTGATCGTCTTGAAAATTTGAAAAACAAAGAAACTCTATAAGGATATCTATCTATCTATAACTCTATATGATATATAATATATATATATAAATATATATATCAAAGAAACTCTATAAACTCTATATAATACTCTATACTCTCTATATATAACAAAGAAACTCCTCTCTATATATATAACTCTATAAGAAATTCTATAAACTCTTATATCGTCTTGAAAATAAGAAAAACAAAGAAACTCTATAACTCTATAATCTATCTCTATATAATATATATACACCTTATCTAAATTATTAGATAAGGTGTCTCCTTGAAACATCAACATAAGAAAAATGAATTTCTTCATAGCGAGAAAATATTATATTGAAATATACTGACGTAAATTTGGTACTTCAGAAAAGAAAATTCAAAATAAGCTTAAAATAGATATTGAGAGGCGAATGAATTGATTCGACAGTATGAATACACCTCGTATATCCCATAATGAGAACGTTCTTTGTACATAAACGCCGAGGATCGAATCAAAACTGAAACTTTTTCGTACAGAACGGAAACGCTGCCTTCCTGAGTCTACATTCTTTGCCGTATCTCCCACAAAACTGATCTCCCATTTCACTTTACGTCACTGGGTACAACATCAGGCTGTTTGCTGTTTCCTTTACTTCCGACAAAGTAAGGCAGTCATGCTTTTGATATTCAGTCATTCTGGGGCATTTTACTCGTTTCATTCTCAGTTTTAGAAGTAAAAAGTCTTTTTATTGTGGAAATTATTCGACTGACGCAGAACTTACGGAATTGTACGGAAAACAAAAACTTACCGAAAGTACGGAAGCTGAACTCTGGTACCTTTTAAGTATACTCCTTTCTTTTATGTATTCCCTTTAAATTTAAATTTATCATTGTATCATTTTTGGGCTTACCTGCTTAGGAAAATGAATGACGAAGATGTGCAACGAAATCGTATAGTAATATCTTTATCACTACCGTTTGTTTAAAATGAGATAGTCTATTAAAAACCTTTCATATACAGAGTATAGAAAAAATATCTGGGCATGTAAGAAGCACGTAGCTCCGCGTGTTATACACACATATATCTGCACACATCAGAGCAGTTACCAGGATTTATTTACGGTAGGGGGGAGCGCTCAAACTGCCTTAAGCCCCTCCCCTATATATTCCTATTCTTTAAGTAAAGAACCTAAAATTTAGGTAATATATTTATATTTACATTTCAATTAAACTGCCTTTAAGAATTCAATTTTTTATAAAAATTAAAATTTTTCTAACATATTTGCGCTTTAACTAAACAAATAGTGATCATTTGCAAAACTGCTGTTGATACTTCCTGCCTGCAATTTAGGGTGCTCCGAAAATTTAGTTCTTTATCAATATTTATCATCTCCAACTATGTGAGATTCCTAACATAGCTTTTTTTAAATTAACGTATAATAATTTTAAACATTATACTCCATTCGTTTGCAAATATAAAAATTTGGTACAATGCAATTGCGCATAAAATTTTTGTATACTATTTTAAATATTTTAATTCTTACAGTTTATGGTTTTTATTACGTTTTCATTGATTTTGTAAAGGGGTTACCCATATTTTCTGTTAAATTTCAGTATGATTTTAATTATTTTAAAATTCCAGGGTACACTACGGTGCTGTGGAACCCATATTAAAGACCTATGTTATAATGCAACCAAGTACCCTTTTCAAAGTTTTCCCAATGTAACTATCAGATTCATCTGAACTTCATTTTTTTATAATTATCTAATATTCATACGAGAAAAAAAATTTATTTTAATTATCTCTTGACATGTACTTGTTTGAGAGGTTACTGTTTTAACTCCGACAACTGAGCAACTTTGTATTGGGCTGCACATGGAGAGCTGTGTTCTCGTGACTGTTTCTCGACGTAGGAAAAAAATATCTAATATTGCTGTATAATTGCTAATATTTTCGTATCTATTAGTATCTAAAGAGATTAAATAAATTTAAGGTAAAAAATTATTAACAGTTTCTGTAATAGATCTATAAATCATATAAGTTTGGACTAATTTTGAATTTATTTTTCAGTCATTATTTATGGTCATTCTTTTATTCGTTCTCCTTGATAAAAATTTTATCAAACAAGATTTTATTTCATTCCTAAAATATTCATTTGCATATAGTTTCAAAAGCAAACTGCCTTTAACTATTCAGTCTTTTATAAAAATTAAAATTTTACTAAAATATGGGCACTTTAACTAATCAAATAGTGATCATTTGCAGAAATGCTGTTGGTAGATCCCGCCTGCGGTTTAGGATGCCCCTGGAATTTAGTTCATTATCAATATTTATCATCTCCATCTATGTGAGTTTCGTAACATAGTTTTTTTAACATATAATAATTTTAAAAGCTGTAGTCCATTCGTTTGCAAATATAAAAATTTGGTACAATGCAATTGCGCATAAAATTTTTGTATACTATTTTAAATATTTTAATTCTTACAGTTTATGGTTTTTATTACGTTTTCATTGATTTTGTAAAGGGGTTACCCATATTTTCTGTTAAATTTCAGTATGATTTTAATTATTTTAAAATTCCAGGGTACACTACGGTGCTGTGGAACCTATATTAAAGACCTATGTTATAATGCAACCAAGTACCCTTTTAAAAGTTTTCTCAATATAACTATCAGGCTCATCTGAACTCCATTTTTTATAATTATCTAATATTCATACGAGGAAAAAATGTATTTTAATTATCTCTTGACATGTCCCTGTTTGAAGCACTACCATTTTAACTTCGACAACTGGATTAACAGAGTAACTTTATATTGGACTGCATATGGAGAGCTGTGTTCTCTTGACTGTCTCTCGGCGTAGGAAAAAAATATCTAGTATAATTGCTAATATTTGCGTATCTATTGGTATATCCATAGAGATTAGATAAATTTAAGGCAAACAATTCTTACAGTTTCTGTAATAGATCTGTATATCATATAACTTTGGACTAATTTTGAATTTATTTATTAGTCATTCTTTATGGTACTTCTTTTATTCGTTCTCCCTGATAAAACTTTTATCAAACAAGATTTTATTTTATTCATAAAATATTCATTTGCATATAGTTTCAAAAGCAAACTGCCTTTAAGAATTCAATCTTTTATAAAAATTAAAATTTTACTAAAATATGGGCGCTTGGACTAAACAAATAGTGATCATTTGCAAAACTGCTGTTGATACTTCCTGCCTGCAATTTAGGGTGCTCCGAAAATTTAGTTCTTTATCAATATTTATCATCTCCAACTATGTGAGATTCCTAACATAGCTTTTTTTAAATTAACGTATAATAATTTTAAACATTATACTCCATTCGTTTGCAAATATAAAAATTTGGTACAATGTAATTGTGCAAAATATTTTTGTATACTGTTTTAAATATTTTAATTCTCATAGTTTATGGTTTTTATTACGTTTTCATTGATTTTGTAAAGGGATTACCCATATTTTCTGTTAAATTTCAGCATGATTCAGATTATTTTAAAGTTCCAGGGTACACTACGGTGCTGTGGAACCCATATTAAAGACCTATGCTATAATGCAACCAAGTAGTGTTTCCAAAATTTTTCAAATGTAACTATCAGGCTCTTCTGAAATCCATTTTTTATAATTATCTAATATTCATAGGGGGAAAATTTATTTTAATTATATCTTGACATGTACCTCTTTGAAAGATTACTATTTTAACTCCGACAACTGGATTAACAGAGCAACTTTGTATTGGGCTGCACGTGGAGAGCTGTGTTCTCTTGCCTGTCTCTCGGAGTAGGAAAAAAATATCTAATATTGATGTATAATTGCTAATATTTTCGTATCTATTAGTATCTAAAGAGATTAAATAAATTTAAGGTAAAAAATTATTAACAGTTTCTGTAATAGATCTATAAATCATATAAGTTTGGACTAATTTTGAATTTATTTTTCAGTCATTATTTATGGCCATTCTTTTATTCGTTCTCCTTGATAAAACTTTTATCAAACAAGATTTTATTTCATTCCTAAAATATTCATTTGCATATAGTTTCAAAAGCAAACTGCCTTTAACTATTCAATCTTTTATAAAAATTGAAATTTTACTAAAATATGGGCACTTTAACTAATCAAATAGTGATCATTTGCAGAAATGCTGTTGGTAGATCCCGCCTGCGGTTTAGGGTGCCCCTGGAATTTAGTTCTTTATCAATATTTATCATCTCCATCTATGTGAGTTTCCTAACATAGTTTTTTTTTAACGTATAATAATTTTAAAAGCTGTAGTCCATTTGTTTGCAAATATAAAAATTTGGTACAATGCAATTGTGCACAAAATTTTTGTATACTGTTTTAAATATTTTAGTTCTCATAGTTTATGCCTTTTATTGCATTTCCGTTGATTTTATAAAGGGATTAGCCATATTTTTTGTTAAATTTCAGTATGATTTTAGATTATTTTAAAATTCCAGGGTACACTACGGTGCTGTGGAACCCAGATTAAAGACCTATGTTATAATGCAACCAAGTACCCTTTTAAAAGTTTTCTCAATATAACTATCAGGCTCATCTGAACTCCATTTTTTATAATTATCTAATATTCATACGAGGAAAAAATGTATTTTAATTATCTCTTGACATGTCCCTGTTTGAAGCACTACCATTTTAACTTCGACAACTGGATTAACAGAGTAACTTTATATTGGACTGCATATGGAGAGCTGTGTTCTCTTGACTGTCTCTCGGCGTAGGAAAAAAATATCTAGTATAATTGCTAATATTTGCGTATCTATTGGTATATCCATAGAGATTAGATAAATTTAAGGCAAACAATTCTTACAGTTTCTGTAATAGATCTGTATATCATATAACTTTGGACTAATTTTGAATTTATTTATTAGTCATTCTTTATGGTACTTCTTTTATTCGTTCTCCCTGATAAAACTTTTATCAAACAAGATTTTATTTTATTCATAAAATATTCATTTGCATATAGTTTCAAAAGCAAACTGCCTTTAAGAATTCAATCTTTTATAAAAATTAAAATTTTACTAAAATATGGGCGCTTGGACTAAACAAATAGTGATCATTTGCAAAACTGCTGTTGATACTTCCTGCCTACAATTTAGGGTGCTCCGAAAATTTAGTTCTTTATCAATATTTATCATCTCCAACTATGTGAGATTACTAACATAGCTTTTTTTAAATTAACGTATAATAATTTTAAACATTATACTCCATTCGTTTGCAAATATAAAAATTTGGTACAATGTAATTGTGCAAAATATTTTTGTATACTGTTTTAAATATTTTAATTCTCATAGTTTATTTTTTAAATGCATTTTCGTTCATTTTATAAAGGGATTATCCATATTTTCAGTTAAATTTCAGTATGATTTAGATTATTTTAATGTTCCAGGGTGCACTACGGTGTTGTGGAACCCAGATTAAAGACCTATGATATAATGTAACCAAGTACCCTTTTAAAAGTATTCCCAATGCAACTATCAGGCTCATCTGAACTCCATTTTTTATAATTATATAATATTCATCTTGGGCAAATTTGGATTTTAATCATTTCTTGACATGTACCTGTTTGAAGGACTACCATTTTAACTCCGACAACTGGATTAACAGAGCAACTTTGTATTCGGCTGCATGTGAAGAGCTGTGTTCTTTTGACTGTTTCCCGGTGTATGAAAAAAATATCTAATATTGCTTAATATATAGCTAATATTTACGTATCTATTGGTATCTCTATAGAGATTAAATAAATTTAAGGTAAACAATTCTTACAGTTTCTGTAATAGATCTGTAAATCACATAAGTTTTATCTAATTTTGAATTTACTTATCAGTCATTCTTTATGGCCATTCTTTTATTCGTTCTCCTTGATAAAACTTTTATCAAACAAGATTTTATGTCATTCATAAAATTTTCATTTGCATATAGTTTCAAAAGCAAACTGCCTTTAGGAATTCAATCTTTTATAAAAGTTAAAATTTTACTAAAATATTTACGCTTTTTCTAAGCAAATAGTGATCATTTGCAGAACTGCTGTTGATAATTCCTGCCTGCAGTTTAGCGTGCCCCCGGAATTTAGTTCTTTACCAATATTTATCATCTCCACTTATGTGAGTTTCCTAACATAGCTTTTATTTTAACATATAATAATTTTAAAAACTGTACTCCATTCGTTTGAAAATATAAAAATTTGATACAATGCAATGTGCACAAAAGTTTTGTATACTGTTTTAAATATTTTAGTTCTCATAGTTTATGTCTTTTATTGCATTTTCGTTGATTTCATAAAGGCATTACCCATATTTTCTGTTAAATTTCAGTATGATTTAGATTATTTTAAAGTTCCAGTGTACACTACGGTGTTGTGGAACCCAGATTAAAGACCTATGCTATATAATGCAACCAACTACCCTTTTACAGTTTTCCCAATGTAACTATCAGGCTCATCTGAACTCCATTTTTCATAATTATCTAACATTCATCTAGGGAAAAATGGATTTAAATCATCTCTTGACATGTACCTTTGTACCTTTGTACCATGTACCTTTGAGAGACTACTATTTTAGCTCCGACACTAGGATTAACAGAGCAACTTTGTATTGGGCTGCACATGGAAAGCTGTGTTCTCGTGACTGTTTCTCGGCGTAGGAAAAAAATATCTAATATTGCTGTATAATTGCTAATATTTGCGTATCTATTGGTATATCTATACACATTAAACAAATTTAAGGTAAACAATTCTTACAGTTTCTGTAATAGATCTGTAAATCATATAAGTTTTGACTAATTTTTAATTTATTTTTCAGTCATTTTTTATGGCCATTCTTATATTCGTTCTGCCTAATAAAACTTTTATCAAACAAGATTTTATTTCATTCATAAAATATTCATTTGCATATATTTTCAAAAGCAAACTGCCTTTAAGAATTCAATCTTTTATAAAAATTAAAATTTTACTAAAATATTGGCGCTTTGACTAAGCAAATAGTGATCATTTGCAGAACTGCTGTTGTTATTTTCTGCTTGCAGTTTAGGGAGCCCCCGGAATTTAGTTCTTTATCACTATTTATCATCGCGAACTATGTGAGTTTCCTAACATAGCTTTTATTTTAACATATAATAATTTTAAAAACTATACTCTATTCCTTTGCAAATATAAAAATTTGGTACAATGCAATTGTGCACAAAATTTTTGTATACTGTTTTAAATATTTTAGTTCTCATAGTTTATGCCTTTTATTGCATTTCCGTTGATTTTATAAAGGGATTAGCCATATTTTTTGTTAAATTTCAGTATGATTTAGATTATTTTAAAGTTCTAGGGCGCACTACGGTGTTGTGGAACCCATATTAAAGACCTATGCTATAATGCAACCTAGTACCCTTTTGGTTACTAGGACAGTTACATTGGAAAGCTTTTCCAATGTAACTGTCAGGCTCATCTGAACTCCATTTTTTTATAACTATCTAATACTCATATGAGGAAAAAAGAGGTTTGGTTTGGAGCACTACGGTCTACTGTTTTGCACACGAGGGTTAATGAGACCGGGACCTACTGCTTAAAGCCGATTCCGAACGGCTACGAACATCCATGCCGTAGTGGGATTCGAACCCACGAACTCCGGTACCGACGATCAGCGCCCTAACCAATCGGCCAGAGTTCGGCGGAAAAGAGAGGAGACTGCCAATTTAACTCCGATTTCTGTGACAACTTCTGTGTCTCTCGGAGTAGAAAAAAAGAAATTATCTAATATTACTGTACTAGCATATAGCCCGTCATATGACGGGATCAGTAAAATTTTTAATTTTCCAGAATTGTAAAGTACCCTATGAGACAGGTAAAAAAATGGTTTGTTTTTTGGCTGAGAATTATCTGGTACAAGCTCAATAATTTGTTTATCTTCATATTCCTCTAAAGTCGATACTGTGAATGCAGTTTAGAATCACGTTGAATTCATTTAGTCAAACTGTGTTGTTATATATAAAAAACAAACACACAAACGAACAAACTTCTTAATTTTCAAAGATATATAACTTAAACGTTAGATATTTATTACTCCGTAAAATAGACTTCTAGACTTTTATGAAAATAATTTGTTGTTAATACCGGTAGTGAAATTTTCATTGCAACAAAAAAAAAAAAAAAAATCGATGATTAAATTTAAAAATTATTATTTATGTACTTAATCTATTATTTAAGCCAAATACAAAAGAAAATTACTGACGTCATATCTAAGTTCAGTTATAAAACGTATGAAAATAATGCAGACGATATTCAAATAATTTAAAATAAGAAATGATTAAATGAGATGGTTAATAGAATGACGTCATAATGCTAGAAAAATATTGTTCACCTATTTATCATGTTATAAACGTAACCGGCACGTAACCGGGGAAAATAGGGCTTAATATAATGGAATTAAACGCTCGAAAAGGGAGGAAGGGGTGGATTTCGAACGTTTTAAAGACATACGTTTTGAAGTTTGCTAACCCTAACTCATCAAGAATCCAACATGGATGATTTTATCCATTCCAGGCCCAACCGTTTCACAAATTCGAGGACAAACGGACAGATAACTTAGGTTATTATTATATAGGGGATAAATGTTAATATTACAAAATAGTAGAAAGTTCTTACAGTTTCTGTAATAGATCTGTAAATTATATAAGTTTTGACTCATTTTGAATTTATTTATCAGTCCTTCTTTATGGATATTATTTTAATCGTTCTCCTTGATAAAACTTTTATCAAACAAGATGTTTTTGTCATCCACAAAATTTTCATTTGCATATATTTTCTAAAAAAAACTTCCTTTAAAAATTCAATCTTTTATAAAAATTAAAATTTTACTAAAATATTGGCGCTTTGACTAAGCAAATAGTGATCATTTGCAGAACTGCTGTTGTTATTTTCTGCTTGCAGTTTAGGGAGCCCCCGGAATTTAGTTCTTTATCACTATTTATCATCGCGAACTATGTGAGTTTCCTAACATAGCTTTTATTTTAACATATAATAATTTTAAAAACTATACTCTATTCCTTTGCAAATATAAAAATTTGGTACAATGCAATTGTGCATAATATTTTTGTATACTATTTTAAATATTTTAATTCTCATAGTTTATGTTTTTTATTGCATTTTCGTTGATTTTATAAAGGAATTACCCATATTTTCTGTTAAATTTCAGAATGATTTAGATTATTTTAAATTTCCAGGGCACACTAAAGACCTATGCTATAATGCAACCAAGTGGTCTTTTCAATGTTTTCCAAATGTAACTATCAGGCTCATACGAAAATGATGCAGACGATTTTTAAATAATTTAAAATAAGAAATGAGTATATTAGATGGTTAAAGAAATGACGTCATAATGCTAG
>CM063508.1:68045224-68145224 GCA_032207245.1 Pardosa pseudoannulata | reverse complement strand
CAAAACTAAGAAGTGATATCGAAAAGAGCGGCCCAGACCAGCTGCTTACGAAATTCAAGGAACTCGAAGATATTTACAACTGCTACAGGAGATTCGTGGCCGTGCCGCTCTACTGTGAAATATGTGACGTGAAGACGAGTGAAGTGGAGCCGCTTCTCGAACACTACAAGTGCTCGAAACACAGAAAGAATTTAAATAACCCAAAGATAAAGAAATACATTGATTTCGACGAACACTTAAGGCGAGTGGAGTGGATGAAAAAAATCGTGGACATGAGGAAAATGGGCATTTACGAGTGTGAACTGTGCTCGCTGACTTTCACCAAGCGAGACAGGTATGCTGTCCATAAAAAAAGCAAGTACCACGAGAATAACCTTTACAAGTCCTACTGTGCTGTCATCATAGCAAATGCGCTGCAGAGGACTGATAAAGTCCAAGGGTTATGAAAGGTTATTTGTTTTGAGGTTTGATTTTTGGATTTAGCTTTTATTTTTGCAATTGGGCTTTTCATGTGCTATGTCAGTAGGTTTCTCTTGATGATCTTTAATTCTACGTGAATTCGAAACAGAAGCTCAGATTAACTCAAGTCTGTACTTGGAAACGGACATTGCATCACTTATAGAAATCCCAAAAATAGTGTGTGTTTTAATATCATTTTTAAAATAGGATCAGGGTTATTGTTGAACTACCTAGTAAGCAACGGCATTTTTCAAATGCAATATATCTGTCAGTTCATTCAAAATTCGGAATCCAAAATAATCCGTATATTACACTAGTAAATTATTAACACATTCGCGACCGGCAAATTTTTACGTTTCTAATTCCTAGTACTTGAGAAAATAGTGAAATTCGAAAGCTGATTCCCACAAAATTATACCACTAAGGAAAGAAAAAAATTAATAATGACAAGTTTAAATATGAGAGCACTGATAATACAGTCCCACTGATACTACAGCTGATAATACAGCCTAAATAAGAACAATAATGGAATCATGTAATATTTCTCTCTCCTGTCCCTATTTTCTTATTATTGTACATACGTTTCATAATGCTGCTTAATTTAGAAACAGAAAATTCACGTTAGAGACAAACAGGAATAGAATTTGTAATGACGTGAATTCACGTCGATGAAAACCAGAAATAGAACTTGGTATGACGTGAATTCACGTCAGTAGTCGCGAATATATAAAATAATGTTTAACCAACGGTTACGCAAATCCGATATATTGCAAATTGATGGTCTTTGAACTCTGAGCTGCCGTGCCATGACATCCCAAATGTGTTCTATCGAATGGAGATCCGGTGAGTTAGGCGGCCAGGACATTAACTGGAATTCAGCATCATGTTCCTGGAACCACCCCAACACAATTTAATTTTAGCCTTGTGACACGGGGCGTTGTCCTGTTGGAACATTCCATTTCCAGCTGGAAAAACAGAGGCCATGTAAGGATGCAACTGGTCCGCAATGATGCCCAGATAACCTATAGCATTCATGGTCTGCTCTACCCCAACCACGGGTCCCAGAGAAGTCTCCCAAAGCATAATACCGCCACCACCGGCCCGTGTATGACCTACTGTACATTAAGGGAGCATCTGTTCGCCTGGAAGACGGCGTATCCTGACACGGCCATCGGCGTGATGAATGACAAACCGTGATTCATCTGATCAGGCAACTCTCTCCCACTGATCCATGGACCAATCGCGATGTTCCTGGTCCCAGCGTAGGCGCAGTTGGCGATGACGCTTGGTTAGAAAAGGGACACGAGTGGGGCGTTTGCTGCGTAGCCCCATATCCAACAGAGTCCGCTGAACACTGTGCTCCGATATGAAGATAATACAATGCAGGGCCAAGTAGAATTACTTGGCCCTGCATTGTATTGGGTTGTCAGCCGAGCCACTATCTGGCTCCAGCTTTGCTTCACCATGCTAAACAGTCTCCGACGACCTTTTTCTTTGATAGCGTGTGGACGTCCAACACCATGTCGTCTACTGCTGATTTCACCGTCATTCACCCACTTTGCATAAGTACTAACAACTGTAGATTGCGAACAATCCAAGAGTCGTGCAGTTTCGGAAATACTTGTTCCGAGCCTTCGAGCCATTACAATCTGCCCTCTATCAAAATCGTTTAGAACCGCAGCCTTTCCCCTCACACACAGAAGTAAGTGAAAGAATGATTCTTCAGACTATCAAAGGCATCAAAGGTGGTGATGCAACTGGACTCTATGGGCCTAGCCCGTTAATCCAGAGGCTTCTATCAGTAAGCACAAAAATGACAACGAGCGAAAAAATAAACACATAAAAGAGCAAAGAGATAGAAGGGTTGATTCGTGAGTTCATAACACAAAACTAGAGAGTAGAAAGTTTAGGGATAGTAAAACATAAATATTTTTGTGGCCAGTGACATCCGTACAAAATAAGCCGAAAAAATTTGAATAAAAGTGAGTAAAAACAAAAAATTTTTTTAAAAAATTTTGGAAAAAATAATATATAAATTTTAATATTAAATAAACTGTTTTAAAAAATCAGAAAAAGGCCTAAATAATAATATTTAGTCTTCAGACTCTCCAGCAGCAGTTAAATAACACTTCCCCTTGATCACGTGCCTTTCACGTCATCTAGGCGAGTTCATAGCAAAATGTAGGGGTGATCATAATGTTTTGGTTCTTGAGTGTACTTGGAGACTAGTGAACGTATTGCGAGTAGAAAAATTTTGATTTTTAAAAAAATTTATTTACTACCATAATTTTCGGAAGAAGCTCCCGGAGTTTACTTAAAATTTAAACGGCCAAAGACTTTCGGAATAAGAAAAAAAAAAAGCCCTTTTCAAGGCCATAAAATTCAGTAAAAAGTAATGCTTTCTTCGACACGCTTGAAAATTAGATCCGATATGTCTTTCGCTTTCTATTTCGGCCGATAGACTACACTTGGCGTATCCGAAGGCGAAACAGTCTCCAGTACTCGGTTTTTAATTGTTTATACCCAGACGAGATGCTTTTAATTTTACTAAAACTGGAGGGGGGCATTTAAAAGCTTAAAAGGCTACTACCTGTCAAAAATTAAAACATTTAAAGCTTCTAGGCTAACGAAATGCGCCGTGTACTCTCGATCGGTGCTACGAGATCGTTCCTGCTACTGTCGTTATTATTATTATTATTATTAATGCCGTTATTTTCGGTTTTGTTTACGTAAACTATTAAACGATGCGCAGAATTTAATAAATAATTGCCTCTCGCATCCGTGTCGTCTCACGCGCAAAGTCTGCAGCTCGCAGAGGACTTAGCGAAAAATATTAATAAAAAAATAATTATTGCATATATCGTTAAAGTTTCCATGTGTAATTAAGCTATATACGTGTACGAACGTATATATGTACACAGATAAACCAAAAAAATATTATAAGGGAGTGTGAAGTGACGACGATATAGGTATATGGAAACTACGGCAAAGCGAAGGTTTAGTTTTGGTTTTTTTTTTTGGAGTGCTACGGTCTACTTTTTTGCAACACGAGGGATAATGAGACCGTGACCTACTGCTTAAAGCCGATTCCGAACGGCTACGAGCATCCATGCCATAGTGGGACTCGAACCCACGAACTCCGGTTCCGAAGGCCAGCACCCTAACCATTCGGCCATCGTTCGACGTAACGAAGGAAAGCATTCTCTTTTTACGTTTTACGGCTCTGAAAAGAGCCTTTTTTTTTCGTTTTCGAAAACAGTCCTATATTCGATCCGAATGTTAAATTTTTGCCGGTCTTTTTGGGTGCAGCTTTTTTGGGAGATTTCATTTTCTTCACTTTCGGCAACTTGGGTTTGATGGCTTTGGCAGCTTTCTTGGCAGTCTTGGGCTTGGCGGCATTTTTAGCGGCAGGTTTTTTAGCGACGGGTTTTTTAGCTGGGGACTTCGCCTTGGGTTTGGCTGCCTTCTTTGCTATTTGGCAGTAGAAGAGCAAAGGCATGTCCTGCTGCAACCCCCTGAAATTTCTTTAGACTCCTTGTGATGAAAATTAAAGAAAAGGTTACTAAGGATCAATTACTCAAATAAGTAATCAAAATAGAGATACTTTCATTCTATTATCAATTGGAATAATATTATTTAATTTCATAATATAACTGAACATATGGAAGACATTCAGAGTATAAGCTCTATGGGTACCCTATTTCAATAGAAGAGCAAAGGAATGTCCTGCTGCAACCCCCTGAAATTTCTTTAGACTTCTTGTGATGAAAATTTAAAAAAAAAGTTATAAATCAGTTACTTTAATAAGTAATCAAAATGGAGATACCTTCATACTATTATCAATTGGAATAATATTACTTAACTCTGTAACAGAACTGAATAGAGGAGTACTTTCAGAGTATCATAAGCTCTGTGATTGAGTACCCTACTTCAGTATAGGAGTAAAGGCATGTCCTGCTGCAACCCCCTGAAAATTCTTTAGACTTCTTGTGATGAAAATTAAAGAAAGGGTTATTAAGGATTAATTACTGAAATAAGTAGTCAAAATGAAGATACTTTCATTCTTTTATCAATTGGAATAATATTATTTAATTCTATAACAGAATTGAACATATGGAGTACTTTCAGAGTATCATAAGCTCTATGATTGGGTACCCTACTTCAGCAAAAGAGCAAAGGCAGGTGCTGTTGTAACCCCCTGAAATTACTTTTAACTTCTTGTGAGGAAAATTAAAGAAAAAGTGAAAAAGAATCAATTACTCTAAGTAATCAAAATGAAGATACTTTCATTCTATTATCAATTGGAATAATATTATTTATTTCTATAACAGAACTGAACATAAGGAGTACTTTCAGAGTATCATAAGCTCAGTGACTGGGTACCCTACTTCAGTAGAGGAGCAAAGGCATGCATTGCTGCAACGCCCTGAAAATTCTTTAGAATTCTAGTGATGAAAATTAAAGAAAGGGTTATTAAGGATTAATTACTGATATAAGTAGTCAAAATGAAGATACTTTCATTCTTTTATCAATTGGAATAATATTATTTAATTCTATAACACAACTGAACATATGGAGTACTTTCAGAGTATCATAAGCTCTGTGATTGAGTACCCTACTTCAGTATAGGAGTAAAGGCATGCATTGCTGCAACGCCCTGAAAATTCTTTAGACTTCTTGTGATGAAAATTAAAGAAAGGGTTATTAAGGATTAATTACTGAAATAAGTAGTCAAAATGAAGATACTTTCATTCTTTTATCAATCGGAATAATATTATTTAATTCTATAACACAACTGAACATATGGAGTACTTTCAGAGTATCATAAGCTCTGTGATTGAGTACCCTACTTCAGTATAGGAGTAAAGATATGTATTGCTGCAACCCTTTGAAATTACTTTAGACTTCTTGTAATGAAAATTTTAAAAAAAAAGTTATAAATCAATTACACTAATAAGTAATCAAAATCGAGATACTTTCATACTATTATCAATTGGAATAATATTATTTAATTCTATAATATAACTGAACATATGGAAGACATTCAGAGTATAAGCTCTATGGGTACCCTATTTCAATAGAAGAGCAAAGGAATGTCCTACTGTAACCCCCTGAAATTTCTTTAGACTTCTTGTGATGAAAATTTTTAAAAAAAGTTATAAATCAGTTACTTTAATAAGTAATCAAAATCAAGATACCTTCATACTATTATCAATTGGAATAATATTATTTAATTCGATAATATAACTGAACATATGGAAGAGATTCAGAATATAAGCTCTATGGGTACCCTATTTCAATAGAAGAGCAAAGGAATGTCCTGCTGCAACCCCCTGAAATTTCTTTAGATTTCTTGTGATGAAAATTTTTAAAAAAAAGTTATAAATCAATTACTCTAATAAGTAATCAAAATGGAGATACCTTCATACTATTATCAATTGGAATAATATTACTTAACTCTGTAACAGAACTGAACATAAGGAGTACTTTCAGGGTATCATAAGCTCTGTGATTGGGTACCCTACTTCAGTAGAGGAGCAAAGGCATGCATTGCTGCAACGCCCTGAAAATTCTTTAGACTTCTTGTGATGAAAATTAAAGAAAGGGTTATTAAGGATTAATTACTGAAATAAGTAGTCAAAATGAAGATACTTTCATTCTTTTATCAATTGGAATAATATTATTTAATTCTATAACACAACTGAACATACGGAGTACTTTCAGAGTATCATAAGCTCTGTGATTGAGTACCCTACTTCAGTATAGGAGTAAAGGCATGTATTGCTGCAACCCCCTGAAAATTCTTTAGACTTCTTGTGATGAAAATTAAAGAAAGGGTTATTAAGGATTAATTACTGAAATAAGTAGTCAAAATGAAGATACTTTCATTCTTTTATCAATTGGAATAATATTATTTAATTCTATAACACAACTGAACATATGGAGTACTTTCAGAGTATCACAAGCTCTGTGATTGAATACCCTACTTCAGTATAGGAGTAAAGGCATGTATTGCTGCAACCCCCTGAAAATTCTTTAGACTTCTTGTGATGAAAATTAAAGAAAGGGTTATTAAGGATTAATTACTGAAATAAGTAGTCAAAATGAAGATACTTTCATTCTTTTATCAATTGGAATAATATTATTTAATTCTATAACAGAACTGAACATAAGAAGTAGTTTCAGAGTATCATAAGCTCTATGATTGGGTACCCTACTTCAGTAGAAGAGCAAAGGCAGGTCCTGTTGCAACCCCCTGAAATTACTATAGACTTCTTATGATGAAAATTTAAAAAAAAAGTTAAAAAGGATCAATTACTCTAAGTAATTAAAATGGAGATACTTTCATTCTATTATCAATTGGAATAATATTATTTAATTCTGTAACAGAACTGAACATAATGAGTACTTTCAGAGTATCATAAACTCTATGATTGGGTACCCTACTTCAGCAAAAGAGCAAAGGCAGGTGCTGTTGTAACTCCCTGAAATTACTTTAAACTTCTTGTGAGGAAAATTAAAGAAAAAGTTAAAAAGGATCAATTACTCTAAGTAATCAAAATGGAGATACTTTCATTCTGTTATCAATTGGAATAATATTATTTAATTCTATAACAGAACTGAACATAAGGAGTACTTTCAGAGTAAGCTCAGTGATTGGGTACCCTACTTCAGTAGAGGAGCAAAGACATGCATTGCTGCAAACCCCTGAAAATTCTTTAGACTTCTTGCGATGAAAATTTAAAAAAAGGGTTATTAAGGATTAATTACTCAAATAAGTAATCAAAATGGAGATACTTTCATTCTATTATCAATTGGAATAATATTATTTAATTCTATAACAGAACTGAACACAAGGAGTAGTTTCAGAGTATCATAAGCTCTATGATTGGGTACCCTACTTCAGTAGAAAAGCAAAAGCATGTCCTGCTGCAACCCCCTGAAATTTATTTAGACTTCTTATGATGAAAATTTTAAAAAAAAGTTAAAAAGGATCAATTACTCTAAGTAATTAAAATGGAGATACTTTCATTCTATTATCAATTGGAATAATATTATTTAATTCTGTAACAGAACTGAACATAATGAATACTTTCAGAGTATCATAAACTCTATGATTGGGTACCCTACTTCAGTAAAGAGCAAAGGCAGGTCCTGTTGCAACCCCCTGAAATTACTATAGACTTCTTATGATGAAAATTTTAAAAAAAAGTTAAAAAGGATCAATTACTCTAAGTAATTAAAATGGAGATACTTTCATTCTATTATCAATTGGAATAATATTATTTAATTCTATAACAGAACTGAACATAAGGAGTACTTTCAGAGTATCATAAGATCTATAATTGGGTACCCTACTTCAGTAGAAGATCAAAGGCATGTACTGCTGCAGCTCCCTGAAATTTCTTTACACTTCTTGTGATGAAAGTTAAAGAAAGGGTTATAAAGGATAGATTACTCTAATAAGTAATCAAAATTGAAATACTTTCAGACTATTATCAACTGGAATAATATTATTTAATTCTATAGAAGAACTGAACATAAAGAGAACTTTCAGAGTACCATAAGCTCTATGAATAGGTACCTACTTCAGTAGAAGAGCAATGGCATGTATTGCTACAACCACTTGAAATTACTTCAGACTTTGTGTGAGGAAAATTAAAGAAAAGATTATAAAAGATCAATTATTCTAATAAGTCATCAAAATGAAGACACTTTCATTCTATTATTAATTGGAATAATATTTAATTCTATATTAGGACTGAACACAAGGAGTACTTTCAAATCATCATAAGCTCTATGATTTGGTAGCCTACTTTAACAGAAGAGCTAAGGCATGTATTGCTGCAACCGGCTTAAACTACTTTAGTTATCTCATGATGAAAATTAAAGAAAAAGTTATAAAGTATCAATTACTCTAATAAGGAATCAAAATGGAGATATTTTTATTCTATTATGAATTTTAATATTATTTAATTCTATATTACTACTGGATATAAGTACTTATATATATATATAGATAGATAGATAGATAGATAGATGTAATCAGCAAAATTTCTCCTACAGAAAATAGCCCCTATTATTTTCAAGTACGTATGATGTTCAAAATTTAGCGAATCGATTGCAAACCGTGTAGTTATGTATAAGAAAACAAACACACAAACGAACAAACTTCTTAATTTTCAAAGATATATAACTTAAACGGTAGATATTTATTAGTCTGTGTAATAGACTCCTAGATTTATATGAAAAACAATTTGTTGTTAACGCCGATAAAATTTTCATTGCAACAAAAAATAATCGATGATTAAATTTAAAATTATCACATATGTACCTAATCTATTATTTAAGCCAAATATAAAAGAAAATTATTTACATAATGTCTAAGTTCAGTAATAAAATGAATGAAAATAATGCAAATAAGAAATGATTAAATGAGGTGGTTAAAGGAATGACCTCATAATACAAGAAGAAAATGTTATTTTTCTCTACTTATAAAGTGATAGATTGATTAATTTAATCACCTTTTTTTAACCGGGGAAAATAGGGCTTGAAATAATGGTATTAAATGCTCGAAAAGAGGGGAAGGGGTAGATTTCGAACGTTTTAAAGATGATAGTATTTTTTGCTGTGATATGAAGCATATTTATATCAATTTATTTTAGAGTCAGATAGATAGTTTAGGAGAAGATAAACTTTATTCACTTTGAATGTTGCTAACCCTAACTCATCAAGAATCCAATATGAATGCCTCTATCCATTCCAGGTCCAACCGCTTCATAAACTCGAGGACAGACGGACAGATAACTTAGGCTATTATTATATAGAGGATGCCCACAATACATCAGGTCTAACTGTATATAACCTAACATTATCAGAAAAAAAAAACAGTATTTTAGATATGGCGAGGATTCTACTTCAAATGCAAACTCAATGGGCAGAGGTAGAATCAATTCTACTAAAATGAGCCCCATAAACTTCTCAATGTATTATTTTTTTAAACTGCGCTGTTACTTTTATTCTTTATTAAGTTGCTTTTAGTTTAAAAAATTAAAATTAAAACTGTTTCAAATTATTTTTTAACAGTTCTGACTACATTTGACTGTTTTGAATGCATTTTATAGAAACTGCATTTTTTGCAATCTACATGCCATCTTTTCAGTTTATTGATTTTTGGCAGTATATATAAATGATGACCAAAATTTAGTGAATTGATTGCAAATTGTGTGGTTATGTATAAAAAACAAACAAACTTCTTAATTTTCAAAGATATGCAACTTAAACACTAGATTTATTAGTTTGTGAAGTAGACTCCTAGAGTTTTATGAAAAGAATTTGTTGCTACTAGCAGTGATAAAATATTCATTATGCAACAAAAAATAATCGATGATTAAATTTAAAATTATCCCATATGTACCTAATCTATTGTTTAAGCCAAATATAAAAGAAAATTATTTATGTAATATCTAAGTTCAGTGATAAAACGTATATGAAAATTGAATTTTTCAAAAAAAAAGTCTTTGATTGACACCTGTTTCAAGTTCATTTGGGAATTTTTCATTATCACTGATTCCATATCTGTTAGATTTTGAAGGAAATTTTCAGAATTAAATTGTCCTTTAAAATATTGACGCAAGGCCATGATTGCATTGATTCTTTTTCATTCATATTTTTAAAAGCTTGGACGATTTCTTCCGTCGGAATCGCAGATTTTTTTCATTTCCGACGGTAATACGGGCAATAAAATCGTCCTCATTCAAATTTTCTTCGCAGCACTGTAAAGTTTCGTCTACTGCAAATAACTCATCAAAAGGTAATTGAAGATCCTGAGATTTGACACTGAGGAGTTGGGTTATTTCATTAGTGTCTGGAGTGTCATCTACCTAGGACATCAATGCCGTACATGATGAAAAGGTCCTTTAAGCAAACACAAAGAGAGAAGTACAGGTTTCTTGAAGTTGCACCACAGTACAATAATTTTAAAACAGCCCACTTGCTCATGAGTTCTGCGGTCTACAATGGGTGGTCTCTCTAACGCAAAATAATATGCTTGGGGTCATTGTAATGACTCAAAATTAACATTATTCCTGTGGTAAAATAATTGGGACTTTTTAAGATGGTCATTATAACGAAGGGGTCGTTGTATCATGGGGTTGATAAAAAGAGGTTCTACCGTATGAGCCTATATGTAACTGTTCTAGCATTTAGCCCGTCATATGACAGAATTAGTAAAATTTTTAATTTTCCAAAATTGTAAAGTACCCTATGAGTCAAGTAAAAAATGGTTTGTTTTTTGGCCGAGAATTATCTGGTACACTCTCAATAATTTGTTTATCGTCATATTACTCGAAAGTCTCCCGATGCTGTGAATGCAGTTTAGAATCACGTTGAATTCATTTAGTCAAACCGTGTGGTTATGTATAAAAAACAAACACGCAAACGAACAAACTTCTTAGTTTTCAAAGATATATAACTTAAACACTATTATTTATTAGTATGTAAAATAGAATCATACACTTTTATGAAAAGAATTTGTTGTTAATACCGGTGATAAAATTTTCATTTTAACAAAAATAATGGATGATTAAAATTAAAATTATCGCATATGTACCTAATCTCTTATTTAAGCCAAATATAAAAGAAAATTAATCACGCAATACCTAAGTTTAGTGATAAAACGTATGAAAATAATGCAGACGATATTTAAATAATTTAAAATAAGAAATGATTAAATGAGATGATTAAAGGAATGACGTCATAATGCTAGAAAAAAATGTTATTTTTACCTATTTATTATGTGATAAATTTAATTACCTGCTCTTAACCGGGAAAAACAGGGCTTTAAATAATGGCATTAAACAGATTTAGAATTGGATTGATAGTTTAGAAGAAGATAAACTTTACTCGAGTTGAATTTTGCTAATCCTAACTCATCAAGATCCAATATGGATGCCTTTATCCATTCCAGGTCCAACGACTTCTTAAATTCCAGGACAGACAGACAGATAATTATACAGGCTATTATTATATAGGTGATATGTCTTTTCAAGATGAAAGATCAGCACTGAATGATGACAAAAATACACTTCTATTACAAATTTCGGCACACAGCGAGTGTTTTCCCCATGAGACCTAAGTTGCTGCATAGCTCTTAGTGCTATGCAGCCGCTTAGACCTTGGCAATGTGAATTTTTTTATTGGGGCAGTTAGAAAATGTGGCCAGTGGACAGAAAATTTGCATTTATTTTAGCGTAAGCTTTGGGAAACTGGTAAAGGAATTTGTTTCAACGAACACTCCGTTTAATTCTAAGATTTTATGTCTGGGAAGTTAGATATGTTAGAATAAGAAGGGAATTTTAGATAGATATTTTGGGAGTAATAATTTCGATATATTACAGATATATATGTGTGTGTGTGTGTGTGTATATTATTGGGCAATTTGGCCCATCACAAAGGGAAGAGATGGTTTGGTTTGGAGTGCTATAGTCTACTGTCTTGCACACAAGGGCTAATGAAAAAAGAGACCTACTGTTTAAAGCTGATTCCCAATGGCTACAAACATCCATGCCAGCAGGGGTGTTACGAATCTGTGAACTCCAGATCCGAAGAGCAGCACTCTACCATTTGACCACCGTTCGGCTAAAGGGAATAGAATCCACATTGGCATGGGTGCAGTCATAAGTAAAAACGTAGGGAAATAAGAAAACAAAGAATTTTTGAAAAGAGAAATGGAGTTTATCGTAGCATCAGTGAAAAATCCATACATGGGAATTTAGAGGTGTGTGAGCCGCCACCCAGAGTTATTAATGGTTAATCATGAGGGAGACAATGACATGTAGGAAGTAAAACTAATTACATAAAGCATTATATAAGAAAAACAGGGACAGCAAGTAATAATTTGTGTTTTCAGAATCGCCAATTAGATATAAAGAGCAAAAGACAGTCGCCAAGTTTTTCCAGAAAAGGATAGAATTGCCTGAAAATTATTTTGATAGACATAATTATGTTGGTTAGTTTTTTAGAGTAAAAATTATCATTACATTTATATATGGAGAGAGAGATAACGATTTTTAATCCGAATGAATAATGGTATGACTAGAAGTTAGTCTATTAAATTCATTTAAGCATTTGAAAGATGCCTCACATGCAAAAAAAATGCCACATAACCCTGTTTTATGCATGTATATGCCATATATATTCTCATTAAAATCTTGGTAATCTTTCATCAAAAGTATACCTAACGCTCATGATGCTGCTTGACTTTAAAAATGTATTCTTTTAAATTTTAACCTAAAAAATTAAAATAAAATGCAGACCACTGGAACAAAATGCATTCCCAATGTGGCCCCCAGTCGTTTGGGTAGGACAGGCCAAATAGTTATTGAGTATTTACTGCTGACTTAAAAAAAAAGGTAGGTTTATTTCAAAAAGGAATCTTATGTATCTACAGCAAAATTATACTGTTAAAGAAAGTGAAGAAAAATATTAAGTCACTGTTATAAAGACTTTAAAACTGAGCATCTGCTGAAAATTCTCATGAATTTTTTTTACAAATAAGTTCTGAAGTAAGGGTGATATTGTGAAAGCTGTTTAATTTTCCTTTTCCAGAAAGGCCGACACCTTTCTGAAAACAGAAAATTTGACCCAGAATAATCTAACTGTTAATAGAAAATGGCAATTAGTATACTCTATAATGACAGCATTTGGTGAATATTTATTAAACTGTTTTTAAAAAATTGTATTTCAAGTCATCCTTTGTTTATGCATTTATCCATCAACAAATTCACTGGCTATCACGAAATAGAATATATTACTAATTTTCTGATACAAAAGATTTAAAAAACTTTTCAAATAAACATATATTTTTTTATGAAAACTAGATATTTCAATATATATAAGTTGTAAAAATACAAGTTGAAAAACTGTCTTCAACTTCTTCAAAGTTTCTAGATTTCATTTTTTAAATTATGTAGTTGTTTCTGATGCCACTTGGATAAACCAAGCATGAATGAGCTATACACTACACTTGTATTAAAGCAAATGGGTGCACCTTTTGTTTAATGACCACTGCTAGAATGAAAGCTTTGCTCAAGTGAGTCCTCGGAATTTAAAAGCAAGGACTAAGCAGAAGACCCATAGTGAAAGAAACAAAAAAACTTGTAATTTTATCTAATTTATAGAGCTACTTCCGTGACCAGTGATTGAATGCGCATAGGAAGATCTTTAAAACAAGTAACTACATCAGAAAAATCCCTTAAGAACCATATTTAAAAACTCACTGGCAAGAAGAAATTCTAAAAATCATCAGAAAGACTACCAGATAGCAAACACTGAAACAGTGATGGATAGCTTAAAAGAAAAGCAAGTTGATGATTCTAAGTACACACCTTTTAATTGAAAATTGTGATTTCAGAACACCCTATATAATCAGAACCATGCTATGAAGTCTATATGACTTATAAAAGTATAATTGTATGCATGCTTAACTTATTTGTGCTTATTGTGTGTGACTAGAAAATAAAAATATTTTCATTACTTTGTGACTTACTTTAACATTTCATTGGTCGAGGTTGGAACTTGTACCACAGAGACAGGATGAGGTGATTAAATGTGTCAATTCAATTTCAGTCACTAAATTTAAAACTAAACAAATATCAAATTTAATGCTATTTTACTAAATATGAAATTGTATTTAGGTTGTCTCAAAGAGATTATGTTGAGGAGACCACGTACTGGGATTCTGTTTCCACAAGCAGTCCTTGCTCAGGTACAAGGCCACCATTTTCTTTTCTTGTAAAAGAGGGAACACCAATACCAAAGTACTTGGGCCTAGAATTTTAGGGGCTTGTGAAACTCTTTTCCTTGCCATATGGTAACCAGAGTAGAATAATCCCAATGTAGTCTATGTCACAGAAGGCGACTAAAATAGGTACCTAGTGTCTAGGGGTATAGCTAGACACCCCTATTTCCAAGGAGTTTGTAAATATAGAGACTGGCTCTCCAGATTGGGGGTTGGATGTAGGGCTAACAACTCTGTCCTATAAAAACTAAATGTTGCAAAGTCAAAAGAAGACAGTAATGCAGGGTTCCAGCTCTTTTTCCAGAACAAAAATTAAGGACTTTCTAAGGACCAAAGCAACTTTTTTAAGGACTTACTTGAAATACATGACATAATGGCATAAACCCTATTTCCTGAGGAACATATTTTTAATGATTATGAACCAGACAAGGCATGTTCAATAAATACCCTGTAATATTATTAAATTAAGAATTAAAACTAGAATTTTAGAATTGCCTGCGAATTAAGTTATTAAAAATGCTTAAAAACTAGTATAAGATAAATCTATTTGATGAAAGTGAATTTTGAAAAATGTACATCTAAAGTGGTCAAACTAAAAATAAATTTGAATAAAAACAACATTATAAACAGTACTTTCTGAGGGTTTAACAATAACATATATATATATATACTAGCTGATTATACCTGACATTGCCTGGGAAAGAAGAAAGTTTTAGACGTTTTTATTACATTCAATGCAAGGAAAATTAACCTTCCATAAGTAACTGAAATATCTACAAACCCCCATCACCCATGCTTCGTTTAATTAAAATCTACATGAGCGATAGCTATTAGAAAAGGGCGGCTGACTTTATACTTTAAACCTTTTAAGTATACGAAAGATTATTTATTTGTCAAATAAGTAACAAAGAAAAAACTGTCATAAGAAAACTAATAGGAAATCATATGATCCCGTCGATGGGGAAATTGATTGCATTCCAATTTAAAATTAAGGGGTTTTTAAGGATCATTCACGAAAATTAAGTAGTTTTATGGGCCCTTAATAGTGAAAGCTGAAATTAAGGAGTTCTTAAGGACTTTTAAGGATCGTGGGAACCCTGTAATGGCTGCCCTATAAAGAACAAACTGGAAAATTGAATATTCAGGGCTGTCATGTCACTAAAGAAAAACAAGAAGCTGTTTTCCATAAATTTTAGCTCCTTAAAAATTTTTAGTTGAAAATTTTCTTAAAAAACTAACTTTATTCCATTCCTTACAACCTCAGTGCCTGTATGAAAGAAATATTTCCCCGCCCCAACTAGTGATATTGTGTTGACTGCTGACACTTTTTTCTCCTCAACAGAAAGGGGAAATAAATAAAAGATAAGATCAAACTCTTATTCTGCCTTGTATACTTACTACTGGATAGCATTAATCATCTAGTTCCAAAGTATAAACAAAGTTCATACACATTTATTTAAATGAAAATCAAGCACTTTTACAGAACTTCAAGGGAAAAGAAATTCTAAATATAAAAAACTCTAAATTAAATAAACTAATGAAAAATTGAATAAAATATTTCATTTTTAGAAATTTGAATCTTAATATAAACATAAAAGATACATTAAAAATTATTAATGTAAAATATCATTAAACATCACACAAAACTCCTAAAATTATAAGTTTATAAACTGGTGGAAGAAAACATGGAACTGATTGTTTAATTAATTTTTTTTAATTCTGAACATATTTCTGACAACTTTATATCACTCTTCCTCACATGAACCTCTTTGATAATGATCAGCTAGCTGATAGTAGAGAATTAAGAGGAACAATAACCAATGAGATTTTAAGATGTGTAATTACAGAGTAAAAAATAAGGGCTTTCAAGAATTTTTTTTAATTTTTGTATAAAAGGAAGTTGTAAGAACTATAAGTAAAAATAGGTACTTAACACTAGAATTACGGAAGGGGTCATTTTGACACCTAGCAAACTCTGACAGCTCTTCTATTTTTTTGCAAATATCTTAATCCTTTCTTGACTTTTCCTAAATCATTGTGATTTACAAAATAGTAAAGATTTCAAGAAAATCGTATTTTTATTTTAGCCCTAACAAATGATTATAGAAATACGGCAGGCTATATACTGATGTTGAAGACAAGTGTAAACTTCATAATGACTCTTTCACTATTTTATTAGCAGAACTGGAAGCATTCATAGCGTTGTTGTACGTAAGGGGGCATTAGTCGCCAAGGGCTTACAATTCTTAGTTTGTGGTCCAAGACTTGGGGACCAAAGTTTTTTCATGAAACTATGAGTAGAGATAGGTTTCCGGAAGTTATGAAATTTCTTCATTTTGAAAATAAACTAACAAGGTCTTCATGTTTGCAGTGTGATAAATTTACACTAATATCCAAGGTATGGAATACTTTTATAGAAAACTGTAAGCTTTGTTAGAAACCAAATGAAAATATTACGTTTGATGAACAGTTATTCCCTACAAAAACAAGATGCCGTTTTTTGCAGTATATGCCTAACAAGCTCGATAAATTCGGAATAAAATTTTGGCTAGAAGTAGATGTTAGGACAAAATACTTATTAAACGGATTTCCATATTCAGGGAAAGATGAAATGAGACCAAGTGATTAAAGTTTAGGAGAGAACGTAGTAAATTGTTTAATTGATCCTACATACTTGTAAAGTCTGTATATTTTTAAAAGCAAACTGTAGTTGTCATAATTTGCGTTATTTTAATTTATTATTCACAAATATATTATATCATATAGAGAAATATGCAGATATCTTATCAAGGGGTCAAAATGACACCCGCCGTAATTCTAGGTATACAAAGACAGGGTATCTGACAAAATAAAATTTTTCAAATTCATGACTTTCCCTGATTTAGCAGATCATTTTCCATGACTTTAAAAAGCTTTCGTTAAAGTATATATGAATAAAACTTCTGATGTACATACAAATAAAATATATGCTTTTAGAGAAATTACAGGAATTTTATCATAAAAAAACTATAAACTTACTTTATAAGTGTTAATAAACTCACATACATAAAAATAAATTGTTGTATCTACATACCTAAGTTTAATCATATAGTAATTTTTCAATCAAAATGTTTCCAATTTGAATTCAGGGTACTTTGGTATTATCTAGGTGACCATGAATAATAGCCAAATATAACCCTATAATGTTTATATACAATATCCCTAGAGATAAACTTATATTTTGTGCAAAAATCTTAACTAATTTTTATTAAAAAATAATTATTATTATTATATTAATAACATTTTAATCTACAATTTAAGAAAAAACCAGAATAATATACATTTACCCACCCATTAAGCTTTCTTGCTTTGAGTTTCCTTGGTGAACAAATTTTACTTGGCAATAGGGTCAATAGGATAATACATAAATACCAAACTCAGTAACTTCAGCCAAATGGCAAGTAAAAATAGAATTAAACAATTCAATGCATTTTTTTTTAATTGGTAGTTAGCGGATCCATGACTTTTACTCATTTTACTTGAAAAATCAAGACTTTCCATGACAAAATTAATCCATTGTCTAAATCCATGATTTTCAATGACTTTCCAGGTGTGCGGAAACCATGCAAAGACCACCGTAATTCTAGTGTTAAGGATGTACAAAACCATATAAATGTAGCTATACATTTTGATTTTTATACAAACTTTAAATTTCTAAGTAAGTTACATCAAAATTTGAAAATTCAACCATCAAGTAATCAAAACCCATAACATCACTGCATATGTGAAATTTAAAAAAATATATATATATGGAATATGGGTGGGTGATCAAAATTGGCACTATTTCTGATAGCGGATTAAGAAAGCAACTTATAATAAGTGCACTAATCAAAAGAACCACAGAAACACACATTTTAAGCAATTTTATTAACATTCATTACAACATAACTGAATGTACATATTTGTCTGTAGCACTTTGATTACACACAAGTCTGTGTTTCCAGAAATTCTAGTTTCAGCTTGAGTAATAAAGTATTTCAACGGAACACACAAAAAGACTAGAACTTGTGCACATAATGAGTAGTAAAATTCAGAATGATAAAAATGTGACCACAAAAAAGGCACTTCTTTGGCACACATAGAGTAGTTAATGGACATTGCCAATAGTCTAACATGATGTCTAGAAATCACTAAACAAAGCAATATACATGCAAGACATATTTCTTGACAGAAATTTAAATGCACATTCAGCTGAAAGAATGCATTTTTAAAAAATATTCATATCAGATCTGACATCTCAAAAAACTTTTCATGAATGGCAATTTTTACATGGATATAAATATCATATATAAAAAAATAGATGCATGCACAGTACTCAGTCTGGAACTATGAACCTAACTTTTAAAATGTTTACAAACAAGCATTTACATGCATAAGAATGCACAGCTGCTTAAAGTAGGAAAAAAAACTAATGAGACTAAAACTACAAACCTTAATCTCACTAATAAAATAATGCTTAACAAACCTTGAATAAAATTTTAATTAAAGAATATTTAATTTGAAAAATAAAAGGGTTTTGAACAATCATTCTTTTACTTCATAGATAATGCATTTTACATTCATTAATTGAAACAAATATTTTGGTATGGTATATAACTGTGGAAGTAGCATACATCATAAGTAATATATTACAAATTTGTGTCATTTTTATGTACATTAATCCCACCTAAGATAACTCTGAAATACAGCCATTTTTAAAATGCTATAATGTGATTATTTCCAATAAGGACATTTAATAAGCTGCATATCAAAGGTACTAATTATGGCCCACATTGCTGTCTCATGTGTAATATACAATTTCAGATATTTTAACTAAATAATAAAATGACAAAAACATTTTTTTTCTTTTTTTCAAGCATTTGAAAAAGAAATATAAAACTTCCCACAGACAATACTTATGCTAAGTTTTGGGGGAATAAGAAACACAATTCTGATGCAATTATCTGTTGTTGATATCATAAAAACTTACATGTGCCTTTTCAGAATCATCATTACATTCCAGTTAGGTAAGTATAACATGTTTTGAACTAAACTTAGAAAAGATAATGGGATCAACAAAATAGACTGGGATGTGTGCTCTTAGTACAGTAATTGTTCAAACAGTAATGCAAATTCAATTACATAATTTTCATTTTATTATTACATCACAGCAGACGTTCAAAAGCCTCAGTACAACTTATAGCAAGCTTTGGGAACTAAATGAAACTGACAATTAAATGGCATTCTTCACATATTCAGAATGGGTAGATTGGGGGAAATTGGCCTGAATTAATTGAATTTAAAAAAAGGGAAAAATGATTTGGCATCAAGTTATACAGTTCAGTGTTTCTTTTCTATTTTCATCAAAATATTCCAGTTGTTTGAGCTCTAAGGTAAATGCTGTCTGTACTTAACGCTTAATAAAACCAGTTTATTGCAGTATGTTCTATTGCAATGTGTTTCATGCAATATTTGTTATGTATAAGTAAGTTTCCTTTCTTTAAATATATGTAACAAATTTTTCTTGCATAATGGGACTGTCGAACAGACTAATGATATTTGACATGGGGAAAAATGATTTGGTATACTAATTTGAATTATGAGCTTTATCAGAAAATAAATTAAACTCCTAAGTCAAGGTACCATTGTATATCTATCACTAATTTTAGTCAAAGGCTGCTAAAATGGCTCTATAAAGCAAAACCTGCTTTATAGAGGCACTTTAATCTAATTGAACAGAAAACATATAAAAACTTTGAAGTGATTCATCTATTCAAAGAAATTTGAATACATAAAACACTTGACATTTAAGTGAATATTACATAGTAGTCTTAATAACTGCTATTAAATATATGAGAAACATTTAAAAATTTGTGTCTTTATATATAAAACTTAAATATGAATACATAAAATACTTGAAAAATTCTGTGCATTCAATACTTAAATGACTATTAAATGGTTATTTTTAAAACTTTATATAAGGTTTTAAATAATACACTTGTCAACTTTGTATGTTTCAAGACTGATTTGAATAACTCATACATCATAGTTGATTTGATAGAACATTTTTCTAATACCAATAGCTAACATTATTATCTTATTGTGGTACTGCTCGATAATGTCACAGCAAATACAAGTCATGTTGCATTTCTCACAAGGAAAGTGACATTTGCATCTTAAAAAGTAAATTTAAGCACATAAATTAGACAAATTTTACATTATTTCTCTTAACAATACAAAACAGCACCTTTTAAGAAGCACCAGTTATACCACTGTTACACGGAGTGATTATGCACATTGAGTACATATTCCATACTCTTTCTTTATGGAGAAAATTATTACTTATTACTATTTGCAAAAAATGTTACTCACAAGTGAAACAGTACCTGATCTTGAAGAGAAGAACTTGCAATTCCAGTAAACTTGTAAACTTTTAAATCAATCTGCTTATTGATTAGTGATTTTTATTGATTGAAAGTAGATTCCATTATATATGACACAATTGGTTTTGAACTTCTGTTAACATGGCACAAATTATCTTTTAAAAAAATGTAATGCTACAAAATTGTGCAGAGCAATGAAAAAAAAAATCTTTCTTTCTTGGAATAATGATTTCAAAAACTCATATCTGCCAACATGTTGTTTCTGAAAATCTGCACAATGAAAGTGCAAAATCCCTATTTAGAAAGAAACTATGCTTATTTTCATTCCTAAATACTATACATTTGAATCTTCTGCAATACAAATAAATATAGTATAATCATATGCATAAGTTTGAATGTTAAACATAAATTTAAATGAATTTCAATATCTGAATAAACAAATATACAGAAGATCTAATCTGAAATATTTCATGGCAAATAAAAAATACAGATTTTATAAATTTTAAATTTTAGGCAAGTAGTATGACAGGAAAATTTTATACACTATGTTATATTACTAGCTTCTGTTTAGTATATCTTACTGTCTAACTGTAAATTAAAATATGTCAAATACTACACAGTTGGATGTGAAAGATTCAGAATAAATTTATATCAAAGGAAAAATTGTTTTCATATCTATTTAAATATTACAGACAATAGCTTTAAACAACAAAAGGCACATATACTAATTATTTAACTACAATTTAAAGAGTAGCAGAAACACTCTCTGAAATAAACCATGTCTTAAAATTATAAATTAAAATTTGGTGAGATATTTGAACAATAAAGACATTTACATTTAACTTCACAACAAAAATTTACATATTTCTTACAAGAAACTAAATATAAAGTAAATCTTTACATAAAATTTGAGCATATTAGAATATACAAGCTAATAATATTTCAACAGGAAGCTTCCAAGTTTATTTGTTCTCTTTTAAATGATCATTAAAATCCCTTTGGTTCATTAAATAATTAAAGCTATCCAAAGAAGTTTTATTAAGGAGGATTCTGAATGGGATGAATGAATTATTCTAAATAGATGGATTTACTTTACATCAGCTCATCTTTTATTTCGATTCAAGAAAGGAAGAAAAGAGGAAAAAGAATGAGTTAATATTTTTAGTACAGAATTTCAATGGTGGCTTAATACACTTTATGAGTGTAATCAATTTATCTTAAAGCCCAAAAAGAAATCTTTTAACACAGTAGCACATGCATAAATTCATTTAATATTTTTAATTAAAAATCTAAAATTGTATTTTATTTTTAATTGTTGTAGTAACCTCATCCCTCTATTTTATATAAATGTTCTGTCAAGAACATTTATATTTTAAAGCACTGCAATAATTATCCCAAACAGGAACTAAACAGTCCTTGCTAATACTCTTCCAAAATTAAAATTCTAAAAAACAATATTCTATGCCAGACAAAATATATTTATTTATAATACTTGGGTGTTTGACATTTTTTTTTTTTTAATAATGCTCAGTACTATTTATGTCTGTTTAATTCTTAAAGCTTTTATAAGAAAAATATTCTAAAGAATTTTAACTTTTTGAGACAAACTTTAACAGTTTTTTGGATTTGCAGTATTCTTATCCTAAACAGTCATTTCTTTTTCAGAAAAGAAAACCCAGAGCATAAACTATTTCTTAAGTAATCGCATTCCAAAGTAAAAACAAAAATAGATCATTCATTATGTGATAAATTAAAAACATTTATAAAAAATAAAATTATCAAGATAGCATCCTGAAAATTTTGTGTAATTTACTATGTTCTTCAAACAGACTACGAACCATAATAACTTGAACTGTACCAACAACTATCATGACAAATATAATAAACATGGAAAACTGATTTACTCTCGTAAAGTTATGTTCTTGCAGATTACGATCACGAGATTCAATAGCCTTCAACTGATCTTGATGATGTTTCACTTTAACTAAGTCTTCCCGAACTTTTGCAATTGACATCTGGAAAGAAAAACTTAATTCAATATTATGTACACAAATATAATAAATGAGAAAACAAATACACTTATAAGACATTTTGCATGAAAAGAGTCAGAATGTCATAAGATTTATAATTTTTTTATTTTTTTATTTTACACACATTATAATTTTCTTGGTTGAAAAATGCTCAGTTGATATTTTGCTATACAAGCACTAAGTAGGGTGAAAGCTACTACTTAAAGCTGATTTTGAATGGCTATGAACATCCAGGCTAGCAGCAAGATTCAAACTCAAGTCCATACTTACAGTGGTAAGAGTGGTAAAACCCTGCTCCGGCCTTAGCCATCCAGTTCATACTTACAGTGGTAAATTCAGCACATGTAATTTAGCTCCTAATTGGCAGGGGCCCCATTTTCGATAGACTTATCATTGATGAAAATCAAAAAATCACATTTTTAAAAGTGAAACGAAACATAAATGCAACATAAACAAATGTTAAAACAGCATTAACCCTTTTGCGCCTACTGTCACAAATAAGTGCCAGCAAGAAACGCACTCACTTCCCAGCCGACACGCTGGCATGCCAGAGCGTTTTTTCATTCCCCCCCGACCATCACATATGCGTGCCAGTGTTGTAAAACATTTTAAAAACTGTAAGTTTTGGCACAAGATGGCATTGTATGTCCATATGGATTTAGATACATGTAGATTTGACCTTGTACTCAATAAGAGAGTAGTATGATACACATACAAATAGTTTTTGATTATATAAACATGAGGGAAAAGGAACGTTTTCGATTGACATGTTTTATGACGGCTCTTTAAATTCCCACGTGGTGTTTGTTTATGTAAGCAGGGGAGTTTTATTTTTGTTAAAGCGTTGTGTGTTTCGGTTTGCAGTCCAGTTTTTAGTACAGAATTAGACATGACAGACTTGATTTTTTTTTCTCTTTTTATTGTTAGATTTTTGAAGTGTCAAAAGTGTTTAACTGAGCTTGAAATAGCTGAAATGACGCGAAATATTTCAGATTTTGACTCTGAACAGATTACTCTGATTTTGATTCTGAAACAGATTAGGATATGAGTAATAGTGACACTATAATATATTCTGATTGTTCTTTATGTTCATAATGGATCTAGTGATTCTAATCATGATGAGGAGATTTCTGACAAAGATAATGACGATGCTTTGTTTTTTCACATTCCTGAAAAATCCCCCAAAACGGTAAATGAGTTACTACGAGTGCAAGGACTGTAACATAGGATTATTTGTAGATCCCTGTTTTCAAAATTTTTCATACAAAAAAAATTTAAATAGCATAGTATTTAGTTTTGCAATGTTAAAAGTCATTTAATACTAAGTAAAAAATGAAAAAATAGTAAAGTGTAAAATATATATTTAAATAAGAAATAGCTTAAGTAAATAAAGTACCTATAAACATATATAAATCCCACTCCATTTAAATACTTTACGCAGCATTATTAAATAACGTGTTGCTACTTTGTTAATTTCATGAATAGCAAAAAACCCTCCGGCCCAGGATACTCACTCGCGAAAGTGACTGCCGGCCTCAGAGAAAAGCATGCGTTTGCGCTTCCCATCGCAAAAGGGTTAAAAGTTAATTCTCTTAATATCAAACTATATAAGAGGTTATTTTTTCTTTATTTAAATGACTAATATCCTGTAAGAACATTAAATAATCAATTAAAATTTCTCACTTTATTAGTACTAGAGTCTGATATAACACAAAGATTAGATTTTAATAAAACTACAGATGGTTTTGTATTAAAAAAAAATAATAATAGAGAAAGGATTTAGCATTAATATATTATGCTGATAAGTTTCTTTTTTTGTTTGTTTGTTTGGGAAAGGTGGCATATAGATTGTATCATTACAATGGAAATATGCATGTATTAGCTACTTTTAAACAAAATATATTTTATTTTGCTTAAACTTTTTGTATTACCTGGATTCTTGGAAATCACCCTGTTATTAAATTTTTTCAAAACTGAACAACTAAAAGTAAGTATGAAATTGGTATAGATTTACATTTATCTTCCCAAAGTATTTCTGCAGTACCAATATAAGACGTGTGGGAGTCCCATTTTTGTAAATCAGTTCCCGCTCAAACACAAACACTCTGTATAGAAGTATAGAACCCTACCTATAAAGCCTTAACCAAGCTTATAATTTTTGCAGAAAAAATATTTTGAGTCTATTAGAATAAAAGATCTAGGTTGGTGTCATGTCCATCTAGAAGTCATATGACTTCTCATGGAAAATTGGTGGCCATTGTTTCGAGAGGTTAGACTTCAAAGAACGAGATCTCATAATTTTGGAAGCAGAAGTAATGAACTTATAACCTTCTAGCTATGAGTTTGACACTTTTGCTGATTGAACTATTGTGACTCAATAAAAGAACTAGATCATTTATAATTATAAATTTTCACTTACTATGCTAATCTGAAACAAACACTAAAAAAGATCGACAAGTTCAAAACAAATTTTGAATTTGATGAATTTGCAACGTCTATTAATATTTAATAAGTGGTTTTATGTTATTATTTAAATTATTTTACATACACTTTAAACTTGTTTATAAATAAAAAAAATTACTCATCTTCATCTAAACTATTTTCAAAGCAAAGTAGTGTCATTAATTAATAAACAAATAAACATTTCTGATTATAGATTCAGGATACTTAAAATTTATAAGATATTACATGCATAAATTAAAAATTGTATTTTTGAAATTTCATAAAGCTGACAGAATATTTTTTTACCTTTATTTGATCCATTGTGTCATTATACAGTAATTCTGGAGAAAAGCTAAAATCATTCCATTTATCATTATAATCATCTGAATCAGAATCTACATAAACTTCAAAATATACTGTTTTCTTTGAAAAATGACTAAAGCGATTATCAAAACAAAACTTAAAATCTCCATCTTCTTTGACTTCATGCCTGAAAATATACGAAAAATTTTAAAAATTATTATAAAATACTGAAATATTTAGACTAATGGATTAAAATAGAATGAAGATAATTTGCAAGTGAGAATTAAAACATATTTTCTATTAAATTATAAAGACACCCATTATTATCATTCTATTCCAGGTAACTGAAAAAGTTGTGCTACAAACTACAAGCAATTTTTAAAATAATGTTTTAGCTAGCAGTTTTTTATATGTATGGTCTTATTTAAATCTGATTTCGGCATTGCCAATAATTCATCTGACACTAAAATTTCTTAAATGATTATACATATTTATTTCTTCACACAAACTATATCACGAGGAAAAAAAACTATAGATTTATTAGAAAATTAGGGCTGTGTAATTCAAGTTCTTGGAAAAATAACATTTTTATGAATCACAATATCCACTATTACCAAGAAACTCAGTCAAATTCTTAAGTTGCCCTGGCCAAAGCCATACAACCGTACAAAGAAACTATAAAGGAAAGAGGAGTTATCTTAATAAGTGACATTATTAAACATTACCAAAAGTGTATCTTTCATATACAAATAAAAAGTATAAATATTTTTTACTAAATGAAAAAAATTAATCCCTATTAATTAACTTAGTATTTTAAAAGATTCTTGCTTGAAACAGTTACTGCCTTTAACCCTTTTGCGGACAGTGGTTCCGCAACAAAACCTCCTGTTCAACATTTTTTTCTCTATTTTTTTGACAATTTTTTTATGTTTTTGATATTTAAAACTTACACTAAATGACAGTACTACATTTAATTAATTTTTTTTTAATTTATGTATTTAAACTTGCTGTATCTGGAAAGTTAGTAATTTGATTTTTTCACTCATGACCCCAAATAAAAATATCTATTCCAACAACACTTATAAATTGTTAAACTATCTATTTTACTTTTTAAGAACACTTACTTATTGTTCTTCCAATATAATTAAAATTTTAAAAAGTATAATGTTCAAGCTATACAAGGGAATGGATTCGTCAATAACCCCCCCCCCTCAATCCTTCCTAGGGTATCCTCTAATGCAGGGCTGTCTGACTGCAAAGAACCCACAGACCAGAATTCAGGTCACTGATCACCTGGCGAGCCGCAGTTTGAAAAAGTTGAACAATAACCTCTTACCTCTTATACAATAACAATTAATAGTTGAGTTATTAATTACAAAACAATGGAACAGAAGGATTATAAAACAATTTGCTTCATTTTAATGGGAAAGCTGAGGCCGATCAGCCATCTTTACTGTCAATGTAGACATTCCCGTCCTTGTAAATTACAAGGGAATATCAACATCGATGTTTGTCATTGCTAGTCAAAGAAGGTCTAACAATGAACTGTCAGAGAGAGAGAGCTCCTGTGATGGTTCTTGATAAACTTCATGCCGAAAAAGCACTTTTGTATAATATGTGCTCCCAAACATGGAAGTTATTTTCAATCCTAAATCACGCAGATTTGGAAACCATTCACTTGGAAGGAACTTGAAGAACTCGGGCCTCCTTTCGGTTCTTGTTTGAAAGAAAGGGTCAGCCTGGAGATCACAGAGCTCTAATTGTAGGTTGGCCGCTTGTACTTGAATGCTTGCTGTGACAGGATTATTAAACAGAGCCATGTCATTCTTGATGCTCTCAAAATCTGAAAATTTCGTGTTGAATTCATCAATAATAAGTCTGCAACTCAGGGCAAAATTCAGAAGAATCCAGCATTTTCTCACACTCTGACGCCAAACAACTGCAGCTGGCGAAGTGAGATAAATTATTTTGTCCCAAAGTTTCAGGGAAAATTTTCAGCTTGTTTTTCTAAACCCATGATACTATAAAATTCCGAAAAAAGAAATATGCTGAATAAGAAGTTGGCGGGTCGCACAATATGTGTCGGAGGACCGCATACGGCCCGCGGGCCACCAGTTGGACAGCCCTGCTCTAATTTAAACACCTCTAAGGATTGTAAAGAAAAATTTTAATACATTTTGCATTTATATAGGTTCATAGGTAATATTTATAAACTAATTTCATTAAATTCCAAAGAGTTTATGAAGGTGACCTTTAAAGGGTTAACACTGGAAACACAAGGAGAGACCATTTTGACTGTTCTCTTTAAATGATCTTAAACCTTAATTATTCAATGATTTGTTTTTTAAAACTAGTTTTTAAATATAAGCAGTTATTAAATTAAACATTTAAATCACATTTCCCACTTGGTGCATGATTTATTTAGATTTTTTATATTCATGAAAATATAATACAGAAATAATCTATTAATAAAACATAACTAAAAAAAAGGCACATATGAGGAAACTTTCTTTCAATTGCACAAATTTAAATTGATATCACATTTACTTTAAAAAAATATACATTCCAAAACAAATATTATAGTATGGTTTTACTCCCATTATTCATTTTTAAAATACTTATGTTTATTTCTTTGTACAGGAGCAATAAACTGATTTTTTACAATGAGGACAAAGTTCATTGATTTTTGTATCATTATGATTTTGTTTATATTTTCTGCTTCAAATAGAGATGCAAAAAAACTTGCAAATGTACTGTTAAAATATTATGAAATAGTTCTGCCATGCGGCATAATGCATATTCTCTGTTGATGCTATTCACAGGTCTTTATTTTTTCATCTTAATAAGGAAAACTATTTAATAAATATTTTGACCTAACATTGTATCAATTGGCAAAATGCTTCATATGAATATAACTACTCCTCTACCTTTATGTTTTCACTTGCTTTATAAGAAATCAAACAATTTTCAATAAGTGTCCTTCAAATTTCTGATACCAAAACTAATTTATCTTATGTCTTTTAATTTTTTCTAATTTCAAATCAAAATCCTTATATTTATTGCTTTCTTTGAAACTATTCTAAGCCAATAATTTGTGATTAAGTTTATACCCCATATCTTAGACCAAAAATTGTATATTAAAATAACTTCAGAAATAAATGCTAACGTAATTTTTAAATCAACTATTCTTTGCTTAAATCCCTTCCATGAAAAATACTAAAAATAGAATGTAACACAAAACATTAGCTGAAATATTTGATCAGCAGTTAAAATGGCAAAACCAGCATTTCAAGAAGGTAGGCAAGGGCACAATTTGGTATAATATAAATATAAATAAACAATTTTTTATCTACATGTTCTTTATGGATAATTAAAATCAATGAACAAACAAGAAAACAATGGATAACAAGGGATATGTGAAAGTTTGAAATTCATTTGAAGTTGAAATAATCACCATCTTCCTATTGTTGATTACTATTCAAGAAAACTGAGCTTATTACTATAATGAACAAGTGTATATATGTATATAAATACACACACATACATAGTATATCTCACAGTAAATCAATAAAACAAATTCTAAAGTAAAAATTATATAGATAATAAATATTTCCTATGCTCAAAGGTTTAAATTGAATGAAAAATGCTTACTTCATTTATAAATTTCTTAACAATATCCACAGTATGTAGGAAATAGATTTTGCATACAAAAACTAAATTTTATATTAGATGCTATAAGTATCTTTTAATTTCTACTTTTAACACCACACAATCTTAAAACTATCAGTAGACAAAAAATTTAATGTTTCATTTCTCTAAGTAACTTAATTTTTATATTTTACACTTACAGTAAATCATTTACCCTGAAGAAATACTTAATTTATGTTTAATATTAATAAAGGATTATATACTTTTTCTCAAAATATGTAAAATATCAATAGTCATAATTTAGACAATTGCATAAACTTCTTCAATCATCCAATATAAGTTATAAAGAAGTGAAGACACATTTGCAAAATATACATTGATTGAGCATAAATTATTTCTCTGTTATAAATATCTACCTGTGTGCAGCATCAGATTGCTTATAATCTGAAATTAATTCTCTTCCATTAGGCGAATACAAACTAAAGGTTATGTCTAAATCTTGTTGAAGTTCTACTTCACCAAAACTTGCATCTATAACCTATAGGAAAGAACCAATTATCCTTTGTTAATTCATCATTATAGATTTTTTAAAAGTTACTTCAATATTTATAAAATACTTTAAATTTTCTTCTGAAAAAGAATTGAACATGACAAATATAAAAAATATCAGCATTACCTGTCATCACAAGATACGCAAATCTGAAACATACATTTAATATTTAAAACACCAGATAGAATATTGGATATTGACATTCATTACAAGTTTCAAAGCACAGACAGCTGCTATTGTTTACATCTAGTCATTGCACATTGGGTTACATCAGAGTATAGGAGTATCTTCAATTTTTGTGCCACATACATATGTTTTATACATCTAGATATTAGCAAAAAATTACTATATAAAAATTAAAAATTCCTTTTTCTTTTTTGCAATTTATTGATTTATTGACACCTGAACATTATAGACATAATATAGTAAAATTATTTGTAAGAACAAATTTAAGAACTTTAGGAAATTTTAAATGAAATAACATTTTAAAAATTTGTCAAGCATAGAAAAACTAAATAGATTAACCTAATGATTTTTACCCTATGGTTTTACCCAAAGGATCTAATACACATTTTTATGATAGTACTAAGTTATACCAGATAAATCTTAAAATTATAGAATATAACACATTAAGGAAATTTCAATGTTATTAACTAAAACTTTTTAAAATTCATTGCTACTGAACACAAGCTAACAAAATTGACAAACAGCTTAAGATGTCAAAAATTATAAGTGTTGTAATCTGTTTTTATTAAACATAAACAGACAACTATAATTTCAGTAGTCTTGGAAAAAGTTTATCAAAAAGAAAGAGACTAAAATTAAATTACATTTCATTCTTGTTACAATTATTATAGCCATTTAAATTATATATATATATATATTTTTTAGAAAACAATTTATAACCAAGGAAGTTTATGTTGTAGTGCTGAGAATGCAAAATAATTAACCAAAACTATCATACTTCAGGAAAGCTGTGAAATTTCTTGAGCTATCCAAACAAGGTCATTAAAATCTACTCCTTTTTTTTTTTTTTTTTTTTTTTTTTTAATCCTTGGGCTTTTTTTTTTTTTTTTTAAATCCTTGGGCTAAGCAAGGTTGACTCAGCCTTTCTTTCCTTCAGTCTATAGATAAACTGGGAACTAAACACACACTGGGGGGGGGGGCATAAGGTTGACTATCTAACCAGAACATATGCTTTACACCCCAGGGCCCTTGGTCTCGAAAAGGAAGATTGGCACCATAGGCCCCATGCATGCTGTAGCACTTGAGTTTAAATTTATTTTTACCCTCTAATTTTCAGATTGCCTTGAAAAGAATAAAAATAATATGTAATAGATCCAAATAATCAGAATTGTGCTATAGTAATCTGAAAAATCAACATTTTTAGACAAAAGCAACAATTTTTCGAAGTAATCAAAAACATCAGTATATACTACCTGAATCACACTTTGGGAATATAATTTTAAAAATTTATTAATTTAACTCCTCTCGGAGATATTATTTTAACATAACATGAATAATCGAAAATAATACCTAAGCCTTTAAGACTGCTACCTATTACTTTAATGAAATATAAAAGTACTAAGCATTAGACATAGCTTTTCAATCAATTTATTAAGATACTGAACTTTTCTTAGGATGGATTTGATTTAATATACATGAAATATTGCTAATAATTTCAGAAATATAACTCTTACAGCTTAAAAAATCACTATATTCAAATGAATATACGTTATATGACCAGCAAAATAAAATGCTAAAGATAGTTAAAATAGCATTTTCTGATTGAATATTTCAATTTCTGCCATGGCTTGACTAGCCAGAATTTAGGATGCATGGAACTGGCCAGGTTCAAACCTTAACTGAGTGGTGAGTTTGTTGACAGGGATAATTTCTAAATTTGTTCAACACTGCAGGACAGGTCGAAATTCCCCATTTTAGCTAAAACAAAACTAAAATTAGGGTATCTGTTTCATAAATACATATTGATTGATTTCTTGATGCTATTCCAGTTAACACAACTCAGCAATCATGGAGTCCTGCTACTCACTAAGTTTAGAGAGTAAGTGTTAGCTCTGGGTTCTTCAATTTCACAAACTTGGCTTTCACTCCTCTTGCATAATCCAATATTATAGTCCTGGGATATGGCTGTGAGATTGGAACTATGGATTCTGCTATTTAAATAATGCAAAATAGTGGAAACACTACAAAACTTATTGGAATCGATTTAGGTGACAACAAAACACCTATATCTGTCCCACACAAAAGATAACGTAAAAACCCAAAAAAAATTTTAATTTTTCAACTAATAAAAAAATGAAGGTAAAGGAAGGAAGCAAAAAGAAAAGGAAGTTTGGCAGAAAATAAAAATAAAAGAGGTTAGTAGATATTTCTTGTCAGTTTTTAAAGTGCAGTTAATATCTTCTTTTAACATTTACTTCAAACTTTTGTATTTAAATTTGTAATTCATATTTATTATATTTCATAACTATAAAAAATTGAGTGGGAGTCTACTGAAAAACAATGAAAATCTAATTTTTGTAATAAAAAAATTAAAGCAGGCATTTTGTTTACTCAGTTAATATTCAATTCCAACCCCCTGCCCGGGTTATTCCATGTGAAATCAACACAATTTTGGAACAAATTATACCTGACTACCTCCAATTTTAATTAAATTTGGTATAGTAAGTGACTTCATGTTTATAAAGAAAATCCCCAAATCTTATGTTCAAATGATTACTGGTTTGGAAGTTATAAGGCTTTAAAGTTGCCAGATTTGTCCAAAAATGCACTATTAGCATATCTTTAAATTACACTTGGTGCTCACCTAATTAAGCTAGAGATATGTGCAAGGTATTATTTTAAACTGTTTTTCGTGGGCTTTTATATGATATACAATACATATTACTTTGAAAATTAAAAAAAAAATTCAAATTACATTTAAATTTCTCAAAAAACTAAGTTTTTAAAATTTTGAAAAAATCTCAAAAGTTATTCATATTATTGTTAACTAATCCTCAAAGTTCCATATTGGGATCATAATGGGATCACAAGCTACAAAAGTTTTCTGTTTGATATATTTACTATTACAATAATGACAATGCGAAATATTTGTTACTTTCAATCTAAATACTTTTGAAGTTGTATATGGTGGAAGTAATACTGACAATGCTTTATTATTATATACTCCAGTAAATATTGCAGTTAACACACTATATTTAAAATGTAATTTGTAAAAATTTTATAATTAGGAAATATCCAATCTGTTTAGAAAAGTTACTTCAGATGAATCTTGACTTGGAATTAGTGGAAAGCCTAACCTAGATTAACTAATAGGGGTTTTTTTTTTAATCAAATTTACATTTAAAATTTTAATTTCACAAAAAGCCAAGTTTAAAAATAAAAAAGAAATCTTAAAGTTACCCATACTGTTTAGCACTAAAAATTTCACCTTAGATTAATAATATGGCCACTTGTTATAAAGAACTTTGAATTTTGAATGATGCAATAACATCAGGAAAAAATCTTCCAGAAGAAATTGCAAAAACTGTTTGGTTGTTTTATGAGCATGATGATATTATCAGAGCTATGTCTGGTAAGAAGGATTATATATCAATAAGAGACAGCAGCAGTAAAATAATTCAAATTTCAAAAAGACTTATTCTGTGTAACTTAAAGGAGGCTTATAAATTTTTTAAAGATACAAATTTATATGCCTATTATATTTACAAATTTATAAACCCTAACATACAAATTGGCTTTTCAAAATTCACTGAACTTCGACCTAGAAACTGTGTTTTAGCAGGCCAAAAAGGAACCGACATAGTCTGTGCATGAACCTAACATAATATGAAAATACCAAATTAGCTTCATTAACAAATGGAAGAATTAAAACGTACAAGGACTGCCTTGCTATAATGATTTGTAATCTAGCATCAGGCAGCTGCCACATAGGAGAGTGTACTTCATGTTCTGGGACTACAGAATTAAAAATCAAACTTGATGAAGAATTCAATGAAAATATGGTGGAAAAGGTCATTTTCAATCAGTGAATTTCTGTTGACAGGTGCACTTTAGAAACAATACAAAAGTCAGCTTCAGAATTTATTGACTTATTTTGTGAAAAAATGTCTGTATTAGTTTATCATGACTTTGTGATGAAACAACAAAGTTCATTTATAAACAATATAAAAGAAACTTAAATGATTCAGAGTTTGTAGTTCTTGATTTTGTTGAAAATAACTCTGTTATACAGAACGAGGCCCAGAGCTACCACTAGACTAATGTTCAAGCTACAATTCACCAATCTGTTGTATGTTACAAAGGAAAGTTTGGAACTGACCAATTGACATACATTGTAATTTCAGACTGTTTGGAGCACAATATGGTATCAGTTTACTGTTTTCAAAAGAAGCTTATTACTACTTTTTTTAGGACAATTTGAAAAAAAAAATGAAAAGAAAATATTTTATTTCTCAGATGGGTCATCTGCACAATATAAAAATAAGAAAAACTTTGCCAATTTATGCTTACATAAGAAAGATTTTGGCATTGAGGCAGAATGGCATTTTTGGGCAACTGCTCATGGTAAAGGACCTTGTGATGGGGTAGAAGGCCCACTCAAGAGATTAGCGGCTCAAGCCAGCCTACAACAACCATATAAGAATCAAATACTTACACCATGACAACTTTATAACTGGGCAAAGGAAACCATCACAGGAATACATTTTACTTTTTCAACACAAGAAGAACACATTTTTACAACTATATTTCTACATGACTGATTTTAAAATGCTGTTGCAATTTCTGGGGCTTGGAAATATGCTTTTATACCCACAGAATCAAAAATAAAAGTCTTTGTGGAGACATTTTCCTTTTCACAAGATTTGTTGATACAAACTGGGATAGCATCACAAGAAAATCTCCTATTTGCTGATATAAATGGCTATATTATTGCTGTTTATAACAAGAACTGGTGGCTTGCATTTATGTTAGAGTAAGAAGAAAAAAACTCTGATGAAGGGCAAGTGACATTCCTTCACCCACCTGGATCACCACCATTATTTTCATATCCAGAGAAGCCAGATGTACTATGGATTCCTATTTCAGATGTTTTGTATAAGGTGAATCCTTTAACTTCAAAAGGACATATATTTATTCCTTCTGAAGTAAAAATTCTCAAAACACATGAAGCTTTCTAGTAGTTCTAACTAAATAAGTAGCACCATACATCAAATGTAATAAACTTTAATGATTTTTCTTTATTCTAAAATCTCCACAAATGTTCAATGTACTATTTACTAGAGTACCTGTCAATAAAGTATTGTGTAAACATTAATGCCATCCTATACAGCTGAGTTATATTAAAGGTAATGAACGCATGCTCGCATTTTCATTATTGTAATAGTAAATATATCAAACAAAAAACTTTTGTAGCTTGTGATCCCATTATGATCCAAACATAGAACTTTGAGGATTAATTAACAATAACATGAATAACTTTTGAGATTTTTTTTCAAAATTTTAAAAACTTGGTTTTATGAGAAATTTAAATTTTAAATTTATTTATTTTTAAAAAAAAAAATTTCAATTTATCATGTGTTGTATATCATATCAAAGAATATGAAAAAAAGTTTAAAAAGCACATATCTCTAGCTTAATTAGGTGAGTAGCAAGTGTAATTTAAGTGTATGCTGATAGTGTATTTTTTAGACAAATCTGACAACTTTAAAGCCTTATATCTTCCAAACCAGTTATTATTTGAACATAAGATTTGGGGACATTCTTTATACCCTTAAAATTACTTGATATACTAAATTTAATCAAAATTGGAGATAGTCAGGTAGAAACTTTGCATTGATTTGGTATGGAATTACCCACACCTGACTTAGATTATCTCTTCCACCATCTTAGTTGCACTTAACGACACTTGGTATGAGTATGATGGATGAAACACAGTCACGAAGAAATGGGGTAATATTATCTAGTTATTACACAACTTATCTTCCTTTTAATAATGACAAGACTAATAAATATAGTATATTACTTTATGTTTTAACCATCATAATCTTTTATGTTAACACAGGAAAATTGAAACTAAATGTAACAGTAAATTTACATGTTTATACAATAAACATAAGATGCAGTTAAAAGATAAGTGGTCATTAAATGTACGTGTTTATACAATAAACAGAAAGATACAATTAAAAGATAATAAATGATCAGTCTTTATTCGCTACCAATAAATCAAATCATACTACCTTTGATATTTAATAGAATGTGATCACAGAGATCTATAACAAAATATTACTACAACATGGTAAGTCATAAAAAAAAAATATTAAAAAGATTAGCAATAAGATGTCATTTATTTGTTTGAGAGATATATTAAATTATAGTCTATTTTGATATCTATCAGATAACATATCATGTCCATAATTTTATATGCCATTATCATTTCAAAAGTAGCCTTTATAGCACTCATTTTACACATTAGGGGGAAAATAATGTTGTTTATAGTTTAAAAAATGGTACATAAAATAGCATTCAAACGTTCAATTAAAAATATACAAATATTTAAACTAATTGGGAAGTAAGAGTGAAAAACGATGATCAGATGTATTTCAGGAATTTAATTACTCAAATTTTGACAGATCAAAAATTTTTGCTTTCCATTTTCCTCATTTGATCAATTTATATACACACTACATAAATAAAAGAAAGTAACATTATAATTTCTGATGCTCACCATTAGCAAAACTGAGAATTTTTATTAAATTGATGATACAATGAAACATAATAGTGATTTTTGTAGGTGTGTGTGTATATATATATATGCGTGAGTTACAGTCAGCATTCAGTATTGGCATTAAAGAAGATTTAGAAAAAACAAACAAACCTGATATTCTATCTCTAACGTATTACCAATTTTCGCTTTTTGATAAAAGCATTCCATTGCTCCTGGAGTAATGGTAATAGTGAGTTCATTTTCCGCATTATCATAAGGATATTTTTGACTACCAATAGAAGTGCTTAACAGAAGTAAAATAACAAACTGTACGAACAAAGACGCCATTTCACACAAAAATCTTCATAAATTGGGGGTGGGGGATTTTGGAAATAAATAAATGTACACTTTAACTATCACAGTTTTTACTTTTTTAACAAGTCCTATCAGCAATACATCACTATTTACCGATCATGCGTTTACATTGTACTTTGATTTGAAAGTTGATTTAAATCGAAGAGTTTAGATGTTCTTGATGTTGTCTAACACAAGGAATTTAGGAGTTTACTTTTTCCACCTAGACCAAAGAAAACTTCAATTCATTTGGTCTTTTTTTGATTGGTTCTACAGAAAAACTCCAGAAACTAGCGGTAGATTGTTTTTAATATTTACAAACTCGAGTATTTAAAGAGAAGTGGATGTAGTTGTTACTTTTCCTAAGGCCCTTCCACACCATGATCCACTGAAACCACCATCTGGAGGAGATATGGCTTATCGTGGTTGATGGTGGCAGACGATACGATAGCCTTGGCGGACAATGGCTTCGGAGGCAGTTTTTCTCCAAAGATCAAAGGCAGCCAAATGCGAGATTAAAGTGCACAGTAGACCCTATGGACGAAACCACGCTCTCGGCTTTATAAAATGACGAGAAAGACTTGCTAACAATTAGCGAAAAACATATTGGCGTCGATTTGGAGTTGATCAACCAAGTTAGCGAAAAACAGATTTCACGCCAACGTAGTTACTTTTTTTTGCGGATACGAGTAGGAGTATCTATTAATGCTGATTATTTTGCATTTATCTGATTTTAATGTGTTTGTAAGATTGTAAGTATGTTCTAATTTGTTATTTAGATCTATAGCAGTCTTTGAAGTAAAAAATAATTATTTAATAATATTAAAGGATTATTAAATAATTATAAAATAATTATTATAATAACTCATTTAGTGGCCCAGCGTGTGGATGCAACCCGTGAACTATCGTTCAAGGTCGCCATCAGGATGTGGTGAACAATTGGCCATTTAGGAATACAGGGAAGAATTTTCGATTTAGTGGCTTTCCTCTTTGGAAGGATTTTCCGATGTTCATGAGAACTTTGTTTCTGAACAGACTCCTTCAGAGGAGGTCCTCTGCCAAACTCTCCAGTAATGGATTAGGTTGCTTTATCCATAGTGTTTCCTGATGGTGAGGTAAGTAGATCCAATTGTCTTATGTGTACCCATAATTTTCCTAATAAATCAGGACTTAGTGTCCAAGGCCGTAGGCAGGGGGAGGGATTTGGGGAACTGGTCCCCCCCCCGAAACTTTGAAAGACCCTTTTGTAGATAGACAATGTCCCACGTTTGTGTGTTTATGTGCTATCTGCCTAGCTGTTCATGAGCAAGGGCAGTTATTCTCTTAGGAAAAACCCGCTGAGACCACAAAAGTTTTGCTAGGCCGCTGGCCGGAAATACAACACTTTATTTCTGGCACTGTATTCTGTAAATACAGTGCTTTCCCTTGCATCAATTGAAATATCGTTCTCAAATAAAGATGTCTTTTTCCCTTGGTCCCCCTCCGAAAATAATTTCTGGCTACGGCCCTATTGGTGTCTATCCTAAAAGTGCTCATCCAGTTCAGACGAAGAGATAATTCGTACTACTAAGTTACGTTGGAATGATGAAGAACCAAAACTTTAGATTTCGACTGAGACAAGTCTCATCAATTACGGTGATAGGTTCATTAATCTTAAGCTTGTGGCAGCTTTTCCAGATCGGTCTAAGATAAAAGGAAATAAAAGAATCTGGTAGCGATTTAGAGAATTATTTTGCCAAAAATTTAGAACCTCTTCGCAATGCTTTCTCCACCAATTTTTGATTTCGGCATCTTAGGTTTGGGCATTTTCGTTCTTATTTTTTTACTGGGTGATTTATATTCGTATTATTTTATAAAGCGTTCATCGAAAAATTTCTCTTATCAGCCCTTGCGAACTTTTTTAAGATTTGTTTCAATTCTTTATATTGATCTGAAAAATTTTGTGGAGCTTTTCAGATTTAATACTATCTTAGGTGATTTTAATTTTTCTTTTATCAATTTATCGTCAGATCTCAGCTGTCATCCATTGAAGAACCTTTGTTTAAAATCCCAGAATTGGGGATATATGGAAAAATTATTAATAAAACCAGAATTAATCTTTTTAGTAATTATGTAAGATTAAATATTTAAAACAATTGAAATTATTTTAATTTTTTAAAACTAACTAATTGTAGTGAAGAGAAAAATAATCGAAGAACATAATACCCTAGATTTAGGCTTTAGGGCCGATCCCACCAAAGTCGTTTAAAGCTCCGCTTAGTTAATCCTAAACGGAAATATAAACTGAGTTTAGGAACCGTCCTGTCTCACCAATGAAATTGCGGCCCCGTTTAGCTTAACGGAGATTTTCTGGTCTGATCGGTTGCTCACGTCGAATTTTTAAGGGTATTTGGGTGCGCATATAGGTTTACGCATATTTTCTCATATGTTTACATTTGAGAGTGTACTTAATATCGTTAGGGTTCGGTAGTAAATTTCAATAACAAAATAGTTGTAATAGGAATTTTAATTGATAAATGTTTTAATATATCTATAAAGTTTTATTTATAAGCTATTTGTATTTATCGAAGTGATAAATGATGTTATATTATTGATATTAATATTATCTAAGCCGTTTTATTTATTGATATTTTAAATTTATCTGCAAATATTATTTTAGCTTTTTGATAAATGCAAAATGTATAGATATTTTGGTTGCTTTTTCAAACTTCTGTTTATTTTTAATTTTTATTACATATCTTAGCACTAGCGACAAAGAGATAGTTAATTTTTCTCACTGTAAAGAAATAATAAAAAATATGTAGTATAGCCACTTATATTAGAAAAAAAATCTTAATAAAAAAAGAAAACCTGATGCATATCTCTTAGAATAAACGAACATGTTTGGGAAGAATCATCTAATTATTATAATGATGAAAGCATTTAAATATGAAATAAATTAATATATTTTAAGTTATATATTAATTTTTAAAAAACTGCATATTATCTGATGTATATACAATAAATATAGATGAAAGGTTTTTCCCATGAAACTTAACCATATAAAAATTACAACTGAAAAGGAATCCAAATAGATTAGATTATAAAAATAAACCTAACCTATTCAAACACCCATTCAGTGATTTTTACTAACCATTTTTTTTTTTTTCATCAAATTTGCCAAAGGGCACCCTATTCTTCAGAAGTACTCAAAAGTAGAGGACACTATGTGTTGTTGATATCGTGGATCAAATACATTTGTTAGGATGTTTGAATAAATTTTTTAAACCAAAATACCGTTATCTTGAACACAAAATCAAATACTTACATCAAAAAAGTAAATGAGGCACAAAAGTTATATCTGATGCCAACGACAGACGAAAAAATATTTTTTAACCTGAATAATTTCTACCATTCCTATAATTTGTGTTAAAAAATTTTACTAAAGGAATTTAATAGTTTTGAAATGAAGTTATAACTTATTTTTGTATTATTTACTTGTATTATGCATTATTTTTGTGTTTTGTCCTCCTCCTTCTTTTGTGTTTTCTTTTCCAACTTGATACCTTGAGCCAGCCATCAGTTGATAAAGTAAATTTTTTGACCAGATTTGACTCACATATTTAAATCTTATCATTGGGGATAAAGGGTCTTTGCCCTAGGTGCTACAAAATGAACCATTCCAGAGTTCTAGAGTTAATTCCTTTTTAAATATTACATCATCTTGATAGGTCGTGTAGGAAGAACATGCTGAATACAGTATCCAGTCGGGGCCATTGTGATCACGATGGCCCCGATCCAGTTTATCCTTCGAATTTCTGTACTAAAATCAGAATTTTTTAAAAATTCCTTTTTCTTATCCTTTTGTATTCATGTGCTAGGTATATATAATCTCTATTTGTTTTTTGTGAATTTTTACTCTTCGTATTGGTAAATCTAAGTTGAAATCCTTTTTCTTATCCTTTTGTATTCATGTGCTAGGTATATATAATCTCTATTTGTTTTTTGTGAATTTTTACTCTTCGTATTGGTAAATCTAAGTTGAAATCTTTTACAATTACTAGAATTTTTATTAGCATAAGAGATAAATCCGACACGGTTTAATGTACCTAATATTTTGCCCCTATCGACTCTTGGAATTTGCCGCTGCTCGTGTGTTTTGACTTAATAAGATTTAAGGCATTTTAAAATTTGATGAATAAACCATCATTTCACTGATATAGAAGACAAAAGTGTGTATATTAAGTAGTTAAGGATTTTTTACTGCCCTTTCATTTTACGAAATTATAAGCTTATTTGATTTCGTGTATCATATTTTTTAACTTGAAGTCTAAATAATTGAGCGTGTTGAGAAAACAAATCAAATAACACTTGGATTTATTGTGAATGATTTTCGCGTATATTATACATATTTCTTATATTGCTTTTTTTTCACATTTAGGACCGTTAGTAACCTCTTTATTATGTATTTTTTTTTAAATATGCCTAATTGAGCAATTAGGGTAGCTTACAGTCAGTTCTGGCTGCAATTGTAGCGTTTAGGTGTCTTCAAGTTTATTAAAGATATTTTGATTGTGTATGATGTGAGAAATCATTACAAATTGTGTAAGGAAATTATCGTATTTTTTCGCAAAAATTACGATAATTTCCTATACAATAAAGTAGAAAATATAGTTTTTAATGTTCTTTGGCATGGAGCTTTGCTGTGAATTTAATTATTTTGTAGCAAGATAAATATTCTTAACTGTATACACATGAAATATTTTATTACTTTTAGTATTTCTACAATTTTAGTATTCTATTAGATCCTTCTCTGTATCAGTATCTTTAATAATGTGTTCAGATTGTTATAATAAAAAATTTTTTTGGTTAAAGGCCATCGTAATTTATTTCATAGTTTAAACCAATTTATTGTTCTAATTTTGTTACAGAATAAAAATGGGTAAATTTAACTTTGAAGATTACAGACAGCCTTGGGAAACTGGACCACACTGGGAATTGAAAAAAGAATTTATGGATGAATATTCTCAAATGTTTCCAGAAGACAGATTATTATGCTTAGCACAAGCATATTCAAATATAGTTTTAATGCATTGCAGGTAAAACATTTGTAATTTTTTCTAACAGTTTCGTCGTATTTGTCTGATTTTTCAAGGTCTTGCATATAATATTTTGTAAAATAATTATTGAGCATTTGTTAATTAACATTTATATGCTTTTGAAATTGTAATTATAAATCAGTTTTAGTGTACATTTGCTATATGTACAATGTCACATAACAAATGTACACTAAAAGTGATCTATAAGATTGTCCTTTAATATGCATTCCTCATTAAATTTAAAAATATCAATTTTTTAAAATTTGTTTTCAATAAGATACTTTTACCCCAGTTATTACAGATTTAATACTTTCTTAAAATACAGGATACTTTAATACACAAATCTTAAATACAATATTATATTGGTTGTAGTAAACATATAAAGCTTTCATTTAGTTTTGAATCTAGAAGTAAACCACAGTAATAAAATTAATAAAAATAGGCTTTAAGCAGTAGTTCTTAGTATAAATAATCCTGTAACAAATTTCGATTGTAATGCTGTCTAACTATCCACACCATGTTAAGATAATTAAGTTCATACTATGCAATTTCTTTTCCTGCCTTTATTTGCTTTAATTTTTTTCCTGTCTTAAGTTTTCCTTTAAACTTTCTGATAAGTATTGGTTTAGTGAAGTAAATACTTTAGAACTGCAAGATTTGGTTTTCTAATGTAAATTTAGTTATATACAAGCCTTTTATATTGTTTCAAGTTTATATGAATTTTTAGAATAGGGTTGTTTTCTAGGCTTTTATCCGCTTGGCTTCTCTTATTTCCAAGTGGGCATATTATGTTTGGTTAAAATTTTTTGGGTTAATGCAGGGCTTATTTTGTTGTACAAATTAATTTTTGGAGAAAAAAGAAAAAGGTAAAAATTTGTTGATTTGCAATAATGCATGTGTATCAGTTTTCTTGTATATATATGCATGCAATATATAAATGGTCATATATAAGCTTTTTCCCCCCATAATGATTGTGCACATTTAGGATGATTAAAATCAAGAATTATTTTTCTTTTACAGTTTATTTCTTAATTATTTTGCTGAAGATTAGTTTTAGGAATGATTATCTTAATAAGATTGCTAAGTTGATATTATTGCATTTGTGTTTGTTCATGTTTTTCTATTAGGTATTTAATAATATGCTTAAAAATTATGTTGAACATTTCATAATTTGGCACCCATTTGCAGAATATTTTAAAGAAAGAACTTCAAAAAATTCTAATGTGCGTATGAAAAGAGTTTTTCCCTGAAAATATATAAAATTCAACATTTGGTGTTGAGAATATAAGGCGGCTTTCAGAGAGAGAATCCAAACAAAATAGTTTTTTTTATATAATAATAATAATAATAATAATAATAATAATATAGCTATTTCTATAAAAAATATTCTACTATTAAACTAAAATAAATTTTAGTGCCCTATTTTACTTTCTGTTATATAGAGTATTATATTCATCAGAATATTTAGTTTCTAGAGTTTGATAAATATTGGCATTTTAGACCTTTTTTTTTCTCTATCTCTCTAGTATATATGTCTGTGTATTTGTATCTACTTGTCTGTCAATGTTTTAAAACAGTTAAAAAATGCATGAGTTAGATAGATGAACATGTCTTTTAACTCTAAATTATAAATTTGTTTTAAATTTTAATCCAAATTATCCTGGGACTTCAAGGGAAATGATTACTTTGATGCCTTCATACTATGACAAATATCATAATCACTATGTTAATAATTTACTAAATGTTTATTTGTCAGATTTGAAAAGTAGCATCAATAAATAATTTTTAAAAATTGAATTGCAGCACTTATTGATATACAATACTAAATTGCATTTTGTCGAAAATAAGGTACTCATTTAAGTCACTTCATCTCTTGAAGAATCTATAAAATGTATAAAAGAAGTGCAATAGTAATAAAGTTTAGATAAGGAAATGCCTCTTATTAAATGATTTTTAACTTTTTATTTTCTTCCTTGAATAGTTGTCTTTTTTCCTATATATTCAGTTGATTACAGGAGGAGTAAAAACTATTCCAAGTATAACATGCATCGTGGGTTTTTGCCCTAAATTATTTAAAAAACAAACAAACAAAAAAAAACTAATTTTATTTGGAGGGCTTGGGTTTATCGCCTTTGTGATAATTAAACCTTGTAAATTAGTTATCCAGAGAGGTAGTTTATAATAGTTGTATAACATGTAAATGGCTGTTTCTGGTAGAGATATAGCAAATCCATGCATGCAGGTTGCAAAATTTTGGGGTACTATATTGTCTTGTTTTATGTTTATAAAAATAAAAAAAACTAAGCATTAATTCTGCTTAGTAAAAACTTAATTTTTACTGTCCCTATTATAATTTTTATACTACTTTTTTATTATTTCTGAGCTTTATGTTGTTGAATCCATGCATCGTTCTTAACCATAGCTAATGGTCATTGTCAAGGTTACAATCTAATTATCCCCTAATTAGACAACGTGGTGGTTACTCATAATTTTTTATAAGAACGTCCTCACCTCCTTGCTTCCTTGTGAACTGGAGTGTATTAAATTTTTGTTTGGATCACTTTTTGCCTAGAGGCCTAAATTTGTTTTGTTCTGCTTACATTTGGAGGTTAAAGTGAAGACCTTTCACTTTGCTAGGTACTCTGTTAAACCCAGTTACCTTGACCTAGTTACCTGTGCAAGGACAAATGCATTATTCAAAGATTTTTTTTGTTCAATATATAACAAAAACAATTGACTAGCATATTATTACTAATAACAATCACTTTTGTAGTAAAAACTATAATTTTATTTGTATCTTAAAATTATATTGGGCTGCAAGGCATATGTAAAAACAAAACAAAACCCCTGCTCTTTTGATTTCCCATGAAATAGGCTTGGATGATATGATCAATTTAGTATGCAGGTTAAGAAAAAGTTTATAACTTCTTGAAATGACTACCAAAATTATACATAACATTTTTTACTTTGTAATCCTTTTAAACATATTTTTTTTTATAAAATAGCTGATATTTTTAAAAAATATATACAGTATATAAGCTTCAACATTATAATTTCCCATTTTAATTAATAATTACATAGGAAGAAACCTCAACAAATTCTTCAAAAACAAATATGTGGACATGCTCTGAAAAATTGTGTTATTAGGCAAATTTATCTTTTACTGTTTAATGATTCAATCAATGATTTCAGACAATCATTTTGGGTTGCACATTATCACTAACATCCATATATGAAGGGAAAATTAAAATATATATATATATATACAAATATTTTTAATGATCTTACTACATATAACAATTAAATATCACATTAGTATTTTAATACACACACACACACACACATATATATATATATATATATATATGTTACCGTGAAAGTCCGAAATCTGGAGAATGTCGACATTCGCTGGTGAATGTCGACACATACCAAAAACGTTGGTGAAAGACCGAAATATTTGCTAGATATCCTCATTTCTCACTTACACCGGCAAATGTCGACATCCACAATGCACTAATGGTGAATCTTGAATATGCGTTTCATCTCTCCGTATCCGGAGAGGAGAAATGCAGATTTGCATTTTCTTATCTCAATATTTCAGGCGTGAAAAACGTCACATGTGTGACGTAACTTATCGCCTCTCTTAGAAAGGAGGAGTGACCAATCACGGTGAGTAGAGGAAGTGTAGAGGATTTTTAACCCGCGGGACAAACCTGACAACAAACAAATTAAAAACAAATTAAATGCTGTGGTGGAAAGGGAAGCCCGGGAATGGTTTTTGTTTTGTTTTCTTTGTTTTTTTTAATATGTAGCTTTAGATTCTAGCGTGAGAAGAAAACAAGTTTTTTTTTTAATTTGAGAAATTTAAGATACTTTTTGACATAATATTAAAGCATTTTATAAACGAAAATGATTTAATGAAGTAAAAATTCAATCATTCACGTAAAATTTTAGAAATTTAAAATAAATTTTTTTAAACAAAATTTTTAAACGTTTCTTCTTTTACAATTTTTGTAACTTTTCGCAACAATTATTTTTTTTTACTTTTTGTAGGGTGTGCTTTATAACTTTAAGGATCAGATTTGATAAATGAGTTAGTTTGAGAATAAAAAATAAAATGTACAAATATATGTGAAATTTCATTAAAAAAAACTCAATTCTTCTCATATTTCAATTTTTTTTGTTCTTTTATTTCAAATCCAATCCTTAGTTTTATAAAATGAACCATTAAAAACCTTAAGAAAATCAAGTCAATTTAAAAAAAATTATGCATTGAAGTTTTATCATTTTGAACAAAATAATGTTTTGAGAAAACATAAACTGAGAAAAACCACTTTAAGAATTACAACTTTAAAAAAAACATTCAAAATCTATAATATTTTCTAATTGTAAAAATTACATTTTTTTGATTAGATTTGACTATAGTTTTGATAATTTAGTGGCTTTCATGTAAAAAACATTAGTTACACAGTATTGAAATCAGGGAAAATATAAACTATCAATAAACTTGATTCATCACTATTGTTTATAAATGAAACATAATAAAATCATTTAAAATATGAAAGAAATAAATATATTATGATAAAATGATGCATAATTTATTATAAAAAATCTTTATTTATGCATAACCATTCGGTAAAATATATTCGCTATTCTAAAAACAAACCTTTTTGTCACTGTAAACGAACGATTTCTATAAATCCAAATGTTGGAATCGGGTGCACAAAATATCAAATACTTACCTCCTATAGACCTACATCGATGAAGGAACTAGCCTGCATATCATTCCTTTGGTATCCTAATAATTACCGTACTTACTTCCACAGGTTCATTAGTTTGATACAAAAATTTTACTAGCAATTAAATCATCTAATTTTTTTAAAAAAAGATCTCGATCCACTGCAGTATCCATTTAAAATCAATTGGGATACAGCGGATAAAAAAAAGAAATTAAAGAACACGTTGCGTGCACTAGCAAATCTTGCATAAGACTGACAAACGGCGATAATCCAGAGTCCAGAGTATAAGAAATATTTGCATCATAAGCTCAACTCAGCAGAATTTGGGAGCGAATTTCGCCTCTCTGTTGACTTTGTGTTCCAGCAAAACACAACGTGCTCTAGGCCGCACCTCTTTGTTGACTTTGCCTTCTGTTATCTCCTTTTCGAGCTTTTTAATCATCTTTTCAAATTCCACCAAAGCTTGTCTGTGATTGTCGACATATACCGGCGATGGTCCGAAAGTGCAAGAAATGTAATCAATTGTACGGTCTTTCACCAACGTTTTTGGTATGTGTCGACATTCTCCAATTTCGGTCTTTCATGGTAACATATATATATATAATCCCTTATATAATTATAATCTGTACTGTAAATATGTTACTTTGATACTGATTCCAATTTTGCACACACTTTTATTTTTAGTGATATAACCCATTATAATAACTGCCTTTTATCACTTAAAAGCTCCTCAATTTTTCTATATCAGTGTATTAAAATTTTTATAGAAGCCTTTCATTCAATTTCTCTTATGTGCTGTCTTAACTTTTTTTTGTTAAATAAAATTGATTTTTGTTTTAGAATATTTCTTATATTTTATTTTCATCTTCTTACTCTCAAGTTTTTGTAATCAATTTTCATCCTTAATTTTTTTAACTTTACTCTTAAGTTGTTTTATATCAAAGTTTATGTCCGTCGCTGTTTTTTTTTTTTTTTGTTACTTTGTCTAATTTAATTCTGACTTTTCTTCCTCTTATTAATAGTGCTTGCAATACTTTAAGAATCACATGAATTCTGCTATTTTGGTAACTCACTTTAAATTAATCTTTTTGTTTTGTAACGGGTCCTGTAAAAACAACCAAAAAAATAGAAAATAAAGCAAAAAAATAAACTAATTTTAATAATATAACAAACTTTAAAATTTACAAGAGCATAAAAAATGTTTATTCTCTGGTAAACCAGGAGTCACTATTTTAACCTTATCCAAATCCGTTTTTTTTTTTTTTCTCCCTCAAATCACATGCAGATATATGGCATTACTAGTTTGTAATCTCTGCAATTGGGATTTTTAGTATCAACAGTTCAACGAATTGATTTTTTTCCCAATTTAATTTTTTCTGATTGGTTCATTTCCAGTGGCAATATTATATTCCATGTGCAAAATTTCAGATCTCCAACTAGTCAGGAAAGTAGTCAAAAGTTGATTTTATTACAAAATTTAAACTGAAACACAAGTGAAATTAAATAACGGCAATTAAAAAAGCCTAATTTTTTATACATACTGAACTATTTTTTATGATATAAGTTACTATAAAACTTTTTGTACTTTTTATATGTTTAACAAATACTGAATGAAAAAAATAATATTGAAATCTTGAATTTACAATTATATATTGATATAAATGTAAATTCAACATAGGATTTTTTACATGTATCACAGAAATTTATTGACGTTTAATTTTAATTTAAAAAGTTATAACTGGAAGAGAGTAAGTTATTTTTTAAAGTTCCTTTGTATCTATATTAATTTAGCTATTTTAATTTTGACTCTTTTAGCTATCCTGAACCAGTAATGAGGCAAATTAGCCATTTATCTAAACCACTTCAAATGAGAAAAAGATTTCAAGAAAACAATACCAGTGAAGCAGAAAGTTCTAAAAATCAGCAGCAGAAAAGTAATATAAATTAATTCTTTTGGTTAAATGATTTTGTGTCAAATATAATCAAATTACTTAGGATTTTTTTTTATTTTTTTTTATCCGAGGTTGTTAAATATTTACTTTGATTTGTTTCTATTATACTTTTCATGTAGTGTTGTTCATTTACGACATGATTTGCCAAAATTAATGTGCATAATAAAAATGGAAATTCTTGTGTGTACTTTGAGAAATCACAATATGTCAATCCACTTCACAAAGTTATTATTTTTAAAGCAGCAGATATTTGAAAATTTGAGAAATTATTAATAGTGTTTTTTTATGAACCTCCACTAAAAAGAAAAGCTAGAAAACAAAAATTCTACATACTTTTTTAACTATCCTCAAAATACACTAGGTTTTTATGGGTTAAATAATAAAAATGCTATTAAAAAAACAATTTTTTTTTGAGGAGTCTGATGAGATGGTTGTCTGGGAACAAGTAAGGAGCAGACATTGCATATATACTTTTAGAAGCAATTTTTAAAAAGGGTTATATTAGCTGAACTTTCATGGATGTTATTACTTTTTTGAGGTAGACATAACTATTTTTTCAGTATTTTATAATAAGTCTAAATTAGCTTTGTTATCCTAGGTACTTAAAATATCAATTGTGAATTATTTTTTAAGCTTATGTGGTATCCAATGTGTTAAAGGTAATTAGTTTAAAAAAAATTTTTCTTTGAGTTTGCAAATTGTCTTGTGACATTTTGTGCTAAGCAGAGGCCTTGCTATTCTCCTATTAGCTTAACTGGTTTGTGGATTTTCTCCTCAATAAATATCAGAATGAAATACAGGATACATCAGTATAATTTGATTACTTGAATTTAGTACTAGGGTGTGAGATTTTGCCATTAGATAAAGGTGGTTTAGGAGGATTTTTCTCTTTAGAAAATGCATTGGACAAAGGAGCAGCACATTTTTGCTGCCGTTTCTTTTTAGTTCTTAGATTACTCAATTGTACATTGAATTCAGTGAGCATTTCAATATTTTTATCAGAAGCTGTGTTACCAGTTGGCAATTCATTGTTATGTGAGTAGACATATAAAAGTACTAGCAGTGTGGAAAAGACAAGAAAATAAATCTTGATGTCACCTCAAAACATCAAGGTGATAAGGTTTTCTGCTTACAATTTCCTTGTTCCTCATTATGCATCTACCCTTAAAATGCCTGATTATTCTGTGAGGTGAATTCTTCACGATGAACTGCACTTTTATCTTTATAAGCTGGCTGTCATGCAAAACTCACTAAACACAATTATGCTTCTTAACATGCATGCAAAAGGTTTCTTGAGACTTGGCTGGATGATTGTTTGTTTTCTTTAGTGATAAAACTCACTTTTATCTTTTAAGGTGTTTGAACAAGTTAACTTACTAGAATCATAGCACTTGTCACGAAGTGCAATGTATTTCGGCTGATCACATTCCTATATACTTATTTCCTTCAGAGGTGATCTTCATGGCCAGAGCACTCATTCAATATATCCCTTTTATCTATTTTTTTATAAGTGTATCTAAAGTCCTTTGTGTTCATCAATTGTCCAAGGACTATTGCTCAACTGAATTGGGATATTTGCCAAGCAATAGCAGACATAGTATGCAACATGCTATGCTGGAAAAAGTTGACAAACTTCAGAATGTGGATTAGCGAATGTATCACCATTAGAAGATGACACTTGTAAGACACAAATTTTCAAAACTGCATAAACTTAAATTTTCAATGGTGCAAAAAATGGGTAAAATAAATAATGAGAATGATACCTATAATGTCTTTTGTGTTACTGATTCTTCAAATCAGTAAACTATGATACTGTACCCTGTATTTAAATACTGTCTCTTTTTCAGTCATTTTAATTGAATAAATTCATATTTAGTCTGAGATAGTTCAAAATCATATTTATGTTTAATTTCATTTGTAATATCCAATATAGATTAGTTTAAAATATTAAAATAATTCCAAAATATATTAATAAGTCTTCTTAGTAATATTCAAATACAAATACATAATGTGTAGATCTGAAACCTTACTACATATATCTTGGGTTCAGATGTAGTAAAAATCCCTTTTTTGGTGATGTTTATGAGTGTCTTGGTGACATTTCGTGGTTAAATTCTGTATAGGGTAATGGTGATGAACCTTTTTGAGCTTGCATTCCAAAATACCTATATATATATATTTAAATATGTTATGTATTAGGGGAAATACAAACTTTTTGAAATCCAAGCTATTAATAAATCAAATGTGTATTTATAAATAGCTTACAAAATGTAGAATTAATAAGGTATTATTAAATATTGATAAATAATCAAGCAATTTCTAACAAATATTTATTAATTTCACTTCAAGTATTACTTTTTTTTAACACTACATACTTTTATTTATGCATTATTTTTTGTTATTGACTAGGGTTATAACTTTTGGTATCATAGTCAGAGGTTGCAGGTTCAAATACTGCTGCTGTCATAGATGTTTATAGATGATTAGATTTAATTCTTTGGAAACTATTTTGATTTTGGTGCCAGGCACATTACCATTTTATTTATAAGTATATAAATATTTGCTTAAGAGACTGCAACTGAAAACTTTAAGCATGGAACATATTTATATAAATCCTGTAGTTTTAAATCTGATATGTATTTTAATAATTTAATATTTCTGTTGATTGAATAATGTAATTATATATGAAATAGTATATATTGAAGTTGAAATGAGAAAGAATGATGTAGAGTTGATATTAATAATTAACATACCATTATTATGATTGAGTTACAGAGCTATGATTTGTTAGTCAAAATCTAAATTGAACTGAAGCTAATTCCAAACCTTCAAATATCAATACTAGCAGTGAAATTCAAACTTACTTTAGTTCTGAACTCTAACATCTTAGCTTTTTAACTTAAAATTAATTTATTTTATATAGATATAAACAATAGTTCCCTCCCCTCTCACTTTGGAGTTTGTTTTGAAACATATGTTTTATTTATAACATAAAATGCAAAGGCAGCATGACACAAATAGTGAGAGAAAGTATGCAGATAGCTGTTTTGCTGCTTCAAGCAAGCAGTATTCTTAATATGATAGTATTCAGTGGCTTGTAAAATTAGACTGAGACTATCTGCTTTTACATATTTGACATTTTTTGCTTCCTTATAAAGAATAAAAAATTATATTAATATAAAATTTCAGATTTGAACAATAATATTCATTTTGATGATCCTGAATTAGTTTTGACTAGTTTTGGTATAACACCTGTTTTGTATGGGCGTATGCCTGGCATAGCTAAAATCAGTTAGCCATATATTTTATAATGGACTGTTGCAGTTATTAGCTGTGCACCACCCGTTTTGTTTGTTATTTGCACTGTAAAATGAAAATTCTCAATATGTAGGATATTAGTACTTCTGAGTGCCATCAGATGGCAGTACTTTACTTAAATAACACCATTGCCTTGAGAAACATAACAAACTTTGAATCATTAAAGGAATATGCAGATGATAATTTTGATGATACATTGCACTGTCAAAATAAAAAATGTTTTAATTTAATAGGTGTACAAGGAAATCATATGGTTTCCACATCAATTTTTTTTCTTTTACTCTTGTAATGCCATAAGTTGCCCCAAAAACATGTTCAATTTGTTATATTTTTCTTCATCATTAAAAGCAAATTTTGTGATAATCGGTATTCTATTAAAAAAATTAAATGCATTTAAAAAAATAGTGTCTTAAATCTTTTCATTGACAATTAATTGGAGTTTTCTTAGCTTTTGAGTCCTGTCTGTAGCTGGTTATTTCTATATGCAGTTTTTATAAGAAAAATTCTTGATTCTAGTAGTTATTTAAAAATTTAATATTATTTAATGTAAATATGTATACTTTTCATACCAGGTTACTTTTAAATATTATCCATAAAATACACAGTTTTTAGTTTAATGTTTTGGACTTAATGAGTAAATTGAGAATTTTTTTATTTTTTGGTGCTGTAAAAATAAAATCTAAACTTTAAAAAAATATATTTATTGATTTTGATTAATAGATAAGTTTGATATTTGGGTTAAGTTTGTGTTTTTTCTAGAATTAAATTTTAATTGAAAAAATTAACTAAAATGCTTTATTATTTGTAGTAAACACATAAGATTTTAATTGGAACTTTCCTGGGAAAAAGAAAAATTACAATTTTTATTATTAAAATTACTTGTTTCAATAAAAATCTACCAACCAACCAACTGGTATTTTGTGAAAAGTTTTTACTGATGCCAGTGTATGAAAGTTGGCATGTATGATACTTTTTCAATTAATAATTATAAATATATCAGACTAGCATATAGCCCGTCATATGACAGGATCAGTAAAATTTTTAATTTTCCAGAATTGTAAAGTATCCTATGAGGCAGGTAAAAAAATGGCTCGTTTTTTGGCTTAGAATTATCTTTAAACAAAAATAATCTATTAAAATTACCACATATGTACCTAATCTATTATTTAAGCCAAATATAAAAGAAAATTACTTATGTAATATCTAAGTTTAGTGATAAAACGTTTGTAAATAATGCAGAAGATATTTAAATCTAAAATAAAGGATTAAATGAGATGGTTAAATGAATGACGTCATAATGCTAGAAAAAAAATTGTTATTTTTACCTATAATAGATAAATTAAATCATCTGCTCTTAAAATGGGGTTTGATATAATGGCATTAAATGCTCAAAAGGGGGTACGGGGTGGATTTTGAACGTTTTAAAGATGACAGTATTTTTCAAAGTGATACGAAGCTTATTCATACCAATTTATTTTAGAATCAGGTCTATAGTTTAGGAAAAAATAAACTTTACTTGCTTTGAATTTTGCTAATCCTAACTCATCAAAAATTTAATATGGATGCTCTGTACATTCCAAATCCAATCGCTTCATAAATTTGAGGACAGACGGACAGATAACTTAGGCTATTATTACATTATGAGAAGAAACTTTAAGGATAGAAAACATGAAATGTTTATGTGGCCAATGACATCTGTACAACATGTGAATTTAATAAAATAAAAATAATAAAAATCATAAAAAGTTGAAAATATAGTAAAAATTTATTTTAAAAATAATAAAACAACTTTAGGAATAAGAATTTTTTAAAAAAAGCAGAAAATATTAAATTAGACATTTAGAAAAATTTGGCTGTGTCGGGAACAGAATAGTCAACCCGAAAAGTGTGACGATCAAATGAGCAGACACTCTACCGAATGTGCCACGCCTACACATTGTAAATGAACTAATAAGAGTATATGAGGTCTAGTAAAAACAGTCCAGAAATTTAAATATTATGCTTCGCCCTCGTCATCCTATCAAAAATGAATTTAGTATAGAATAAGAGGGATAATAAGACTTGAAATAATAGCATTAAAAGCTCGAAAAGGAAGGATGGGGTGTGTTTTGAACTCGCTTTGAATTTTCCTAACCCTAACTCATAAAAAAATTCAATATGGATGCCTGTATCCATTCCAGGTACAACTGCTTCATAATTTCGTGGGCAGATGGATGGACGACGTAGACTATTATTATATAGGGTATGATAGTTTAGGAAGAATTACACACATTTCTAGGGCTAGCTGATGGTATATGTTAATCCATTTTGTTTGTTACAATGATTTGGAAAGTCGGACAAATGAAAACGAGCAGCCAATTCTTTGTATGTTTCTAATATATTAATCTTTTTTATGAGAAAAATGTATATTTGTTATAATCATATTATAACTGGATATTATAACGTTTGAAATTTGAAAATATTTAGTTGTGTATATAGTTTGTAAATTTTTGTATATGTGTTTTGTAGTTTGCCAGTCTCAGTATAGGTTGGCTCAGAAGATTGCATTTATCTGATATTTGTGTGACTGCTACCACTTGGTTTTAATATTTAAAAAAAAAAAAAAAATTTATTAGATCCAATTTTTTTTAAATGAATGGCTTCACTTATACAGGTTTTATTTAAATTCTATCGTATAAAATATTCTAAGAAATTAAATTATAAACATAAGTAAAGCATGTAGTAATTGATTGGGGTATTTAAGATTATATTGAAGCTAAAGGAAGGGCAATTACTCCTATTTTATTTAATTTCTTCACTTGGGGAGATTAGAAAAAAGCAGATCAAGAAAAAAAAATTAAGAGAAATTTTGCCTATTTCTAAATTATAGTTTGAAATTCACATAAAACTTACTAAAAGCTGAAATATTCTTCTAAGCCTAATAGGTATAATTAAAATATAATTTAGGAGTAGTAAATTAGTTTCATATCAAGAACTATGTTCAATTGTATTATTTCTTAGAATATAAATCCAATACTTTTATTTTAATTAAAAAAATTACACAAAAAACTGATAATTATCAAATTATTAAAACTTACTGTTTAGTTAGTATATAGTTTATTAATGTATATAACATTTAAACTTGAAAAAAACAAAAACAAAAACAGGTAGGGAGGTTGTTCCAGTTTTTTAAAATTCAACTAATATTTACAATTATGAGTTTTTTTTTTATTTTATTTTATTTTTTTTTTTTTATAAGAAAAATATATAAATTTGCCCTTTAAGGCTGTGGTTCTCAAACTTCTTTCCTGTAGCATTCCTGATGTAAGCTTGTGGCACCCAGTTTTAGTACTTTGTAAGTAGAGAATCGCTCACACCTTGAGATAAAAGAACATTTCTTAGCATGTTATTACAGTGTTGCTGTAATGAAGAAAGACCTTCAGTTTTAAGTACACCAAGCTTTCTTTAATTTTTCATTGTTATAACTGTAGCATCTGTAAAGGTTTGCTACACTTGAACATGCTGTGGTCTCAAATCCAATTTGAGAATCAAAGATTTAAGGTAAAATAAATGGTTGAATATCATACGTTAAATCATTGTTTTTTATTTCTGAAAGAATAAGGTATGTATTGATGCTTATGGACAGAAGTGGTACTTGTGCCTGTTTTTACAAATTTTTCTTCCTCTTTTATTATCCTTTGTATGTCACTAGTATAGTATAAAAACCTGTTTCTATTTCCTTATATTCTTATTAGTATACATGAAGGGCAAAAGTATTAATTTCATAGACCTATATAAATTTTAATAAAAAGGATTTAATAAATTTATTTCATTTGTGAGTTATAGCCTGATATAAATATACATGTAATGAATTTTTTGCCTTATATGTATTGATGTAATTTTTTAAAGAAACTGTATATTTTTCTTTTGCTTAATAGTCAGAAGATAACCTGGACCAGTTCATCCAGTTTATGATTGATTATTTAATATTCTACCACAATTCATCTGTATATGATAATCTTTTTACAGCGTTTTGTAACATTTGATCTATTAAATGAAATAAAGCATAATTTGTAAAGTGTATTAGTTTCTTATTTTAATGTTACAAAACACAGCAATCATTTTTTACTTCTCTTACATTTTACTTTCATGTATGCTAGTAATGAATTAGTAATTATGTATTAAACTATTACTATTCTTAAAGGAAACCATTTAATCAAATAGCTTATATATATTAAAAGAGTATTGAACATGAAAACTACTGTAATTATTAAAAAAAAAAGTTGTTTTTTTTTGTAGTATGTAGTCTAGTTTTAACACAACAGTTTAGACAAATGACTGCCTTATTATTTAGCTTAAGCCTGGATTCTTGGAAGTATCTTAGTGTATTTTAATTTAAACAATTATACTTTGTGCTTTCCTAGTTAACTTTTATAATTGAAAAAGAGGAAAAAAAAAGTTCAATATTAGTCTGTATGTTTAAGTTCCATTGTTGACATGATGAATGTTATTTTAGCTATTAGGTGTGTGTGTGTGTGTAGGGGGGGTGTATTCAATTACTTTCCTAATCAATCATCTGCTGAAGTGTGACTGAATTGGTAGGGTGTTGCTCTTTAGAGAGTTTGTGGTTTTGTATTGCAGTGCTGGCATGGATGTTTGTAGATGTTCAAAATTGATTTAAAGCATTTGTTCTAGTCTCATTAACCTTGTATAGTAAATTAGCAGATTACAGCACTTAAATCTAAGCATAACCTAACCAATTAACCCTAAATAGCTTTCATACAACTCTTTGATTGGATTCACTGCATGTAATGAATCTAATTTTTCTGTTCCTCCTCTCCTAACATTTTTTGCAGATAGGAAATGACTTAAATATATAAGCGATTTAGAATACCTTTCTCTTTGTTTTTCGTTTAATAAATATCTGGTATACAAAGGAACTTTGAGATAATTTAGTTTTTATTTTATTCTGTCTATAGAAAGCTCAAATACTTTGTTCGTGGATATAGATAAAATGTGTTAGGGAAGTTATTAAATTGAAGTTTTGTTAAATACTATTCCTATTGCTTAAGTTAGTGAATTAACTATAATACAAATTGTAATTTGTCATAAACCAGTAAGATAACAAATTTATAGAGTTAAAAAGCCTATTAATAAATATTTGTTTTTGAAAGAAGAGAGTTTGATATGAAAAACATTTAAAATATATAACTACATCTATATACTTGATTAACAGTAAGAATCAGTTTAAAAAAATGGATTTCATTAGTAATGGATTTAAAGTGATTTTGATATTTGAAAAAACAAGCACACTGATAAAATATTTAGAATACCTTATTTAACTTTAAAAATATGTTAATTTCTGCTGCCTATAGTGCAGAATTAATAGATGTTGATGTAAATAAAATTATGTTACCCATTTTTATCAATCTTATGCAGTGATTTTATTTATTTTTAAATTAAGAAAAATGAAGAAAGCTCATTGGTTTATTTGTTAAATAAAGATTAAATAGAACTTAGTCTTTTGGAGCCTCTTGTCTACAAACTTTGTTTTTTTGTTATTTATCAAATTTGAAGAACAAGATCTATGCCAGTACATCTTTTTCTCAAAAAACATCACAAAATATGGACTTTTGTACTATACTTAGTACTGTAGTCTTTAATCGTGCTGTGAGATATGATTTTCATAATTTTATTTCCTTTACAACTCAGTTTTATAGTTTATGACAATTTTAGCTTAAGCAAAATAATTTCCATGAGCTTCCCTGAAATGTTGTAAACTTAATGTTTGTATATAAATAGGTATTTAGTCTAGCACTACATATTCCTTGTTTAACTCCATCTAACTCGGACTAGTATCAATAACAAGGCGGTACCAATAAATATTGGCATGATCAAATAAAGTTTATAATAAAAGTATTTTTCTCCTATTCTTTAAGAAATGGATTAGTTTTTATAAAACGGCAGCAAGCACCCCCCCCCCTCCTAGAAGAGGATAAACATTATTATATTTATTAAAATTTTCTTTAAAAATGTGAGGAGGATGCTTGTTAAGAACTCACCACTACCAATCTGCGGATATATATATATATTATTCTTTTTTTATCATAGGAGCACCATGTAGGTGGTCAACATTACTCCCTAAGATAATGTAAAAAAAAGTGGATACTTCTAATTTAGAGCTAGAAACCAAGCAGAATACCCCTCTCCTCCCTGCCTTGGCGTGCTACTTCCAGAGGTATCGTTTAGGAACCTGGAGGACATTGGGATCTTCAACCTTTTTTTTTTAAGTGCCTGAACTGCCATTAACAATCATGGCATAGCTTTGTCTGGCTTGAGTCCCAAACCTGCACCCTTTTGGTTATGAAATTGGTGATTTTACTAATTGAGCTACAACAGTTCCCCCTCTGTATGTGCAGATCATTTCATTTTATGTATTAAAATCTTCTGTGTTATGTGTTTAAAATGTCAGTTTCTTCAGTAAATTTAATGATTGCTGCTAATTCATCTAGTAGATAACATTTTCACCTGAACCTTGAGCTAGCCAAGTTTTTAGCATTTTTTTTAACAGCTCAATTAGTAAAGGCTTCTCTGTAGGATTAATACTAAAATGTATTTTCAAGCATTAAACTGTTGATTTTGACTGAAAACAAGAGGTGCAGAACTAGACATCCTAAGTAAAAAAATTTGACCTTCTATGGCTATTTGTGTTTGAGCTGTATGAGATACACATATATGTACAAACATCAATAGGAAACTAGTGCAGGAATGGTCAAAATGGATATTTAAAGTTTCTTTATGCTTTTTCATTTATGCAAATGCAAGACTTGGGAAAATTCATTCAGACATTGTCAAATTAAGTATTTTCTTTGAAATCTGAGAAGTAAAATGTTTTATGATATTATAATACTTTTACTTTAAATAAGGAAGTAAAAATGTGAAAACAGACTTTAGTTGTTACATATTCTGAGTTCAAAGATTATAAACTATAAAATTTATCAAAAATCTTTTCTACCACTATTAGTATTTTTCCTTTTTATTACCCTGCTTAAAAACATAAAAATGTTTAGGTAGTAAGAAAAAAAACAATCTGGTTTTTTAAATCTCAAGATGAAAAATATTTTAATTAGATGGAAATTTTTTCACAATTAAAAAAAATGTTTTTTCTTTTCACATAAACCACGATTGATTGCTATAAATAGTCAATAAAATGGTTTTATTTAAAGAAACTGCAGTGATTTTAAATGATTTTGCCGTAATGATATAGAATAAGTAGAATAGTATATGTATAGCTTAATGCTGTAGATATTAAACTGAGAAGTGTACAAATGTATCTATTAAAAGATTGAAAAAAAAGTTACTATCTTATGGAAAATTTTAATAGTTGCCATCTTTAAATCTAACAGATTTAATTATGTAAGCATAGTAATATAGAAAAGCTGAAGTTGCAAAGCATAATTTTTACAAAGAGAAAACATCATAAATATTTTCTAACATTATTCTCCTATGAATAATTTAATCAAGTTCTTACTTGCAGCTAATTTGTAGCAGGATTAAATTTTTTCTGGTCAATATTCCTGTGATATACAGTTGAAATTTTAATTAAAGCTGAATTGTAAAAGTTTTTAAATGTAAAGATGTGCTTGACTTTTTGACAATTAGTACAATCTAATAAGAACTTCTGGAATTTATAAACAATTATCAAAGGCAGTTTTATTTTAGGACTTTATATATAGCATTACTTAATTCTTGAAATATAGTAAATCAATTCACATTTTTTTTAAGTAATATATACTAATATTTTAAAAATTCACTTTAATAATAAAAAATTACCTATAGAAATTTAGAGAAAATAATATAAGGGAAAAAATTTGCATGCTTCTCAAAAGGAAATATTGGTATGTTTTATTGTACAAAATTGTTTTAGAATCCCTTTAAAAAATTTAAAAATTTCTAATAACATATGTGGTTCAAATTGATATGTTAAATGTTCCTGGTTGTTTTTTGATGTTCCCCCTTGTTCTTACCTTACAGAGATGGTGATGATTGTTACATGTCTTGTAAAGATTTATAATGGAGTACTAGGAAGCATAGATTTCTGGGTTAACTCTTTGGGAGTTGTAGGCCTAAGTTTGTCATAATTAATTCATCAGTGTCTTGAACATGACTGTAGTTGTTGAAGGTATAATATTATATATACATAAAAACATAGATGAGTATTAGGACTGGGACTAGCCTTTATGCCACTAAAAATAAATAAATGCTGCCCAAGCTTGAGAAGTATTTAATTTTTTTTAAATACTGCTTAACTACTCATTAATTTTCTACATTTTAGTTATTAAAATATATTTTTGTGGGTTGTGTTTGTATAAATATTTACTTATTGCAATATAGTTCAGGTGGTTTTGCTGCTCTAAATATTGCCACCATAGGCAGGCACCTACCTTCTAAGGTCAACCCTCCAAGTATTGTTGCTTCTTTACTTTTGAAGTGAAGCAATATTCTAATTTACTTTGAATGAAATCAAAAATTCATATAATCTTGTACAGATTTTAAAGTTTTACTGTGTGTAACAAAGCACTTTGAATTTCAAAAAGACGTGAAAGAAAAATTCTTCTTCCCCTAGTATTATGAACAATTTTAGTCATAGCTATTTGAAATTTCTGTACATAAGTGTTCATGCTAAGGTTCTTTCAAAATGGAGATATGCTGAAAATCACTGATAAAAAAAATTCACCCCAGAACCATTCTCTTGCTAGAGGTATCAAACTGGCAGCCCTAATACTGAATGCTGCCCTTGGGATAATATTTTGTACTTTATAGTGAAATAAAATGAAAGCAGAATATACCATAATAATACATTTTGTTAACAATATAGTAGCTGAGTTTTTAAAAATTTTATATTTATATAAATGCTGTCCAGCAGAAACACATATTTTTAAACTGAATTCAGACTAGAGGAGAAATTTAAATTGTCTATCTTCAACTAAGGAGTTAAGTTGCTACAATTTGATTAGTCAGCAGGAATCTCCAGCATTCCATATGTATATGGACAACTCAGATCTGAAGTATTCTAGAGCAGAGGTGGACAACCCTGGCCTGTAAAGGAATTTACTAAATTTATAATTGAATCAAACATAACATTCACATTGCAAAATAGATTATTTTATTGCTTATTAGTATAATTATTTGTATTTATGTAGCTATGTTTCACTTTCTTTTATTACGGATTATAATACTATATATAATACAAATGTTTGATTTCAAATTTTCACCTAAAAATATTATATATAATGTCTCCCTCAAAGTTTTTGGTGTTTGCCACACTTTCTATGTGTTGTATAATAGCCTCTAAATGTAATTTTAATAAATGAATATTATTTCTTGGTCTTTGATCATAAAGCACCATTTAAAAGGTTAATAGGTATTTAAATTTTAATTGAGGTATCCTTAATTCTGGGAGCTTTTTCTGTGTTTTATAGCATATCTGAATTAAGCTTTTTATGTGGAACTTATTTATTAACCTACTTTTAGTATTGATAAATCAAGACACAAAATGTTTACCTTAAATTATTAAGAATTTATTGACAAAAGATTACTAATTGATTTTATTGAATAATTCCTTTGTCTGTACTAAAATATGGTATTTTATATGTTTCAGGTAAAAGGAAAAATGTTTTTGAAAATTCTGAGAAGTCTTGCAAATTAATAAAGTTTTGTGCTGGAGAGAATGATCCAACATTTTCTATGCCACCCAACTCCACAGTTTTACATGAAAATGTGATGAAACAATCTTCTTCACCAAGTTCATCAGATAACTGTGTTTCTAGTACCTCACATAGTCCGTTAAGTGTTCCTCAGCATCCTGAAACTAATTCAGAAAGGACAGTGAAAGGTCAGAATCAAATTTCAGATATAAAACCTGATGTGTTACTTAGTAAGAACATTCAAAACAATAAAATTGTTGATACTTTAGGTTTGACATTTATTCAAACTTTTGTTCAGGAAGTAAGAAAATTTCAGTCAAAGCCACTGTCAGCTGGTGAATCAGTTTTGGCTGCAGCCCAAAAATTAAAAATATTTAGTGAAGTAAATTTTAAAATCTATCAAGTTTCTGATACCCCATCGCATGCTCCAAAGTTTTGTTGTGAGTTAAGTATAAAAGGCTGTGAAATAGCTTCTGAACAAGAAAGTAGTAAAAAAAAGGCAAAGGCTAAATGTGTTGAAGCTGCTTTAGATATTCTTATAAAAATAGCAAGTGAAAAATACATGGATAAAAATATTCCAATTTCTAAGTCTGTTGAAAACTTTCCAGAAAAAGTTAAAAATTCTGATGCAGTTATAAATGATATGAAAGAGCTTCAATCATTTAGTGAGATTCTTTCTAGTAGTAGTGATGATTTTAAAGAATTCATGCGCATTGCAGCATGTAAAAATTTGCATCATTATATTACTTTTAATACTTCTGAAATTGCCACTCCCCCCCAAAAATCTGAATATTGTTGTCAGTTTTTTCTAAAAAACATTTTAATTTCTACCACACAAAATGTTAATTTAGAGACTGCTAAAATGATGGCAATAAAGTCTGGTTTTGAAAAGTTAAAAAAATTATCTCATTATAAAATTGTAGATGGGGAATTAAAAGAAAAACGAAATAGTAAATTAGAAAAAAAATTAAATTCATCTTCTAGTTCTACTCTGGCAGAGATCTCAACTTCTTCACTTTTTATTTTAAATCAGAATATGTTTGATGCTTCATTGAAAGATGGTTTTGTGTTATTGGACAATATATCTCTTCAGAATGCAACTCAAAGAAATACACGAGCTATGCTTTCATCATCAGCTTCATTTTGTCACAAACACTATGAATATAAATTTGAAGAAAATGATTCAAATTCAACTGAGAGAAGGTAGGTATTACTTTTCATTTCATGTTAAACATTTATTTATTTCATAACTTAAAACTAGTTTTTTTTTTTTTTTTTTTTTTTTTCCAAGGGCAAAGATTGTAGAATATATAAGCCTTATATATACTGTACCGTTCCTAACAGTATGTAAGCTCCTATGGCTAGTTTAGGTAGAAATCAGTTACAATTTATAAAGTGGGTTTTATAGAACTTAGGTTTTTTCCCAGCTACAGATTCATGCTTAAAACTAAAAATTTGTAACACAATTTCTTTTATTTTGATGGAAAAGCATTTTATGCTCAAACACATACTTGATTAATGAAGAATTTTAGGTCTGTGTCTAAATTTTCATGCATTCTATCAAAATTAAAATACTTTCCTCTAAATTAATGTGTTTTAAATATATTAAAAAATATTTAAGTTGGTTATTTTTAAATTTCATAAATCTATTTTGATGCTAAAATTATTTAACTTCTTTAATTTTTCATGTTATAGGGTATCTGTTATAATTGGTGATCAGGTTGTAGGAACTGGAACAGCTTCAACTCGTGACCAAGCTAAAGTGATAGCTTGTGATAATGCACTTGAAATTTTGAAGAAAAAGTATTACACTTTAAAGGTTATAATATATTTAAATTATTGTTCTTCTTTTTATATAATTCTAATATGTTCTTTTTATTTTATTTGGGATTGCCTTTGTTCTGTTGTTAATGTCTTCTATTACTTTACTGCATTTGTACTCTTAAACTTTTAAAATATCATTATTTGAAAGTATATTTTAAAAAATATTTAGGCTAATATATTTTTTTTATAGTTGCATTCAGTTTATGCAAAATAAAAACATTTTTTATTGCTTTCACTGAAATTGTTTAAAACAGTTATATTTAAAAATTTAAAAGCCAGTTTTTATGTTGATTCATTACATTTTTTAATGTTTTTATTAAGTTTTTAGTAAAGAGTTTCTAAGTAGTACTGCATGAACCAAAATATGATAAGGTTCTTAGACAATTTTCAGATTATTTATGAGTTAACAAAGAAATCTTTTAAGTTGGCCTGTTATGAAATTTGAAAGCCACAAAACTTTTTTACCAGGAAGCAGAAATAAAAAGTGAAAGTGATTTATAACTTCTGGGACTAAGTCTGGATAATTTTAGAAGTTTATGCTACAATTTATATTATAGTTAATATACTTTTAACTCCTCTTAAAGTTATAACACTTAATCTCCATGCATCCATTTTGACCTGGGTACGATGAATGTATGATTTGAACATGTTAATAGGGCTTCTTATTATTGATGTATTTGGATTATTTAACAAATTATCCATTACATATTTTATACATTTATGCATATCTAATCGATATTTTCTATTTCCTATTTAATAGACTAAATTAAAATTTCTCAGCATTTTAATATAAATTTAATCTGCAAAACTTTTAAAAACATAATTAATACTAAAATTGGATGTATTTGCAAAAACAGCTGTTATAAAATGAATGCTATATAGGAAAATATAAATTCATCTTAAAAACAAAAAGAAAAAACCCTCTGTAGACACCACATCTTTTTTGTATGCCTATTAAAAAATTCTACATATTTTCTTATTTTGATTGTATGCTGCATCATCGAAATTATCAATTTCTGATTCCCTTTGTTAAACAGAGAAACAAAACCACTGTTATCTTGATAAATAAAAACAACTTTTAACTAAAGGTTACTAACTTTGAACCAAAAGTTTTAAGATTCAAAGTTGGTTTTGTCTCTAAAAATAACAGTGGTGTCTGAGTAGAGCTCATGTACTGCCATGTGGTGGTTTTGAGTAGCATTAATATCTATCATATTGAGATTTTAAGTTGTATAGATATTTTTTGCAATTATACTGCTTCCTTTATTCTTGATCAGGAAGTAATAAAATAGTAAAAATTCAAAATTATAATATCCAAATGATATATTTTTTTTTATAAAGATGGATTTAAAAAGCATTGTTTCAACTGTACATGGATCTGTAAACTTTCTTCTGTTATATTGTTATAGTCTTGAGTGAGACTGGAATTGTTAATATCCATTATACTGATATTTTTTGTTGTATTAAGAGAATTTTGCTATTGAAAAGAAAAATGCAGAAGATGTTACAACAATCCTTAATACAAAATTTGAACAGACTATGCTAATTGCTCACAATTATACATACATGCAAATTTCACAATAAAACTAGTCAAAATGCATTCAGAGATGGTCAAAATAGATATTTAGAGTTTCATAGCTAAAGTTTTTTTGTACATATATGCAGATATAATACTAAAACTAGTCAAGATCCGTTCAAGCAAGGTCAGAATGGGCAATTCTATTGAAATGTAAAGACAAAGTTTTTGTGATTACACATCCTTTACTTTACACAAGGAAGTAAAAATGAAAAATACAGATGTATAAAGAATCTTTACTTTGATCATGTATTATAATACCTCTATCTCATATGATTTATAGTACCTCTTCACTGTTATTTTTTAAAATAATATATAAATATCTCTTAGCAATCTCTTACTCATATAGTGTTCAATTGTATCATTTCAAAATGCCATGTACAAATATTCTATGGTTTTTTTTAAAAGAGAGATTACTTTATGAAGTGTCAAATAATGGCCAATCTGGTTGGTATAGGAGTATAAGGATTTGAGTCCTACTCATGTTATGGAAATCTATATATGTAGTTGGCTGAATTTAGCCTTTGAGTATCTAAATATAGGTTATAGTGCACCAAATAAACCAGTATTTGTTGTGGCTAAATTTCTACAACACAATATAATGGTTAATTAGATCATGCCTAAAAGAAATCATAAAATGCTCTGGATATCCATGCCCACAGTGAGATTTGAACTTTGATATCCAAAGACAGTACTTTATCTGTTCAGCCTTCATTTAGCATAAACAAGCCTTTTGAAATAATTTTTATTAGTTACCAGCATTATTTTGTGTGGTAATGGTCTTTATTTTACTGTTGCTTTATACACGTCTAAATTTCACTATATATATATATATATATATATATATATATATATATATATTGGTATTATATATATCACTCAGATTGCCATGCTGAAGTATTTGTAATACAGTATAGTGTGTTATTTCTCACTTTACGACCTATCTGTATAACGAGTGCTCACCCTTATGACCAACTGAATTCTGATTTACACTTTGGAGATGCTCTGAACTTTTACCAAGCTGTAGTAGTAACAGAAAATGATGTAATAACCTTTTGTGATGCTTAGAAAATATACAGCATTTTAGATTGCACTAAATCTGTTTGAGATGATATGACTGATAAGTCCATGTAAGCTGATGGAAAAAATGTTAAAAAATTGTCATAAACAATATAAAATAATTTGACAATTTTAAACAATTTGTAATTCAAAGAAATACAAATTTTGCCAATGTGCTTAATTTAAATGAAGTGGATGACATTGCTTAATTAGTGGATTATGTCAATGGAGAGCTAGGAAATCTAATTCAATTCATGACTTAATCATCAAAATAGAATTCGATGTTAAAGAGAAGTACCTGCAATTTACATCAGTAGTTAAAATTAAGCTTTCTGAAAAAGTGAGTGGCTTTTGAAAATGGTAAACAAGCATCCCTTACTACTGTTAGAAACTCCTTTCATTTAATGTATTGTGGTTAATTGAGGTTAGTCTTCCTTTATGATAAAAAGTAAACAAGCTTTAAAAAATATTGTAGATAATTTTAATGAAATCTGTTTAGCAAATAAATTGGAAAAATAAGGTGTGAAAATTAGAATACATTTGAAACTGTATGAGTTAATGTTTCAATTATTCCAGACTTATGCAAAAACTTATCAGCTATTGCAATAACAAAAAATGTGGAAGATTAAGATAAATGGGAACACATTTAAAATTTTTAATCATAGAGATAATATCTTATACGGTAAAAAGAAATGGATGTGTGTAAAGTTATTGAAGTTATTATGAACTACTAAGTATAAACTTTTTTAACAAACATTCAAACAAAAATGTATCTAAGCACGTTAAACTCCTAATTATCCATCTTTGATAGGACAAACAAAATTAAAATATATTAAGAAACAAATTAATAGAATGCTATTTAGCAAATTCATGTGTAATAATTTATTATACAACAGGTCAAAAATCATACAAGCGTATCTTTGTTAAATTTTTAATTTAAAATATAATTATTTAGAAAATCATAAAAACAAAAATATATGCTGTAGTTTTTAATAAAAAGTTTTTTGAGTAATATAGTTTAAAAATAAAAAGTTCTACCTTGTTTAAACAAAATATCTATCAAAATAATATCAACCACAAAAATGAATAGAAAGCTGTGTTTTGAGAAACTGGTGGTTGCTGTAAATTGCAGATTCTCGTTAATATTATTTTCTGTATAATACAAACTGCATATGGTTATCAAATGAGAATGCATTAGGCATGTACAGAAGAGGGTTGGAAGTCTTTAATTTTTAAGAAGTGAACAAAGAAAGAAGGAAAGTTAACTCAGGAATTTACTGATAAATTACAAAACTGATGTAGTTCATTGTCAGTTATTAGTCTACTACAATTTGTACTGTCACACATGTATAAATATGGTTTAAGGAAGACCTAGTTTATCTGGATAGCAAATAATATTCAGCAATAAATTATATGAAGAGAATCTTAAATGTAAGAGAAACCGAACGATGGCCGATTGGTTAGGGTGCTGACCTTTGGTACTGAAGTTCGAATTTCACTATGGCATGGATGTTCATAGCTATTCAGAGTCAGCTTTAAGCTGTAGATCCCGGACTCATTAGTCCTCATGTTGCAAAAAGTAGACTGTAGCACTCCAAACCAAACCAAACCAAACCTTAAATGTAAGAGAAAAATAGATGACTGACATAACCTTCATGAGATAATGCCTCTACTGATAAGATTATAGAAAAATATAAAGAGGATGAAAAAAGTAAAAAAAATTTTTAGAGGTATTATAGTTTGTGAAGAAGAATCTCCAAATAATTTAGAAAGTGACAAGATCTGATTTATTATTATTTTTTGTATTAAAATTTAATTTAAAAGTTATTTGTTAAAAATTCAAGTAAATATTTTTGTTAGTATCAAAATGCTTATAGGAAAACAATGTGAAACTAATGACCATATAGGATTATTAAATATTATATATTTAAAAAAATTATATTTTTGTTTAAATATTAAATTAGTTTGTTTATGAAATATTGCCCTGTAAATACAGGTGTGTATATAATTCATATATGATACTTAATGTTGATCAAATAAAATTTTTAGAGATGTTCCTTGCTGTACTGAGACTCATTTTACTAAAAATAATTTAATTAAAGATGATATTCATGCTTGTAATAATATGGACATTGTCAATTTTTTAGGTTAAGAGTGAATACAATGATGGTTATATAATAAATCGTAACCAAGTATTTGAAGGAGAATCATTTTCAAGCAATGCTATAACAGAAAATAATGTAGGTTGCAAAATGCTGATGAATATGGGCTGGACTGGAGGTGGTTTAGGAGCACGAGGCATTTCGGAACCTGTAGAGTAAGTAAAATTTTAATTTAGTCTCTGGATAACATTACTCTATATGATATAAGGTCAGATGATTGTTTTAAATTTTAACATTCCATCATATGCATAAATGAAAACTCAGTTTAATATATTCTATAGTTATTCTGCATTAAAATACCTCTCTGTTACCCAAGTTCCCTATATACTCTATTCATATTTATACTCTATTTGAGGTATATACTTCTAAGAATTTTTTCTGTATTACAGTAATTGTTTTACTTCTGTACATAGATCTTTTCTATCCTTTTGAGAAAGTTCATATTTAATTCTGAACTGAAGATAATTTTACATGTAAAATGTAAATTAAAAAAAATTCATTATAACTACTCAAACAGAATAAAGCTGTTGTACCATAACAAATAATCAAAAGCCAAGTGAATAAGAAAACAGATTGAGATTAAGATATTTAAAATTAGAATTAAAAACAATTAGCCATAATAAAGCTTAGCTCTCTTCACTAAGTTTATCTTCACACCTACAGGCCAAATAAGTGGGGAGCTGTTCTTCAATACTGAAGTTTGTGAGTTCAAATCCCATTGCTGGCATGAATTGTTCATAACTATTCAGAATTAGCTTTAACAACACTTAACAGCGTCTTTTTTTGGACAAATTGGGTAAAAAATAAGCATATTTTTACAATATTTTTTAACAAATTTGTTAAAATCGATTATAATAACTCAAATCAAGGCTCAAAACTACTACAGTTATTGATTTTATGAAATAATTTTAATTTTTATTTAGGGAAAAAAAAGTTTTTTTTTTTTTTTTTTTAAGTTGGCTTTTTTAGTGAAATAAGTGAATTGGAAAGAACACTTTACAAGAATGGATGTCAGAAAAGAAAATGTACAGTTGTACTTACATCTAATATCCTTTTAAAATTCAGTTTTTGTATGTTAAACTTTAAAACAAGGAGACAAGAATAGTCCAACGTCACAAAAATATCTTGTTTCCTTCTTCACCCGTTTTCCACAATTATTTCTTTTCGAGCAACACACAAAGCACTGCCTCGTTGGTCCCAACTTCTTTTCACTGGGAGCAATTACTTCTAAAAAGTGTCTTTCAGTCAATTGTAAGGAATTGGACAAAATTCCTGGTCATCCTTTTTTTTCATTTATTGTCCCATGTCTTTCGATAAGACGATCTATTAAATCAAGTCTAAAACTCAGATGCGTGTATTTTACTTCATTATTACTCATTCTTCTTTAGTACAGCTTCAAATTTAAAAGAAATTCAATTTGCAGTGTACGATCTACCTAGCTAATGAAAACAAATTTGTGCCTTTTCCCGCTTAAAAGAAAAGCACCAAAACCTTTTGCAATACCTCTACTGGACTACCAGATCAATCTGTTAGAAACATTGAAACTAAAGAAAGAAAAATTCGAGCAAATCACTGCAATAGAGTAAAAAAATCAGTCGCATGAGTGTGCTCTGGCAAAACAGTGAAGGCCCCTTTTTAAGTACCCGAACGGTATTCGGGTAAAACTGGGAAGTGGTTAAGCAATAATATATCCTAGTATCTTAAACCATATGTAGCAAAACAGTAGGGCTCTGAACCAAACCAAACTGACAGAATAGCCCAATTGTAGATACAAAATGGCTGTTTTCTTTTAATTCTAATATTCATTGAATTCATGTTATTCATATTGACTTGCTTTTCAGTTTTTGCTACATTATGTTGAAGCTGCACAAAAGTATAATTTATTAGTTTAATATATAGAGTTTTTCAACAGTATGATTTATGGTAAAAAAAAAAAAAATATTGACTTGTGAAAGTACATTTTTATATAAATAAAATATTGAATGTGGATTCATTCATATGAACTGCTGAATAACTGGCTAAGCTTGAGATTCTTTACATTATCTACCAATCCTAGCAGCCACTTTTTAAATAACTAGAATTATTTAAAATTAAGGAGGCATAGTACTTTTTCAAAAAATGTTTAACATTGGTCAAAAATAAATGGTAAAATAATAATTTAAATGGTAAACATTGAAATCATTTTGTACTTTATAATTTGATATAATGCTTATGCTGAAAAGTAAAATCTATTTGAAAAGATCATTTAAAACTTTTACACAAGAGTAGTGTGTAGGTTTCTTCAGATATCTTTAAAATGATGTTTTATAAATAATTTTTACTGTCATAATGTAAAAGAATGAAATTGTTTCTTGTATATATTTGTATCTATATAAAAGAGCTCAGTGACTTATTCCTCATCCCATGCACAGTTTTTTTCGATATTTTATAAAATCCCATATAAAAAATTTAACACCTGTATATTAAAAATTTGCATTTTTTAATGCATGAAGTTTAGGGTTTGGTTTGTTTTGGAGCACAATAGGTTACTTTTATCAACACAAGGGCTAATGAGACTGGGACTGCTTAAAGCCTATTCTTGAACAGCTGTAAACATCCATGCCACAGTAGGATTTAAACCCACAAACTCTGGTACCGAAGATCAGTACCCTAACTATTCCGCTATCGTTTGGCTGTGAAGTTTAGGGAAAAACAAACATTGAGAAAAAGTCATTTAAAGTTTTGTTTGTTAAAATTAATGCATAAATAACTTTTGATATGTTGAAGACTCAAATTTAAATTTCACATGCATGAATGATAACTTAAGCAAATAAAATAAAAAAAATTAATATTTTGACCATATTTGGAGTGCTATGTCCACACAACACTAAAGCATTCAAAAGTTACTTATTCAAAGCTTTCTAAAAAATTTAACTTTTTAAAATTAATCTTAATTATTTAGCTTTTTGAATCCCAGGCAGATGGTTAAAATTTTCCCCTTTCCTTTGCAAGAAATTACCTCTGTTGATTACAAGTTTTATACCTCCTTTTACATGTTCTGGTTCTTGAAAAGTCCCAAGGACTGCCTATCCTGATAAGGAAAGGCATTTGTGATGTCATGCTGGAGATTCTCTCCTCATTTTTATCATTCTCTGGAGGGGAAATTTTTCTCCAGATTCCACATCTCTCTGCCACTTACCATTGAGAGGACATCCAAAGCGACAGATTTATCCTGTACATTTTCTGGGTATCTGAAATTCAGCACCAAAGATTTTAACCCAGCATGCTGACTACTAAATCATTTTGGGCACGTTTTCTGGTTCTTGCAATAAATAATCCATTGGTCCTGCCCTTTAGAACATTTTCAGGGTACCCACAGTCATTAATTTTAGCTTTCATTTTTAAGGGCCCTTAAAACTACTTAATTTTTGTTAAAGGTCCTTAAAAACTCCTTAATTTTTAATTTAGAACTTGATCAATTTATCCATTGTCTCGTGATTTTCTATCAGTTTTTGACGTACCCTCCAAACTTTCTGGTTTTGTAAGTTCAAAGTTAAACTTGTCCCAAACCGGTTCTAAGAACGCCAGTACAGGTGATAAGTACTGGTCAAAGAATATATAAAATATTTGTTTATGTTCATGACATTCTTTTACATTTTCTAGCCAAAAGTGCAGTATTAATAATAAAGAAAATCCTCAAACACATATGTTTTCAGTTTATTTCTGTAGTAATTCAAAATTCTTTTCCTTGATATCCTTTAAATATTATGAAAATGCTTTTAGTTTATTAGTACTTTTTATGGTCACGAGATAGAAGATAGAAAATTTATTTGAAAAATAAATAATCTTTCTCATACTGAAAAGATTTTTAAAGTCAGTTGCCCTTTCCTAATAGCTAACAGTCCTGCAGGTTTTAATTAAATGAAGCATGGAGGGTGGGGGTTTCGTAGATATTTCAGTTACTTGTGGAAGTTTAATTTCCTTTGCATTGAATGTAATAGAAAAGTTTAAAACTTTCTTGTTTCCCAGGCAACATTGGGTATAATCAGCTAGTATATATATACACACACACACACACACACACACACACATATATATATATATATATATATATATATGTCATTTTTAAACCCTCAGAAAGTATGGTTTATAATATTATATTTTATTCACAATTTATTTTCAATTTGATCACTCAAAAAACTTTAGATTTACATTTTTCAAAATCTTTTTGTCAAATAGGTTTATCTTGTATTAATTTTTAGGTATTTTTAAAAACTTAATTCTGAAATATTGTAGGACATTTATTGAACATGCCTTGTCTGGTTCATAATTATTAAAATATGTTCCTTAGGAAATAGGGTTTATGTCGTTATGACGTGTATTTAAAGTAGGTCCTTATAAAAAATTAGTTTAGTCCTTAGAAAGTCCTTAATTTTTGTTCCGTAAAAAGAGTGGGAACCCTGACTTAATACTATCTGTAAGGAATGCACAGTGTTTTTCTATATATTATAAAATCACATATAAAAAATTTAACACCTGTATCTTAATTTACATTTTTAATGCCTGAAGTTTCGAGTTTGGTTTGTTTTGAAGCTCAATAGACTACTTTTATCAACATGAGACTGGGACTGTTTAAAGCCGATTCTGAAAGGCTAATTATGTCTAAGGAAGTAAGAAAATCACCAAAAGCAGTTTGACAGTCAGTTGGCCATAATGGAATTCAAAGGATTAAGTGATATGATTTCAAATGATATGCTGTCTAGGATCACTAACAAATATTATACATATTTTTTAGTAAATTTGAATTTTTAAAATTTGTCTATAAAAAAGTTTGTACATCTATAAGAAAATACTAACGTGTTTTTGAAGTGACTTTTACTAATTCATGCTGCTCAAGCTGTACGTGTCCTTTGGGTAGTGCTAAATAAGAGACACCTCAGGGGTATGCCTCCTTTAGGTATATACAGGTGTCACAAGCTCAAGGTGCCTTAGTGATCTAGGTTTTCAGTTACTCTTGGTAGTCTCGAGCTTACCTTTGTAGAGTTGGCTCTTTACTGGGTTTGACAAAATTAATATCGAACCGTGACGGAACTCTCATAGGTCAGCAGCAAGCTGTTGTGGTTGCTGTACTGGTTCTAAGTTTGTTGCAGCTGTATGTCTTCAGATAGGTCAGTGTAAGAAATGACTTACTAATTCATGCTCACAGCTACATTTCATATTTGCATATAACAATTATAAAATGTCCTTATATATCATTCTTCTGTGTCTATGGATTGCAATGGACTGAGAAGCTGAATACTATTTGTCTTCATACTACTTTTTTACAGCTTGAGTGTACAAGATATTTGATAATTTATTGCAAAGATTTTTTTTTATTTGTTTTTGCATAAAAAAATAAATAATATGTAAATGAAAACAATTTAAATTGTTTTGTTCACTGTGAGATTTTATACTGATGTTTCCTATTAATAAATTTACAGAGCTTTATGGTTTTTATAATTAAAAAAAAATATTTTCAACAAAATTTGAAGTATTTTTAATTTTGTTCTTTAATTTTTATAGACTAGCATTATTACCCAGTATTCATTAGCTAATATTCTTGATATTTTGACTAACAGTGATAATGAAATTTTATTAGTTATTCAGAAGAGATATAGAACACTAACCCTTTGGTGATTATTTGTAAGTAAATTAACCTGTAAAATCTATTTATCTATTGTAAATTAAATAAATAAATAGCAAAAAGATAAAAGCCTATATCTTTCTATGATAGAATAAGAGAAAATATTCTTTTTATAACAAAGTTTTTACTTTTTAGAGCAAAAGGAAACAGTTCATTTGGAAGAGGCTTAGGGTACAGTGCTGACAACTGTGATTTACTAAAATTTAAGAAAAGAATAAATTCAATGCTGCAAGATTACAGCAGAACAGATACCCTGAGTGACCTTGTATTCTCAAAAGAGTTCTCAAAAGATGAAAGAAAAGAAATTCACAAGTACTACTATTTTACATTATTAATACTAACATATGAAGTTTTATATATTGTATGAGATATGTAATGCATATGTTTTAAAGCGTATTTTATTTTTTTCTTTTACAACAAAACTTTTTTTTATGTTTGCTGTTACAAATGTAAGATTTTTTTTCATAGTAATAATAAGAAACCAGTATTTGAAAAGCAATTGTACAAATACCAGTAAAATTACTAATTTTATTGTTATTTTCCTCACCTCCTAGCTTTCACTTTTTTTTCCCTTTCTCTTCAGGCTTTTCTTGAAGAATATTGTGTACCCTTCTCTCTTATCTTATTTAGTGTTGTGATTTCAAATAATCGAGAAAATTCTTTTCCAAATAGAGAAAAGAAATAACCTAGCATAAGGTGTATAAACTGCATAATTACTAAAAAAATTTTAAATGTTGGAAAAAAATTATTAGTCTACATGTATAGAGCATGTTGTCAGCTTTATGAAAGAATCATAATACTATATGAATTGAAGAGGACTGAAATTTAACATTTAAAATCAAGCAAATCTTTTTTTTTTTTTTTTTTTTGTTAGCAAAGAATGTACAGAGGAATAAAAATGTTCTTTAGGCAGTTTTAGTGTTACAATAACATTGTAAGGAATATCAAATTGTAAAATTTTCACGGGCATGCTTGTTAGAAGATTAGTTTATAAATGATAAGTTTTGTTTTGCCAGAGCATGAATTTAATAAACAGTTTATTTCAATGTTTCCATGACATAATATTATGAATTTGTTATTAGACTATTAAATGTTAATAATTTGGATGAGACTATTAAATGTTAATAATTTGGATGCTGTAAAGCTGTATTGAACTATATTTTCTTACCTGCTTAATATTGTGAAAAAGTATGTGAATTCTTCATGTAAGGTGTTGAATCTCTTGATTTCTTTTTATTTATGTGTCTCTGCTCATGTTGAATTTTAATTGTAAAGCTCAGTTTAGAAATTTTAAACAATTCAAAAGCTAGTAATCGTAATATTGAAAAAATAAAGCATAGTTTACTGAAACTTCTTTTAACTGTACCAGGAAATATACAGTAATAAGATTTATTCAATTAGTCAATATCATTTTATGAAGTTATATTTTTAACATTTTCATAGAAATGAACATAAGAAGTAGGATTATGCTATGTGAATCTCAGACTGGCTACTTTAAGATTAATAAAAGAAATATTTGTAACTGAAATTAATTTACTTAAAAATAAAATAAAACATTGCATATTATCTTTTCCCCAGATTTTTTCAATTTTCAGGCTTATAATATTTCTAATATTTTATATTAATTGCTATCAATTTTATAATAATACAATATCTAAATGAATTATATAAGGACTGTACTTTCCATCAGTATTAGTTAAACACAAAAAATTAAAATTACTTAGGTTTGGAAGAAATTATGTATGCTAATTTAAATTAAGTATATCCATTTTAAGAAGCATAAGATAAAAATGAATTTCAATTTTATTTTGCAGGATTGCTCATAAATATGGTCTCCATACAGGAAGTCAAGGAATAAATGAAGAAAGGTTTCTCACAGTGAGGCATAAATATACAGTAACTCAAATCTTGTTATATTTAGCGAAAAATGGAGGTTCAAATAGCAAGTTTGAATTAGTTGATGCCACAGAAATGTCATTTGGAATATAATTGTATAATAAAAATTAATTATATGATTAATGTTAAAATATACATGTAATTATTTGTGGAATAAAATTTTTTATAACACTGTTCGTCTTATTTCAAGATATTTTAATTAATAGGTATAAAAGTAATTCTTTTTTACTATTTGATGCACTCTAGATAGTTTTATTTTATATACATTCATATACTGTATATGAATGAAAAAGCATATTAAAATAATTAAATACTTTATTAAAACGGATACTCAAATTTGATACTGTTTTTAAAAATAAGTTATGATTCATGTGCAAATATTGGAATGAGAGACATATGTTTATATAACAAATTATTAAAAAAAACTGAAAGGAATTTTGTTTTCTATTTTTTAGTAGGATTTCTTTATATTTGTATCGCTAATGTGTAGCAAGAAAAATATAAATAAAAGAAAGATTTTCCTTTAAATATTCTTTATTTTTCAAGTCATATGTTCTTTTCTGTGTGACGAACTATAAATATTTTGAAATTTCTTTTCTAATAAATAAGTTTTATATTGCATTTTTAAGGATGGGATAGTTTACACGTTGTTCAGTTACTTATGAAAAAAAGAAAAAAAACTTGATTTTAGACATTTTTTAACTTAATATAACAAAATAAATTTAGTATATTCTAGATAATTTTATAGAAATTGCACTTCACAAAATCCACATTAAAATTAATATTTTTATGAAATATCACTTGCTTCTATAAGTTTTAAAATTAAATGTTTAATAATTTTAAGTATAGTATAATGTGTAAGTATCTAAATAGTGCTGTGAGAATATCAGACACTGTTTCAGTTTCATATATATCAACAAGATAAATTTTCATAACAAATATTGCATAACGGTATGAAATGTTAACAAGTTTAAGTTATCGATACATATAATTGTGTTTTCTGAGCAAAACTGAGAATAATAGAATTTCAATGACAGACATTTTACATCATTTGATCAAATTCATTAATTAGAAATCATTTAGTTAAATGTTCATAATCAAGTCATTAATATTTCATAAGTCAATAAATATTATACAGAAATCACACCTTTTTCTTTTACATTTATAATTCATATGCTTTAAAAGGAAATACAATATTAATATTTTTTTCGGTTGGTTCCTAACATCAAACGTACATTTACATAAATCATATAGAACAAAAAATAATGTATTTTTAGTTTTTTTAATCATAGTTCATTTAAAAGTTAAATACTCAAAAATTTGTATTAAAATACAGGTAATGAATTTGAATTTTAGTAGTTATTAAATCGTTTAAATAAATTGTAAAAATAAATATATGAATCACTCTCTTTAATGCAAACTATAAAGGTTACCGAGTTAATGTGGTATGAAAGAATGCTTTCAATATATTTTTTTAAAAGTTAAAATTTTCATTGAACTTTTTTTAAAAGTTGAAATATTAAATATTAACATTTATGAGTTATTCAGTTATTTTTATTTTGGCATATAAAATTAAGCAAACAAAAATAAGCGCAGAGTATTGGTAAATTAAAGTGTCGTAGTTTTCTGAAGCATTTTTGCTACTCACAATAACACCTGATATTTTCATTCGCAGTGAGTTGGTTAAATGCGTGTGTCGATCAAACGATTCATAAACCAAATTTGTGATTCTGTCTGCCGGTTGCCATTAGGCGGCGGGCAGGTTACCTTTGTTCTGATGCCGCAGAGCCAGCAGCCAATCACGGTGAGCGTCACAGCAAGGGCGATGCCTCATCACACATGACTCACCTCCGCTCCTTCCCCCTCCCAACCCGGCGTCCCGTTTTTGAATCGGGAGCAGACTGAATCGATAGAGCTCAGCATAGAGCGTTATTTTCCGTAAAAATATCCTCAGGATTCCTGTTAGTCTTCCTCTATCTAAAGGGTGAAAGTGTGAGAAACATCCCGAAAGCCATCGTAGTTGATTTTTCGTGATGGAATTTTCGCATTTGTGAGGATCCCTGAAGAGACAGACGATATCGCAGCATCTAATGTTGACAAGAACTAGGCTCGCCCGGTCACAGTCAGCTGGCGTCGCTTGCGCTGTAGCGTTGTCTGGGTTATTTGTGATACCCCCTTCTTGTGTTTTGGGTACGTACAAATTATTGAAATTTTGAATCCTCCATTCAAGCTTGCTGCTCTGAACTGTCGGATTATTTGTAAATCGGATCGTGAGTAAAATCATCTCGAAGATAGTAAGTACTTGTTTATGCACTGAGATGAAATTTATGATCTACATAGTGTCATTTGAAAATAGTGTTTTCGTAGGAATCTGCCAGAAGTCTTGACGATTGTGTATCTCAAATTGTGTTCAGATCTAAGTTGTGATGGAGGTGCTCTTATTAATATAATAAATATTTGATTCCAACTACGAATTTCGAGCCATGCAAAGGTCCTGACGTCTAGAACTGCAACTCAGCAGTTAAGAGATTGGCATGGCCCCCGGCGTGTCTGTGTTTTGAAGTCTTGTGGATATCGATCGGATCTCGAGCCTCTGTTGAGTTAACTTGAAAAAAAATATAAGAAAAAAAAAACCGAGGTCTTTAAAACTCATTTTATTTGTGTTAATATTTTATTTATAATTTAAAGTGAAACCAATCTTGTCCTTCTGAAATGTGAAATGTTTCCTTGGGTGGTATCGACTGTTGTGTCGCAGTTTGTTGGCGCGTGATTAAAGTGACCGTTGAATACAGGAAACATAGGACGGCCCCCCATGAACAAGCCGGACATCCCTGTTACTGGAGGCCAGCTGATCGACTGGGCCAAGGAACAACAGCAGCTGCTCTACCTGGACAACGCACGCGGGGAACGTAAGTAGACTCATCGAATGATTGTTTTTGTTTACTTACTGTCAAACATGAGACGGATCGCTGTTAGTGTCTGTCTTTGTAACAGCCTTGTTTTAAAAGTTTATATTTATTTTGTTTCATATAGATAATTTATTTATTTTGCAAATTATTTAATATGGGGAATTTTTCGTAAAGCAAAGCATTTATTTTTCTCCACTAGAAATTTATAACTTGACGTTGTTTATATTTGACTATCATCCAAAAGTTGATTAGCCTTCTCATTAAATATAATTATCTCCTGGAGAGGTCGAAACTGAAACTTGTTTACATGTTTTGTAGTGCGTTATATATTAATTTATTTAATTAGTGTACAATATATTCGTTAATTTGCACATCTTACGTAAATTAAAATGGGATTATTCAACTATGTGTAATGTGAATTATTACCGAATCAGACTTTGAAATATAGTTCTTAATTTTAAATTCGGGGACTTAAAATGACTAGTTGCATGTAATATTTGCAGACTATTAGAGTGTGTAATTAATACCTAATAATTTATTATATGTATGTATATATACATATTTAAGAATTAGTTAATGTAAGGATAAAAAAAAAATATTTTATTTGGTATTATATATTCTTAAGGATAATTTTGAAGTATTTTTACATTGTAGTGTTTTGGTCACAACAGGTTAGGTAGTTCTTAATTTTTGAAAGTTAATTTATATGACATATATTAATATTTATTCTTTAAAAATATCAATAAAAATATTTTATTTCCATAGAATTAGTAACCTTATATAAAAAAATGTAATACTATAAAATATCACTTTTATGTAATGCAGGAAATCAGTGTTTTTAATTCTCTTATTGTTGCCAATTATCATTAAATAAAAAATTTGAATCTTAGTTATTGTAAATGGAAAACTTTGTGTTTATTTCTTAACTAAATTTAGAAATATTTCCAGTCCTTATATTGTTAGATTTGTATTTGCAGCATTTTATCCCATTTTAAAATTTACAGTTTTAAAATTTTTAATCAGTAGTAAAAAGTTACAAAATATTTTTAGTAATAATTATAGTGTGAATTTTATTTGTTGGTATTTTTTATTCTTTAAAAGTTGTAAAGAATTACACAGCTAATTTTAAATAGTTACTAAAGTGTAACTTAAGTAGGGATTATATTAATGTAATAAAATTAAAGTTTTAATTAGATATTAGTCTGAATTAACCATGGTTAATTTTTAAATTAAACAAGCTAAATAACATTTAAAAATCATCATTTTTTTAATGTTTAAATAGGATAATTGTTAGAATAAAAAAAGAGTATAACTATTTATCATTAATGATTATTTTAAGTAATTTGTTTTAAGAATAGGTATAGTTATCTGATTATATCAATATATTTATTCTCTTTGCACTATACTGTTAAACTAAATTTTTAAAATTTAATTCAGTTCTTTTAAGATTCATACATTTAAATTTATAAGTAATCAATAAAAAAGTCATAAAATTGAAACATAAAAAGGATAAACTATCAATGTATAGTTTTCTGTGTTCTTTATAAAATCATTTATTAGTTTAATTCATATGTAATAATTTTCTTTTGATTGGATTGAATGATTAAATATCAGTATCTTAATTAATATTTAGTTTTCATATTTAGATTGTAGTTTTAATACCATATTATACGTACTTTTTTTGTATAGAATAATAATTAATAATATGAATCTAAATAAAATTTTTGGTAATTTCTTTTAACTTAGCTGACTAATTATAAGTTTTGTAAATGATTGTCCAAAATACTCTCTAAACAAAATTTTGTTTCTTATATATGTTAATCTAAGCACCTAAATTAATAAATCACTACTTTGAATTCCTTATTTACAATCCATTATTTGTAACTTTATTAGATAAAATTTTCATTTCAAGTACTGAAATTAATATTTATTTAATATTTGGTTCTTATGATCCTTTCATTTTACTCCATATAATTTTTTAAACAAGGTGCAATGATTTTGTTTCAGATTAATTTGTTGTTAGGATTTTATTCTAATGCTCACTTTCAATTTCTTTGCATTTATAGTAATAAAATATATTCCCCAAATCTAATATTGGAATTATAAATGTAATACCAGAAGAAATTTAAAAAGTTATAAATATTGTATCTGATTTTATAGTTTTTATCTATTTAAATATATATTTGGCGAAAGATAATATTAAACTTTTAAATTTTAAAGTTGTTGTTATTATCTGTTTAACTTGCCCCTTAAATCTGTATAGAAACTTGTTATTCCTTTTATTTTATATAATAAGATAAAATATTTTATGTTTAAAAATTACTCAAGAGAAACTGGTCTTTTTGAGGTTTATAACAATACTTAGTTAAGGCATACATAGTAACAGTTGTACCTTAATTATCTATTTTAAATATGTCAGTATTCTAAATCTATAACTAAACAATTGAATGTTGATGCTGTTATGTTAACTATTATAACTTATAATTTCTTAATCTTGTAATTTGACAGGTAGAAATATTTTAAATTCATCTCCTCCTTACTATGCATGTATTATAGTTTTAGGATATTATAGTAAAATTCTTAATAAATATTTATTAATTTCATATGCATGAGTGAATTGGTTCATTTAACGAAAGCTTTATACAATGGTACAAATATTTATGTAAAACTTTATAAGCATAAAGAGAATTTTATTCATATTCTAATACTGTTGACAGTTATAATTTCTAAACATCTTGAACGTCACATGTTAATTTGATTTCTTTTACTGGTGAAGAAAGAATATGCAAATTTCTTGTGTTACATTTAAAAATTTTGAGCCAATTTATTTTAGTTCAGGTAAACCTGTGATAAAGCCTTTAATTTGTTGAAAATTCTTTGCTATCACACAAAAAATTAGCTCATTCTTCTACGGTGAAAGGACTGAAAATGCTGCTTAATTTATGCTTTTCTCAACTTATACATATGGTTGTGTAATAATGCCTTAATATTCAGGAGCATAAATAGAAAAATTAAGGGACCTTATAATTTTTAAGAATTATTTTATGCTGCTGTCAAACTTTTATTCTGTAATTTGTTTTATCATTAATGCATATAGTAAAGCCTGTTAAATGTTCTTTATTTTAAATAAGGCTCGAAAATTAATCCTTTTAACATTCCAGGTTAGAGGACTATTTTGTATGATAATCATAGTTTATTAGCAATTAAAAATGGCATAATTTATAAAATAAAAATATTACTCTCTTAAACTATACATTTTGTATGTACCTACCTTTTATTAAAGAAGAATCTTGAGAAGTAGAAAGTTTTAAAGATATTGATATTTTCCTATGGTAATTATGATTGACAGCTAATTTTGTATTTAATGAAAAACAGGATAAGGAAAAAAAATATTATGCTTATATTGTAAACCTCAAAGGGTGTTTAGACATAAAAATACCAAAAAACAAAAGGAAGTTAATCTGTCTAGATTTTCTAAAATTTATAAAAATGTTTCAAAAATGTATTGTTGCATTAGGTACATTTTTATAATATTTGTTAAGAAAATGAGTAATATTTCTGGATATCATTTAATAGAAAATGCCTATAAAAGATAATATATCTTATAAATTATTTTGAAAGGGTGTAGATTATCATTTTGTGTTATATGGAATCGTAATTATATTTTGCTGTATTGAATTTAATCCTCGTTTACTGTTCTCTTCTATAAATAAAGGTTTGTGTCTAGGAAATTTCTTCATTTTTGATATTGTGTCTTAATTATTTAACAGTGTTATCTATTAAAATTTTTTAAGTATATTTATTTCTTATATACCTTTAAGACAAAAAAAAAAAAGGAAATTAAAATGTTTTGATAGCATGGTTCTGTAAGATTTAAGAGTAATAATAGTTTTAGTAATATTATACTCTATGATCTTTATTAGCTAAAATTCATGCTCGGTTATTTTAGATATAGAAGCATTAAATTTTAGTTTGAGCCTTCATATTGAAATAATAGTGTCACCAAAAAAATAAATAAATAAATCACATTCACTGTAAATTAAAAATTTTCCAGCTATTGATTTTTGTGATTTAAATTTTTGTAGTCTTTTGTTTTATCTGTGGTGAAAGATTTGTTTAAAAAAATCGTTCTAATGATAAACTACTACACTAAGGATTTACTACTACCAAGATCAAGAGCTAAGTTCTTGAAAGCTTGATTTTATAGAACAGAAATAAAAACAACACTTACTATACCATTTGACATGAGTATTTAGAATCAGCTGTCTACACTAAATTAAGAGGAGGAAAAAAAAATTGCTCATTAACATTATACTTTTGGAACAGCTTTCCAGAATGTTTTATAGAAATCTAATTGTAAAAATATAACTCAAAATACACTTTTTACTTTCATAATTTATTTCATTGGATGGTAGTTAAAAGAAAAGCTAAGTTTTTTATGTTATTATGTATGTTTATATATTTACTTGAATAAGAGTACTATGGTAAGTAAATTTAAAAATAGTTATCAGTTGGGTTTAGCTTATTTATCTTATCTGTAATTAATGAGGATATGTGAACTTTTTTATTAATAGCCTGTATTTAGAAAATTCTAAAAAATAATTTTGTAGTATACACTGATCATTGATAATATTGTTTTCATTAAAGTTCTTGTTTGTAAAAAAAAATTAAATTAAGTTTCTGTAATTTTAATTTTATGCATTTAAAACTAGTAAACAAGTTTATAAGTCTGTTATAAAATTTACCAAACTCATCAATTGTAGATTAATTTTCATTAAAAGTTTTTCTAAATTCTATCAAATTAGGCTTGTTCAAGGATATATTGTAAAAAATATTTTGTAAGAATTCTGCCAGAGTCAAGGAAAAGTAACAAAATTCTTTATTTCGTGTGACCGATTACAGTCAAGCTAACTGCTGCTCTGTTGAGTAGCAGTGTCGTTTATATTTTACATTTGGGCAGCATCCCTTCACTTCAATTGAAATCTTTTCATTCTCAACGTATATTTAATAAATAAGTGTGTAGAGTAACTGTAGCTCTTATAAGTATTTCTAGCATATAATTTTTATTCTGAACATGTTTATATTCATTCCTTTTTAGGAAACCTTAAATTGAATTGTTTATTGTTTTATCTGTCTTGTATCTTACAAAATGCATTGTAATGTATATCTTTTAATGACAATTAGCTTTCTAGGTTGTGCGTTCAAGTAAAAATATTATACTTTTATGTACAAAAAGTAATGAATATTATTCTTATCTTTTTTTCCCTCCAAAAAATATTGTGTTATTTAGGGGCAAGGATTGTTAAAAATTTTAATTTTGTTTCCCTATATGTTGCTAGCTTAATTAAATACTGCAGTTATTTTACAATGAAGCTACTTAATTTTTTAAAAATCTAAAACTGTCTTTTCATGAAGTTTATTCCCTCCTATATTAGTGAATTAATATAATAAAGTATTTTAATAAATAGGGTGTGACTTAAAGTTTTTTTTTTTTTTTTGTAGTTCTCATTGTAATGAATTGCACAAAGTTCTTTTCTTTCAAACTTTATAAATCAGTCTCACTCTTCAAAAACACCAAAGTCCCCAAAGTTTCACTCTTTTCAAAATTTATATTATGAACATTAATTTATGTTGTTTAAGGTTTGGAGCTTTACAGTCTACTTTTTTGCAACATGGAGGCTAATGAGACCAGAACCTACTATTCAAAGCTGATTCCAAAGGGCTTCAAACACTCATGCCACAGTGGGATTTGAACCCACAAATTCTGGTACCGAAAATCAGTGCCCTAACCATTCGGCTATTGTTCAGTTGTTATTTAAGGAGTAGCCTCAATATTAAATTTACTAAACTCATATAAAACATACATTATATAAGATAAAAATGTTTATATGATTGGTTATTGTCATTCAAGAGAGTTATCTATATGTATCTGCAGCTCAATGGATTTTCAAGTCTGTTCATCAGTCATTTCAGTTTAACACCTGTGCATGCATAGTGCTGTCTTATTAGAAGTGGAGTTGAGTTGTCACCTCATTGTTTTTAAGTTTTTATAGGTAACAACATGATAATCCCCAGGTTTTATGTATTAGAATTTGATCTAATTTACGGAGAATCTTATTAAAAAAGAAGTTTATCTTCTATTTTACGTCTATTTGCATCTGAAAAATAGTCACTTGCAAATATCTTTGAATACTAGAATTTCTGTTATATGTAAATTTTTTTCATGCGTTAATCAAAAGAAATCACTATAAGTGTTTTCTATTCTCTGTAGATATTTTTCCAGGAACATTATCACATGTGTAAATATTTAACAGAATGGTAAAATTATAGGTAGGCAGTTAACTGTAAAGAAATTTACAAGATATACAAGATTTTTTTTTCTTTTTTTTTTTTTGTAAATGTGTGCAGTATCTAAATATAACTGCCTTCCTCTAAATATATATTTTATAATTACTGTAAAATATTATAACATTTCCATCTACTGAATTTTTTGTGAAGGGATTTTTTCTAGTTTGTTAGTAACAGTATTTATAAATTACCAGAATGAGTAAAATGTGCACAAATTATAGATTATTTGTTCATTTTTTATCCCCACCACATCCTAATTTGTGTAATTATTTCTCTCAATACAAACTAAAAAATATTTTTGCTAGATTTATAGAAGCAAAAAGTAAAGCTCATATCAAGATTTAATGTACCATAAAAATATATACTTTACTCTCTCTTTCTTACTCACACACACACACACATATATATATATATATATATACACACACACACATATATATATATATACATATATATATCTATACATATATACATATATATACATATATATACATATATATACATACATATACATATATATACATATATATATATACATACATATACATATATATATATATATATACATATACATACATATATATATATATATATATATATATTATATATACACACATACATTATATATACATACATACACACACACATATATATATACGTATATATACATATATATATATATACATATATATATATACATAACATATATATATATATATACGTACATATACATACATATATATATATATATATATATATATATATATATATGATTAGCATTTAGAATTTTTTCCTTGAAGTTGAAAAAATGTTAATTGTAATTTTACATTTCAACGCCACAGATGTGAAGTTCAACAACACAAAATTCCAAGTTTGGAGATATCGCCTTTTTTATGTCTATTATTGCTCTTGGTAAATCAGTTAGCACTACATAAATTTAACTTTTGTGACGTAAATGTACCTATTTTATGAATTTTAAGCTCCTGTGGTGTAAACTAAATATTTTAGAGCAGTATTGAACATCAAAATGGCAGTATCCGAAAACTTACAATTTTGAATTGTGGCGCTTTAGAAGTGGGCCGACGATATGCAAGTGATTTTTAAACTTCTCAGCAATGCTATTCTTTGGTAGATAAGAAAAAATCGGTATAATTTCTGATGACTGATTTATTTTTGTTACTTTTTTTTTCTAATAGGAGCTCATAAATTGTATATTTTGAGTTTCACCGCCCTGACCTCAATTAAGAATATTTCTGTGGAAGTGCTTCCATAAAACCCGCTGCCAACTCAACTCCGGGAAGCAACTTCATTACGAATGGGATCAATCTTAAACCAAGGAAAGGAAGGAAGGGAGAGAGAGAGAAAAATTCTTCATATGTCGTATTTTTCTCCTATTGACATCTGACATAACCCCTACGAGTCGCGCGAAAACGACATCCAATTTCTGAACAAGAATTTACCAATTTAACGAACTCCATATTAATCTCATTCCTGACGAATATTTTTCGAGTCTTAAATAAATATTCTTTGGCGCCGACCACCGACATATTTCTCAAAATTTCCTTCTCTCCAGTAATATATATATACTCTGTACTGGCGCCTAATATGTTTTCACGGGAATTATTATTTATTTTTTCTGTTTGACTTCAGAATTATTGTAATTGAAGTTCAGATGATAGCAAATTTATATATTATATCTATATATGTATCTATGTATGAATGTATACACACACACATACATATACATATATACAGTAGAACCTCGATTATCCGAGCTAATTGGGATTGCTAGTACCTCGGATATCGGAAATCTCGGTTAATAGAAACCATGTATAAAAACCTTCCGTGCTTTCGAATTTAACTAAGTTTTAAAGTAAAAAACAATAGAACGTTCTTTAAATGATAAAAATAAACATATATGAACTTATGTTTCACAGCTAAAAAGATTTAAAAAGGGTGTAATATTTCTTGGAAGTTGAGTGCTTTTGTGGGGAAGAAGTGCCTGTAACACGGACAACGAACTAAAATGTGTATAATTTTTTCCAAGCTCATTTTGGAAAGGAGAAAAAAAAATTAGACTTCCTTATTGACTCGGTTAATCGAGGTTCTACTGTCTCTCTCTCTCTCTCTCTCTCTCTCTCTCTCTCTCTCTCTCTATATATATATATATATATATCTATATATATATATATATATGTGTGTGTATATATATATATGTATATATATATATATATGTATGTATATATATATGTATATATATATATATATATATATATATGTATATATATATAATATATATATATATATATATATATATATATATATATATATATATATATATATATATATATATATATATATATATATATATAAACAAGCACTGTGTTCCTGGGTGGGAGGCAAACCTCTGTATCCACCATATCGTTTTTTTCTATACTCTGTATAGGAAAGAATTTTTTTAACTAACTATAATTTTAAACAAAGGTAACGGTAAAAATTTCTTTACATGATTTCTTTAAATATTTTCGTTACACAATTTTCCTAATGCAGGTGAGCGTAAAATGGTAGTTATTGATGCTACATATATAATTATGTGTGTATATATATTTACGCACACATGCATACATATCTGTTTTTTATTTTTAAAATTTTTCGTTTTACATATGTTTGAGCAATGTTCTAACATTTTACTTCCTGCTTCTGAGCTGGTTTTTATTCTAAGCATTAGTTATTACCGTTTTTTATTTTATTAATACAATTATTGTATTTTGGGATAATTCATCGACATCACCTGTTATTTTAAGGTTTTATTTCGTCTCCGATTTCAGTTTATTTCTGCGTCTATTTTATAAACATTTTAAATTCTTGTGAAGGCGCTTTGTGCTTAACAATTTTTATGCTTTACAAATCAAATTCATAATCAAGGATAAAAACTTAAAAAGGTAGGTTATCATCAAATTAAAAAAAGCCCTATACTCCTATTGATACAGAAATTATCTTTATTTTTTAACTTCAGCTCTTAGGTTCTTAATTATAGACTTGTTGCTCTAAGTAGCACAGTTATTAATTGACTCTTTTAACAGAATTGGAGCAATTTTGCTCCCCTTTATACGATAAGGATTTGATAATTATAGGTAATAAAACAATGAGTGGGACAGATATATCTTACATTCCTGTATTCAATATGGCCATGAGTAATAAATGTTCTACTTCTTAAATTATTGGAATCACATACAGTTTTCTTGTAAATATGATGCTTATAATTAACTTAATAATATAAAATTTTAATCTAAATTTATGCAGTTAATCCATAACGTTCTTTTTCTTTATCTTCTCTACTTAATAAAGTTTGTTCTCTACTGCATACAATATAAAGGGTTAATACCGCCACTTAAATAGCTTTATTATTTAAATTATTCGATATTCGATCCCTTTCCAAATATTTAAAATGTATGCCAAAATATTTTACATTTTTTAAAAATTTTCTTTTCTTTTATATGTAGTATAGGAAAAGTACTGTAATCTTAAAATTCGACTTTAAGATTTTGATTAGGTCTACACGTTTGGGACCTCACTGAGTTCGAAAATACCACTTTTGGTATTATGTGTGTCTGTCTGTCTGTAAACACGATAACTGGAGTACGTTTTGACTTAAAGAAATCACGTTTTGAGTACTACATTATAGCAAAATTGTAGTTTTCTCCCAATTTTAGAGTTATTTTTGTTAACCGGCAGTAGCACTTTACCTACTGCTTCCGTTTTCTTCTCTTACCAACTATTGGGTTATTTCTGACACCTTAGCTTGCTTTCCAATCCTTGTACTTCCCGTCGTGATTCCCGGGCAATGCAGATTTTCATTTAACCCTTTAGCGGTGAATGGTTTCGCAGCGAAACCTCCTGTTAAACATTTTTTCTCTAAGTTTTAGAGAAATATGATTAAAAAATTTTTTTTTAATGTTTTTGATATTTAACACCTACAATAAATTACAGTACTACATTTAATTTATTTTTTCTTTTTAAATATATGTATTTAAACTTTCTGTACCTGGAAAGTTAGTAATGAAATTGTTTTTCACTTATGACCCCAAACAAAAGTATCTATTCAAGCAACATTTATAAATTAATAAATTATTTATTTATTTTACTTTTTTAAGAACACTTTATTGTTCTTCCAATATAATTACAATTTAAAATAGTATTATGTTTACGCTATACAAGGGGATGGGTTTGACAGTTAACCCCCCCTCAATTCCTTCTATGATATCCTCTAATGCAAACCTCTCTAAGGATTATAAAGAAAAACTTACATTTTGCATTTATAAGGTTCATATATAATAATTATAAACTAATTTCATTAAATTCAATAGAATTACTGTAGGTGACCTTTAAAGGGTTAATTTCATGAAATAACTTGTTAACGTAGCTAAAAGGCATATTATATGATATTAATGTGATAAAATTAATATGTTTTACAAAAGTAAGAAAAAAACATAACTAACGGAAATAGTTAATTTTTTTTTTAAAGAATATATGAGAAATTCAAGGAGTGGCTATAACTGATTTTTAAAAAAATATTTTGTTTGAGGTTTCTAAATGGGTTCCCACTATTCGGCCTTATTGGGGATAGGGGATGATTAATGGGAATGTTTCGGAATGTATGTAACTCTTTCTGATGGTCATGATTATAATCAGCGGTAATAAAAATTATTAATTATTTATATATTACTGAGAATGGCAAGGTAACTAATTATAACTCGAATACACTAGCATAAGTGCGTGCTTATGATGTCAAAATGGATACGTGTGAACACGGGAACCTTTTCTAACATAAAATTAAAAAAAATAATAAGAAAAAAAAATCACCATCGATCGCTGTGGAGGTTTCGATTTTTGTAATTGGCTCGGAGAGGAAAGAGTAAAAGACTTGGGAAAATTTTCTTTTTATTGGCCAAGACACCACAGGAGTACTTGAAAGAGTGAGTTTCGAAAAATGATGACTTATGCAGGAAGATTCATAATTGTTTCATGTATTGTGTTGCATCGAATCTTCTCACCATTGTTTCGCTGCGGCTGGGGGAGGAAGAAGATGGCCAAAGGGCTCCCTCCTTTTTTTTTCTTCATAAAAAAGAGTGAAATTCCGAGTTAGATGCATAAAGTGGAAGTCGATGTAAAAGAGTAATGCAAGCCGGAAGCGGTTGGGGATTAATTTGTGAAGATGAATTCAAAGGAGAGAAAATTCTTTCATAGCTGCTGTAAGGGTGGATGGGGACTACATTAAGGTATTTAAAAGTCCGAACAAGCAGGTACGTGGAATTGTCCGGTATTTAAGGGAATTTTCCTGAAAAGCTTTTTTTTTTTTACCCTCTTTCTATGAAATTGTTTAAAATGTGCAATATTTATTCTAATCAGCAGTTTTCTGTTTTGACAGAGCGCACGAGTATGTATGTATACATGCCTCACCTACACCAATGCCTTTCTATAACTAGGAAAATCGGAAAAACATGCCGATCGACATCATTTATATATAGATTATTCGAAGGGAAACAATACATTGGATTTGGTTTGACAGTTAAAATAAGGGTGACTAAAATAAAATGAATTGATGAATTTATTTAGTTGCAAAAGGGCAATGGTAGCATTTCGTTGAAAATAAATTTTCTGAGGAGTTTGGAGCAATATGTTCTTTAAAGTAACTGCTTTTGTAAAAATCCAAATAGACAAATTTTTGGAAATTGACTTGTAATTCTTCCTTTGTGAATGTATAGTACTTTGGTAGAGAATGATATAATAAAACACTTTTGAAGATTTTAAAAAACTCTTTTAACCCTTAATTTGACAAGACATTTTTTTCAAATATTTTTTAATTTCTGTTATTTTCCCATGTCTGTATAGACATTAGGATCTCTCTGTAAAATAAACAAAAAAATGTATATCATTTTCCATTTTTGAGATTATTAATGTCCGCTGTGGCGGACACTGACAGTTATGTTATATAGTAGTTATAAATATACATGTTCCGTGTAGCGGACTTAGCTAAATTAAGGGTTAAAAATAAAGAAAATATATATACATAGTAAATTTGGTTGTAATGACTCCATCTTTCCAAGTTGATCTTCGATTTAAAATTTTTAGGTATTTTCTTTTTATAATTTTAATTTTAAGGAGTCTCCGAACTAAACTTCAAAATTTCGGTTTTAATTTTTTTTATATATTAAACTACAATTATTTGCACATTTTGATATCATTATCATATCTCAAGTGGATCCTAAGTTATAACTAACTAAATTATTTGCATAATCTGTCACGCTCATACATAATTTAAAATTAAATATTTTTTTCTTTCCAGATTTCATATTTAGTTTCTGCTCACTATACCCTACAAACTATTTCTAATAGCTTTATGAAATGCCGTGCACTGGTGCAGATTGTAATTATATTTTGAATTTTTAATGTAAAAAGATTTGGTTATTTTTTATATATTTTTTTTTCAAATTTATTTAAACACACACACATAAAAAAAAAAAAAAAAATTTGTTGTAATTTTCCTATTTTGTTAGAATTGCGTTTCCAACTCTGCATTGGTATGTGATTCCCTAGTCTTCTAGGTGTACCCGAACGATGGCCGATTGGTTAGGGTACTGGCCTTCGGTAACGGAGTTCATGGGTTCGAATCTCACTGTGGCATGAATGTTCGTAGCCGTTCGGAATCGGCTTTAAGCTGTAGGTTCCGGTCTCATTAGCCCTCGTGTTGCAAAAAGTAGACCGTAGCACTCCAAACCAATCCAAAAAATCTAAGTGTACCCTATTCCTCCTAGAAGTTTGTATCTCTAGAATTGAGTCATTCTGTATGTAAGTGTACCTTAAAAATATTTAAAAAAAATTTTTTAATTGCTGAAAAAGTTAATTTCTTCTATTTTTTCGCCACCTTAATAGTCCTTTATAAATGAATTATGTTGTGCAACTGTTTTTTTTTTTTTTTTTTTTTTTTTTTTTTTTTTTTTTCGAATTCCACAAATAAACTTAATGTTAATTTTCAGTTTAATATTGACTTGTCATTTAGGGAATAAGTTGCCATTGTATGCCATTGCTTATTCCAGGGTCCAGTCTAATGTAATCAGGTTATTCTCCTGAAGCTTTGGGATGTTGTGGAATTTCCCCAATTTTCTTTTTCCTCCCGTGCTTCCAGTGTCCAAGACAGATTGTCTCTTTCTCGAAAGCTAATTTTTGTTCATTTTTAATAATATGCAGTTTAAGATCACATATGAATTGTCATTACAGCGCACATTTATTTATATTTTTAAGGAATTATTTTGTGAAGCTGTTTTTCAAATTTCACAAATAATCGTTTATATTTCGTCACATTAATGCAAGCCGGAAGCGGTTGGGATGAATTTGTGAAGATGAATTCAAAGGAGAGAATTCTTTTCATAGGTGGATGGGGACTACATTAAGGTATTTAAAAGTCCGAACAAGCTGGTACGTGGAATTGTCCGGTATTTAAGGGAATTGTCCTGAAAAGCTTTTTTTTTTTACCCTCTTTGTATGAAATTGTTTAAAATCTGCAATATTTATTCTAATCAGCAGTTTTTTGTTTTGACAGAAAACTGCTGATTAGAAAATTGAATCATTCTAATCATGAACTAGTTAAAGGGAATATCCCAGATTTCGAAAATAAAGAGTTAGGCAGTTACATCACCATTGCATATTCCTTCCTCTCGCGGTGATTTAAACCATATAAGTGAGCTATTTAAACTCACTCAAAAATAAATAATTCGGAGCCAAATTTATGGTTTGGGATTTTATTTGAAATTCTTCACTCGTGCGAGATCTTCTCCAGTTTTTACTCTCTTGGACATTAGGTGTTGTCAGAGCCCGAAAGTACGCACGTCCACATTTACTTAATGCTTGCTTGCGAATTTTGAAAACACATGAGAAAAACAATTCTGTTAGAAAGAAATACATTTATAAGCTATATTAGCATTTTGTTTCTAATCAAAATTTCATTTTGTGGAAAACGGGTACTCATTCAAAATAGTCATGAATAGAGATTCAGACCCTAGAGAACTTGTGCCCAAGGTTTCCACTACCAAGGAAAATCAGGAAAATATTGAGATGTCAGGGAAATTCAGTAATCAGGAAAATATCAGGGATTTGTTTTCTAAATAACGAAATTTGCATTTTTCCACGCTGAACCACTGGGAACAAAGTTGGTGACAAAGTCATGCCCACAAATGTATTACAAAAAGATTTTTATGTACTAGCGGATTTAATTCGACTTTGCTATTATAGTTGTGTATAAACGTGTCCCAACACAGACCTCACTTAGATATAAGATTAAGCGAAATTAGAAGAATAATTTTAATAGCCATTTTTATTTTTAATTTAACAGCTGTAAATGAATGGATGAGATTACTTATATCAGCATAAAAAGATTTACTTTGTCTCATTATAAAATTTTAGTTATATTTAGGTTTCCAGGAAGTTCAAATGCTGTTATTTTACCAAAAAAAAAAAAAAAATCATAACGAAAAAATTAGTTATTGAATGGGATTATCAATGAAACAATCAAGGACGATTAGAATGGTATTTTTAAGATCAGCCTGAATATTATCATTCCGTTATATTTTTATACATACTGCTGTTTCATCCTACCACCCAGACAGAAAATAAATATCTTCAGAAAACACAGATAAATGGTTTGATTTGTTTTGATTACAGGGGAAATTTAACTCTTTTTAAAATGATCATTCGGTCAATGTGATGAATTCGTAATAAATAAAACCTGGAGATTTAAGAGGTCCGGGCTATTGCCCCGCGTGATAATCGGGCCCTGGGTGTTGTGGAATTTCCCCAATTCTCTCTTTCTCTCTCGTGCTTCCAGTGTCCGAGGCAGACTGTCTCCGTTCTCGCTTGCTCGGTCGATCGATTGCCTCTTTCCCCGTCCCTGACCTCACTTCTAAAGGTCACCCGCCGGCAGAGAGAGGAAGCCCGTGTCTGAGCTGCTTCGCTTTTCACCCATTTTTTCCTCCCCTCTCTCACATTTATAATATTTTTGAAATATCATTAATGTGATTGGTGGCAAATGAACGGAGATGGAAACTTGTTGAAGGAGACCATCGTTTATACACACGTAATCGGATTTGCTTCCGGTGTTCTGACTTGTTTTCTTGTAATCCCATATGCGTCAATTCGCTTGGATGTACATATATCGGCCTTCCGCGGTTCGAAATGGTTTCGATTACAGATTCTTTATCTCGTGTGGATGCCCTTTATCTTTTGATCCTTTATCCATTTTTTCTTCTTATATTCTTTTCTTTTTCTCCTATTTATAATATTTTTAAAATATCGTTAATGCTTTGAACGGAGATGGACTTGTTGAAGACCATCGTTTAACTTTTCGCCCGTCCTGCACATCACATATATTAGATGTGTACGCATATAATGCGTACACATCTAATGCTTTATACGCTTGTATATCACATGTAATACACAACGAACTATATTCTACATACAGGATTTATTATATATATTTGATATTTAACATTATTGTGAATCACATGTGATATAAAAGCATATAACGCTTTAGATATGTATATCGTATTTTATGTACCGGACAGGTAAAGGGTTAAACACCCTTAATCACATTAGTTTCCAGTATTACGACTTTGTTTTCTTGTAATCCCGTATACATCAAATCGTGTTGAATGTACATATCGATTCTTTAGGCAGTTGGAAATAGTTCCGATCACATATCCTTTATTTCACTTGTTTGTTCGTCTGTTCTTCTCCCTTACGTGTAATATTTTTTGAAATATTAAGGCTTTCGTTTATTAAAGTTCTCGGTAACAAATGATGCACGGAGATGGTAGACTTGTTGAAAACTAGAGCTGTGCAGTTTTATACGAGAGATGGCACCGAAAGAGGGTGACATTAAAATCAAAAACATTTAAGGGGCGGCATTACGAAGACTTGCATTATGCTGAGAATATCTACCCCACGATCCTGTTGAAAACCATCGTATATTTTAAACCCCCTGGTTGATTGACTTCTTTTGTTCCAACTTGTTTTCTTGTAATCCCGTGTTCCCCAATTTGGGTTGGATGTTCAACAAATCGCAATTGGAAATTGTGTCGACCACAGATCCTAGCCTTTGTTACGTGTGACTTTTCTTTGAATAATTTCAACTTTCACTTACAGTCGCGGGAAATCGTGACATTTTCTAGATCTGGTGATAAATTGTCTTCCGTTTGAGAACAGATAAATTTTGTATTTCGGTATACTCGTTGAAAATCAACTATACGCTATGATAATTCTCATTTGCAATAGTTTTTACATGGTATTTTATAATAGTTTTTTTTTACTTTAATTTTAAAGACTTTTTCTGTTTTAAAATATACAGCCGCCATTTTTCTCACGATTTCGGGAAATCGTGACATTTTCTTGATCTAATGATACATTCTCTTCCGTTCGAGAACAGATACATTTTGTATTAAGTATATTCGTGGAAAATCAACTATACGCTATGATAATTCTCATTTACAAATGAGAATTATCATAGTTTTTACATGTTGATATTTTTTATTTTAATTTTAGACTTTTTTCTGTTTTAAAATATACAGCCATTGTATTTCACTGCGGCCATTTTTCTTAATTTAGCCGGTACATTTCATACACAATAAAAGGAAAGTTAGTTTTTTATTAGTTAGTTTTAGTTAAAAAAAAGTTTTCCACACACACGCACGCACACACATACAGTATGAAAGTAGGTATAATCTAAGTCTTGTTTTAATGTGCCTAAAAGTAAATATAAAACAAGTTACATATATTTGATTCTCTAAAAAATTTTTTACGATGTGAAATACAGATTTCCCTTTACATAAAAATTTTTTAACAAATTTTCTAAAATTAAGATGTTTAGTTAGTTTATTTATGTGGCTTGCTTTTCATAAAACGTTGTAAAAAAGAATACGATTCTTACTCAGGGAAGAGAAAGCTCATTTAATTTATTGCATTTTCTCTTTTATCCACTGTTTATTTATTCTCACATCTTTGAACGTAGGTCGTTTTTCCGGCCGTCACGTTATCTCGTACGTTGAGTCATATTTCTGTGTTGTGTGACCTCATCTTAATTGGACACATCCCTGCATTAACTGCCCTCACTTAATCGTTTTCCACGCCTTTACATTTGTATTGCACTAGAATGATGTCTGTAATAGAATTTTATTTTTTTTTAAATATAAACATTAAAATCTTGCTCTATTTGTTCAGAATGTGTAATAAAGTAAAGCATAGTTATTAATAAAAAAATTAAAGGAAAGACGTACTTTTTTTCAAGGATTTTTAAATGAAAAATTATATTTTACATTGGTTAAAATAAAATGTGTAACCAATGTAAAATGTTTAATTATATTTTACACGAGGTTATTATCGTGTTAGAAGTGTCTTAATTTTATCTAATTAAAATGATTATTACCCCAATTTTTTATTTCTAAATGCTATAAAGGGTAACTGTAAAAAGTATTATTATTATTATTATTATTATTATTATTATTATTTTATAAATATAAAGATATAATTTTAATGATAGACATATACTTTATAGATATAAAGTATTGCATTAAAATGGTCTCAGCACTCAAATTTTATTTTTTAAAAGTATGTTCCCATACTTGTGCAAGCTCTGTAATCGAAAATTTATATTTTATATCAAATCCATGGTTTGTTATTGTGTAAAAGGTGTGCGTGTGTCTTAATTTAGTTTGTTTGAAATTATTATTTCCAATGCAGGGGTTCTTACTGTTATAGCATTCGCCATTACTAAGCCTCAGATAGTTTTTATTTTGGGAGCACGACGTAGGCGGCCAACATTACTCCAAAAAGTGTTTCCTTATAATTTAGATGCAGAGACCCCAGGCTTGTCCTGCTAGAGGTATCCTTTGGAACTTGGAGGGTATTTGGACCATGAATCTATTTCACGTGGCCCAAGTCGCCATTAACAAACACGGCGGTTCTTTAGCCGGCTCGAGCCTCGAATTCACATCCCTCCGGTTATGATATCGTTGCCTACGCAGACTGAGTTACCGCGGCTGTTCTTAAACGATTTTTCCCCCAAATGATTTATTTATTCTGTTATCTTATAAAGTAATATCTATAAAGTATATCTTTCTTTATAGATTACCTTTAGGTACAGTAAAGTATTTCACTGGAGTGATGTCGACATTCGAATAGTGTGTGTGTGTGTATATATATATATATATATATATATATATATATATATATATATATATATATATATAATATATATATATATATATATATAAATATATATATAAATAAATATATATATATATATAAATAAATATAAATATATATATATATATATATATATATATATATATATATATATATATATATATATATATAAATATATATATATATAAATATAAATATATATATATATATAATATATATATATATATATATATATATATATATATATATATATATATATATATATATATATATATAAATATATATATATATATATATATATATATATATATATATATATATATATATATATATATATATATATATATATATATATATATATATATATATATATATATATATATATATATATATATATATATATATTTCTTAATATATTCCCATTTTGTGCAAGTTGTGTTTGAACGCCAAGCACAGTTATCGAATCAAGTTTTTAAAATAAAATATGTACTTTTTTGAATGATTTTTTTAAAGAAAAATTATATATTTTTTTTATAGAATTTATGGTTTAGAGGTGTTTTATTCTTGTTTGAAAAAAGTATTTTGCCCAAATTGTTTATTTGTGTGAAGTAATACCTGTAAAAAATCTCTTGTCCTGTATTTTCTCAAAATTTTTAAGTTATAAAAACTTTTCATGCTTAATATTAGATAACTAAGGCGTGATAAAGAACATGTACTTTAATTTTGGTATTTAGTTTAAAGAAATAATTATGAGTTGTAATTGCAGAAGTTTAATACGAATAGTGGTATATTTATTTATTTTTAACCGCTTTCAAAGCTGTTTTAATTAATTCTTTTAATGATCAATAAAATTTAATAGTTTAATTGTTTAGGACTGTAATGCTGCGGACTTCTAGATGTTTTCTGTTACAGCTTATCTCTCAAGGGAATTTACTTTCTCTGACTATATATTTGGATAATGGGCAAGACAAGTTTTGTTAGATGTATTTTTGAAACTTGTTATTTTTTTATTAAAATTTAATTAATTACATTAAAATTTTTAAATTAATCTGCTGAATAAAAGTTTGACCCCATAGAAAACTCTTCGATGAGTGCATCATTATGGTAACCGTTCTAAATTTTTAATACGCCAATAAGTGGGATCAAGTACTAAAAAGTACACTTTACAAACGATAAAATTCAACTGCTTCCTATATTTTTTTCCACTAAAAATGATTACGATAAAGGAAAGTGTAGTTCTTTTTTACGCATGATTTATTTTTTACGAGCCATTTTCTCTGAAGCCATATATATATATATATATATATATATATATATATATATATATATATACATATACATATATATGGGGCTTTTATATATATATATGTCTGTGTGTGTGTTACTGAAAGTAATTGCATGATTTTGCGAAGTTACCCTATTACACTTCATTATTGTAATTATTTATATTTATATGTTTAATTTATTTTAAACGTTAGCTGTGATTTATATATGAAATAAAGTGCTAGAAATTTTTTCTTTGCGAAATTTTTTAACTATTTTAAAATACGACGCTAATTATTTAAATAGTGAAAATATAATATTTTTTCAGCAAACTTTTCTATTCAGTGACATCACTTACACACTTTGACCTCAAATGTGACTAACTTGATTCAGTTCTCGATAAAAGTTGGTAGCGCAAGATTGGGTATTTCTGGATTAGCTTAATAATTAGAACACATTGCTTTTGTTTGATTTTTATTTCTTTACTGAGGGCCGTGCGATAACATTCCTCAGTAATGATTAAGTCTTGGAAATGTCGCCCCTTAGTTGTTTTGATTTCGCTGCTTATACCGCCTGTTGCAACCTGCTCTCTGCATCTAATTCCGGTGTCAGGTAGTCTGCTAGAGCATCCAGTAGTATTCCAAATTTCTCCAGCGACCGATACTCTGTTGTGTTCGCTCGCCAGTGGCGTCTGCGATTCGACGGGCTCGCTCCGGGCACTTGTAAAGGCCCCCTCCACACTATGGCCCACTGCAAGCCATCACCACCGTCTGGAGGGGCTTTGGCTTATCGTAGCCGATGGCGGCAGACGATATCTTCGGAGGCGGTTTTTCTCCAAAGATCAAAGGCAGCCAGATGCTCAACTAAAGTGAGCAGTAGACCCTATGGACGAATCAATGAGCTCAGCTCATTTAGTGGCCCAGCGTGTGGATGAGACCCGTGAACCATCGTTCGAGGTCACCATTAGGAGGTGGTGAACAACTGGCCATAGTGTGGAGGCTACATAAAGGAGCTGTTCCTGTGAGGTGGCCCATTACTTGTGATCTGCCCAACAGCATCGTAAGATGCCTGGAGGGCCTCACGGCCATATGGACGCGGTTCGGTGCTTAATTGATTGCTCTCTCAGGCACAGCACGATCCTTAATAATAATATTTTTCTGAAATAGCAATAAGTATAAAATTCGCTATCCACATTCACTGTCTGTTTTGTTTAATTTGCAGCACAATCTCCCTCCCCCCAATGTATGGCAATTCAAACTTTTTATAAGGCTCCTTGAATTTTACTTACTTGGACCATTTTGAAAAAATTGTATTTTTTTCCCCTAATAACTCAATACCATTTACGGTATAACAGTTCACAATTTTTTTTTTGTTACTTTCATATTAGCTGAACCGAAGCCAAGATCTAGTTCCGAGGGTGGGGGCTCAAAATGGACTGAGACTCTCCCCTCGATGTATCACTATTTTTAACTAAAAAATATAAATTTTATCAAAAGAAATTATGTTAAATTTGATATTATTTACAGCATTATAATTATAAAATAATATAATTTTTATA
>CM063508.1:68032724-68037724 GCA_032207245.1 Pardosa pseudoannulata | reverse complement strand
TTATTGTAGTGATCTCATTAGTAACAATGTTTTTTGTTTTTTCTTGTTTAATGAGGGTTTTGTTTAAGGTTCGTGGATTCTGTACCCATTCACTTTCAGAATGGGTCAAGTAATCGTGACATTAAAATTATTTTATGAATAAGGTTTTTTTTTTTTTTTTTTTTTTTAAACAGGTTTCCAGACATTTATACAGTCTATACTTTTTCGCATTAATTTACAGTTATGGGGACTATGAAGAAAGGTTAAATGGACCTTTTGTACGCTATAATGAAAGCACGTACTAGTGTAGAGTTTGGAAAAAAAAGAGGATATATATATGTAATGAGACGGACTTCTCGATGGGTGGTTGCAGCCATGGCCATAAAAATGATACCGTTTCAGCTAAAGACCTTTATTAAGATAACGTTAAAGGACGGGTTCCCACTTCATCTTAGGGACAGGACAAACTGAAGGGTCAGCTAGAAGTTCTATGTACAAGACACGTAACACCTAGGTCAACATCTGTGGGAAAGTATCTCTAGAAAAATCTGTCTCTGACAGCGTTTATCTCCTTTTTATTTGGAAATTTCCTAAATTGTCCGCTAGGGCCATGAAGGATTATAATTGGACAGGCTCCTTCTCTGAGGGTGTAAACTGTAGCCCCAGTGGTCAATTTAGGTTAGGGGCTAAAAAGGGGAATGCAAAAGGACGCGAGAATTTTTAGCCCGTGATTTAAGTTTTGAAAACCCCTGAGAATTTTCCTTACACACACACACACACATATATACACACACATACATACTTATTTAAAATTGTAATGTTGTCTATCAAAAATGTATAATTTAAAATGGTTTTGAAATATAGCTTCCACTGTAATGTTCGTTTTTGTTTTAATACACACAGATATATCATGCCTTAGTGTCGGATCGTGGTATAAGCTCCCGCCCTCGACGTGTTAGGGGTTCATACAAACAAATATGACATTTGGAACCGCTATTGTAATGCATTTCTTTGGTGGTTTCTGGCGTTATTTTTTCTTAATTGATTAATATGGAGTTTGTTTTGAGTTTGTTAGTTCTTCGCTCTCTATGAAGGGGTTAAAAAAGCGTCACAGTAAAATTAATTTATTAATAAAAATTGTTTGATATGTAGTGGATGTAAGTCTTCAAACATGGGCATTATCTATAGCTATTCGGATTAATTTAATAAGGCGATTTCACGCAGTATGGTAAATCTCAATTTATGACAATTCTGGCTTTAGTTTTAAACGGAAAGGCAGTTTATTGTTTGTCTATTGGCTGTTGTAAACCTGAAAATGAGTCGGAAGGGCATTATAGTAGTTCGTGACTTTGCGACAAATTGCTCTATATTAAAGGACAATAAAGTAAAGTTGAATAAATAGCCCACGAGATTAAAAATAAGCACAAAATAGTAAAAATAAAAAAAATGATTTTTTTTAATTTTAAAATATTTAATGTTGTATGTTAAAATATATGCTTTCTTTCTTTCCTTTTCTTTTTTAAAAAAAGGGAGGAGTCCGATGCACAACTTCCACTGTGGTGTTTGTTGTATTATTTGTCTTATTTCTACAAATTTAGAGAATTGATGGCATTTTTTTTGTTTTAATGTTCTTCCTTTTACTATTATTCTAATTATATATATATATATATAACTAGGATTATATATATGTGTGTGTGTGTGCATGCGTAAAATGTGTGTCTAGGTTATAATAATTTATACATTTTTATCACTCATATAATATGAAATTAATAAAATATGATATTCCAAAGTCTCTTGCTCTTTAATCCTCCCCTTAAAAAAGGAAATATACAAGCAGAATAAAATTAATAAAACATGCATTAAAGCTCTAATTAAATTTTAGAGAATAAATTTTAATAAATTTCTCATACTATTTCTTTTTGTAAATTCATTCAGAAGAATACGAAATTTATGATAATGAAGTCAACTTTTATGCACATATGTATTTGTAGTTTTCATGCTCTAAAAATAATATAGTTTACTCAAACAAGATTCTTCATTAATCTGAAGAGTGACGTTTTAAAAATAGGTGGGCGTGGTGATTTGTTTTTTTCCCTTCCGGCGTAAAATTCGAAGGCTTTATTGTACCGCATTTTTAGTTAAAAGTTTAAAAATAACATCATATGTAACTTCTCCCAACTCACTGTTTAAATAAATACTGTTGTTAAATGGTTTTATTTGGAAGTATAAGAATAGTTTTATTCTAACTTAAAGCAGATTGATTTTTTTTTTTCTGTCAACAGGTAAGTTTTCTTTCGTGCCCAGTAATTATTGGGAAGAATGGACGAGTTTGTCTGTTCTCAACATAATGCGCATGAGTTGTTAGCGTTTAGATAAACTAAATATTAATTTTTCGTAATTTTTTGCAACGTTTAAATACACCTCATTATTATTTTGTTATTGATTGAGTACAGCAGGCCTGGCCAACTCAAAAGTCTCTGCGGGCCGCATTAGAAATGCATTTTGTTCCAGGTGGTTGCACTGTGTGTGTGTGTGTGTATATATATATATATATATATATATATATATATATATATATATATATATATATATATATATATATATATATATATATATATATATATACGACAAATCATGGTGCAGAGTTAAGGCGAATAGAAAACAGTCTTCTTGATAATAAAAAGTTTTATTAACTCATCGTTCTTAAGGAAAGCAACATGCGCCATTTTCATTGTTCGTGGCTGAGCTATGCGTGAAGGTGTTGTCCACTCCATCTCCACGCGCCAAATTCCAACTTATCTGTTTGCAAGCTCATCAAATAGCTGAGAAATGTTTCCGCCTGACCGGATTATCCTGAAAGCTTACGCGAGCGTGGGTCTTTTTCATTTATTTTATTATTATAGAAGAATTCTCTTTTTAAAATCGTTTTTAACTCGCATAATTTCGAACTACCCCTTTTTTAGACCTGACACACACACACACACGTGTGTGTGTGTGTGTTAAATGATGAAATGTCATTAATTATAAATTAACATTTATTGTTTAGGAATAATAATGATAATAAAACAGTTTAACATTTATAACTACGTAAACTATAACAACAATAAAATAATCGAATAATGTTAAATTTACTATGTTATTCGATTCTATATCGCCTAGGTGATATTTGTTTTCGTTATAAATTTCTTGAATTCTATCATAGTCTACAAAATTGTACATGACAGATAGTATGTGGTCCGTGGTACTCTGTTTGGCCTCCCTGTTATAGATTAAATTATAGGCATCACGGATTGTTTAAACTTACGTACTTATTTCTTAAACCTGTAACTTCCGCATTATCCATTCGACTTATATATAAATTTGTTTAAAATTTTCCAGATTTAAAAATACATACTTATTACTTTTTTTATGGGGGGGGGTAAATAAAGATTATCGTTTAACGGCTTTATTATGAAGAGTAAGAACTATTATCTATTAAACTTATTAGATTAAACGATCCTTTATGAATTGGTGACTGTGGAGTTTTCTTTTGTACGCAATAAATATTAAAATAATATACAGTTATTCTTTTCTTTTCGGTTGGTAACATTTTTATTTTTTAAGCGGCCTCAGTGGTTTTAAAAGCTCCAGAAATAGGAAAGTTTTTTACAGCTAATTATTTTTCTGTAATTAATTCTCATTATATTACAAAACGGTACTGAATATTTCGTAGTAGGACGTTAGTCTGGTGAAATTGTTTTCCTCAATCGATAATTTTCAGCACTACCTGTATGAAATATTTAAAAGAGATTCGATTATTAGGACGGGTAAGAATTTTCTGTAACTAACATAATTTAGGAATAGATGGTTTTTAACTGCTGACAGTAAAGCTTTCTTTTGTATGCGGTCAATTTTAAATCTTTCCCTATTTTAGAAAGCCGAACGATGGCCTATTGGTTAGGGTGCTGGCCTTCGGTACCGGAGTTCGTGGGTTCGAATCCCACTGTGGGATGGATGTTCGTAGCCGTTAGGAATCTGGTTTAAGCTGTAGGTCCCGGTCTTATTATCCCTCGTGTTGCAAAAAGTAGACCGTAGCACTCCAAACCAAACCAAACCAATCCCTCTTTTATTATAGTTATTGTTCCCTTTTGTACTCAGGAGGTTTCTACTTTAGTTGGATCCAGATTGTGTACCCACACCACTTTTTCAGAAATCAAAATTAAACCATGCATCATCACTTGCTTTCTTTTTGATAACTTAAATATTTAAACGTACCTTATATTTTACCCTCCTTCCAAACTAGCTCTTTAAATAAAGATTGCTTTTAGACGGCTTTAGAACTAAATCAAATAACTTATCTTTAATTGGTGACAGTAAATTTTTCTTTTGTGCGCTGTAAATATTAAATACTTTCCATTCTTACCCAAAATGTACAGTTATTGTGCTGACGGGGTTTTAAAAACTCTTTAGCTAGGAAAGGGTATTCGCATCACCATTTTTTTAGGAATGAAAACGAAATCATGCATCATCACTTGCTTTTATTTGGATCATTCATTCTAGTTAAAAGTTTAAAAATATTTCATATTTAACTATCCCCCTAAATTAGTTCTTTAACCGTTATTAGACGGCTTTATTAGGAAGCACAAGAACTGTTCTATATTTAATCCATTCAAAGAATCTATCTTTTTTAATTAGCGACGGTTAAATTTTCTTTTCTATGCAGTAAAATTTCCTATGCAATCTTTTCCATTCTCAGCATAATGCAAAGTTGTTCCCGTTTGGGCTGGAGAGGTTTTTATTTTAAGCCGTCTCGGGAGTTTTAAACGTTTATGTAACTGACAAAAATATTAAAGTTATTTCCTAATAATTAAAAACATATTAAACACCGCATAGGAAAAATCCTTATAGATCACGAGTTCTAGGATACATTATGTGTGTCACTTACGCATTTAACTTTACTGATTTTTTTTTCTCAAAGCTGTAATTTTCAACATTATCCGTATGATTAAAAATATTTAGCAAATAAAATTTCCTATGTTTGA
>CM063508.1:68022724-68025224 GCA_032207245.1 Pardosa pseudoannulata | reverse complement strand
AACAATCTCTTTGAAATAAGATTTGTAATCTTTATTCTCCATTTAACATCTACTTTATTAATGGGTAGAAGTTCGGAAGAACGTAACATTGTGTTGAATCGATTAAAAAAAAAAAAGTCAGCTAAATGTGAAAGAAAGAGAAAAAAAAAAGGCCTCTTTTATGGTTGTTATAAAAATTAGGATAGTGAATAATGTAAAACGGCAGACTATTCATGTAATAAATTTTAAAAAGTCCCAATGCATGATTGACCAATTAAACGAAACGACGTAAGGTATTTCTCATGTTTTATTTAAAAGCACCCGTTTTCATGTGGGTAATTCGCTGAAAATTTAAGTAATATATATTTTTTTTATTTCTTGGAAGGGACATACATTTCTGAGTTCTTCGCTGCTTATTAGTCAGCGTTAATATCTTTATGTGAAAAATTCGTTTCTTGGATTTTCCCCTACATCTTCATCGGAATGAGGGTAACAAGGCTATTATTATAAATTTCATTTCGATTTTTCTGTTGAGACGTCAACGACCCTTCATTCCTACTTTAAGGCGAGGATGGACTTTCAGCTGGGCGAAATTTGACTGAAAATTAAAGAATTCTATCTCCGTGATATTATTTTGTACTACTTTGATGGGCTATTTTAGCTTCTGTTAGAAAAAATTTTTAGTGTTAAATCAAAAATTTAAAGTGGTATTTTAACACAATATTAAGAATATTGATTTGAGTTATTTCAAAACAATTTATTTAACCATTTCAAACTGACTTTGTAATACGCATCTCTCTCTCTCTCACACACACACACTCATATATATATATATATATATATATATATATATATATATATATATATATATATATATATATGTGTGTGTGTGTGTGTGTGTGTGTGTGTATTTATATGTATGAAATATATCAAAATTATTACACCTAAAATATCTTTGCAAAATTCTCCTTTTTGACCTACTCATTGTTTAATATGTAATTTCCCAACCGTAAAACGTCAGATTTAAAAGGAGTGTTTGCCGACTTTAATTCTTTTTACCCGTTTCTTAAAACTAATGATAGAATAAATGCAAATTTTCTGTCCACTGGCCACATTTTTCAGCTGTGTCAGGAAAAGTTTTACTCTTTCAATAATTAAATTGCTGTCTATGTAGTTTCTCAGCTGACTTAAATGATCAAAGCTCATTCCCGACTCCCAGACAACGCTGAGTAAGCTGTAGGTCTCTTGGGAAAACAATGACATGATCACCTGCTCTTGGGTGCGACAAATTGAAAGATGTATTTTTCTTGCAGCATTCGATGCATTCGTTCATTTTTAGCCTCAGTCAATTTCCACAACGTTGGATTTTACTTTTTTTAATGCAAATCCCTTAGTCTCTCTTATAGCCTGGACAATTTAAATAATAAAGGCTAAATTCATGTGTAATCGGCGAAAATAATTTCGAAGGTTATATATATATATATATATATATATATATATATATATATGTGTGTGTGTGTGTGTGTGTATGTGCATATTTATATACTTACACGCTTATTTTAAAAAATATTTAATATTCATGTAGATGGTAGCTCTAGTCTTTTTATATATAGCCATCTATATACGGATTTTATATGTGGTTGAATTAAATATAACGTAATATTTAACCAGTATGTCTTAATTTCATCATTTTAACTTAAAAAAAATTCTACAAAGTATTTTTTAACTGTTCTCGAAAAGGGACGCTAGATGTTAATTGATTAAATTACTCTATAAATGTACTCTTGGCATTCAGTACCTACGCTAATTTTCCAAGGCCATGACAGAACGGTGCCCTACAGTACTTACTGCCAGTAGGTACTGATTGCCACTTCGCTTTCCATTATGTCTCTGAAAGGGGAGTTGCAAAATATAGAGGGATGGAGGTGTATAAATCTCTGAAAATACTCGGGTGCAAACATTTTTTTTTTCTTTTCAAATTTCGTTCCGTTGAAACATTATATGACATCGTTATGATCGAAGAATTTCGTGCGTGTCTCACGCGATGTCTCTATTTCTGTCTGTTATTCCCGGTGATGTAAATGAAATTCGTTGTACACGCCGTGCGTTTGCTCCCCCCCTACCTCACCACCCCTTCCCACTTCCCTGTGCGCTGGGTGGGGAATGAGAGAAATGCCAGGATTTGTGTAACAAAACTGTTACATTTCTGTGTGCGAGTTTTGTTTTGGTTTTCGTCGATTCTTTTAACTTCGATTGCGAAACATGAATGAATTTTGGGGATATTTCTCTTTTTATTTTTTTTATTTTTACGGCCCTCCGTTCGGGGATTCTGTGTTGGTAAACAGGCGCATTTGTTTATCGTCCGTGCTTGTGTTTTTTTTCCGGGTTTGCTGTGTTCTCTCGCGTGCATTATCACTTCCTGGTGGCGAGGAGAACGTAGATGTTTTGGAAAATAAATGAAAAACGTGTAAAATCGATTTATTTTACCCTCTTTTCGACACTTATGGAGTTTCCTTGAGGC
>CM063508.1:68005224-68010224 GCA_032207245.1 Pardosa pseudoannulata | reverse complement strand
TATATATATATATATATATATATATATATATATATATATATATATATATATACATATATATGCGTGTGTACATGATATACATATATAAAAGTGATCTGCCTTTTGTAATTAAATATGTCTTTATTTTATCTGCTAATAAAAATAGATAACAGAAAGGGCACTGTAGACGTTCGAAAGTTCGAATCTGCTGACATAAATTTGCAGTTGGGAAATGACTCTGACAGTTGGTTAACCTCATAATATAGTCCATGTAGAAACATTTGATGCCCCCCGGTAGTCGTTTTTGAAGCTACCTTCTCATTTTTCATTCAGTGTCTTTCTCATTTCCGTACGTTACAGTATACGCTTCAAAACTTATGATTTTTTGAGTTCCTGGGCCATCTGCACCCTGTGCATGGCATCGGCACTATCCATTATTTGGGGATTATAGCTTCAAAAATTTTGAGAATTTTGGTGCATAATCTTTATAATAGTTAAACGAGTACTCTTTGAAATATATATCTCAAAATGCCAATCGCTCTATAGCGGGGTTACCACTGAGTGAAGCCGCACTAAGCGAGGTATTCCTGTATATATGCACAGGATTGTCGTTGTGTACTTTTGAAAGTAAGTACCGCTGATCAAATGTGCTATAAAAATTAGGCCCTTTATCAAAACCATGGGTCCGAGAAAAATAAAAGCTTGTTTTTCGCAACGTTAAGGTCGAACGGAGGCCGTATGGGTAGGGCGTTCCTCTTCGGAGTTGGTGAGTTTGGATCCCATTGCTGACATGGATAATCATATCCGTCCGGAATCGACTCTACGCAATACGTCCCGGTGTCATTATCCCTCATGTAACAAAACATTAGACTGTAGCTCTCCAAACCTACAAACGTGTCAACTTTAAAACATTTGGATATATATAATAACAGTAAATCTACATAATTGAAGAATAAAATGTTAATCTGTTTAAGGCAATAAACAAGAAATAAAATCTCTGTTGCTTAGTTAGCATAGGCAACGATCATCTAACCGCTGGTTATAAGGATCAAGGCTTAAGGCTGGCAAAGATCTACCATGTTTATTAATGGCCTCATTACCGATATCTCAGCGAGTGGTAGACCAAGCCTGGGTTCTCTTCTGATTGGTCCTTGCTTCAAAATATCTAGGATCAACTTCAGCAAAGCCGTTCTTTTACTCCGGTGCTCTTATAAACGAAAGACTCATATCTCGTCTTAATTTGAATAACGTCTTTCTTACTTGTTTGGCTCGTCTAAATGGTAGTTTTAACAACAAAAACAAGTAAATAAATAAATACGTAATAATAACTTTAAATTTTAATGAAAAGTTTGGGAGTGAAACATAGTATCCATTGGAACAAGTTATTTTTCACATGTCGAAGCATTTATGTGCTATAGCACGCACACCCGCAGTCACAATACATATACATGTAAATATATAAATATATACCTTTCGTGTCTTTTATGTGTGGTCTTGAACTTTAGTTAGTAGAATCGTGATAAACAAACTATTTTCTTTCTACTATTTTATGTAGAATGTCATTTTAAGCATACTAATTATCAAAAAGACTGTTTCCATCTGATATTTTTTTAATAATAAATGAGCAAAACTGTTATTGTGTGATAGTAAATATATCTATTATCACGAAATTTTTTTTCTGTATCATTCTGTAATATCTCAAACTATAAATGAGAAAAAACTGTAATTTCAAAACTATCACGAGTTACGTAAATTTCCTCTTTTTTTTTTTTTTTTTTTTTTTAAATTTTTAAGCTAGAGGAGTTTATAATATCTCAAGCTATAAATGAAGATAATGTAATTTCAAAACTATCACGAGTTACATAAATTTCGTTAAAAATTTTTTTTTTAACTTTGAGGAGTTTATAATATCTTAAACTATAAATGAGGCCTAGCTGTAATTTCAAAACTATCACGAGTTACGTAAATTTTTTTTTAAACTTTTAAATCTAGGAGTTTATAATATCTTAAACTATTAATGAGGACAAGCTGTAATTTCAAATCTATCACGAGTTACGTAAATTTATTTTTTTAAAACGTTTAAACTTGAGGAGTTTATAATATCTTAAACTATAAATGAGGACAAGCTGTAATTTCTAAACTATCACGAGTTACGTAAGTTTACTTTTTTCTATTTTTTAAGCTTGAGGAATTTATAATATCTCAAACAATAAATGAAGAAAAGTTGTAGTTTCAAAACTATCAGGAGTTACTTAAATTTCCTTTTTTAAAAAGTTTTTTAACCTTGAGGAGTTGTAATAGCTCAAACTATAAACGAGAGCATGCCACAAAGAGGACAAGCTGTAATTTCAAAACTATCACGAGCTACTTAAATTTCCTTTTTTTTTTAAAAAAATTTTTAACTTCGAGGAGTTTATAATATTAAAAACTTAGATTTGAGATATTCATCAATAAATTCAGCCGTTAATGGGTTGAAATACATACATATTTTTATTTGATTTGTTTGATAATTATGTAAATATCGTACCCGATTCATGTTTAGCATATATACTCCGTCTGGGTAGTTTAAAAACACCTTAAAATGCTCTTAGCAATTTTTTCCCCTTTTTACGATTTCCGTAGACATCACGGATTAAAAAAAAAAAAAAAAAAAAATTCTTACGCCTGCGACCTGTCCCTTCCCCCAACCCTTTAAAGTTAGATAAAAGTTTAAGGGGAGAAAATCTTGTTGGAAACGGTTTTCTGTTCCTCTTTATCGAATCGTAATCTTTGCAAGGTCACGAAAGTGAGAGAGAGGGAAAAAAAATATCTGGGTTTGTTTTAAATAATCCTTACTCGCGTTACCTTCCCTTTGATCAATGATGTGAGAAAGCTGTCGCAGCTTTATTCCAGTGGGATACTTTTTTTTTTCTTTCTATTCTCTGACAAGACCGTCTTTCGAGTTTTCTAAGTGGTCTTCTCCAGAATGAAATCTAGGACTGTACTTTCCACCTCATGCATCGGATTTAATGGGTCTCATAGCAATTGATGAGTTTAAAAATATCCAAAATTAAACCTTCAAGCAATTTAAAAATATACTTAACCCCTTAATGCACAGTTTTTTTTTAAAGGCCGGGAATATTTTTTTAATGTAAAAAACAAAAGGAAGACATAAGTCGTAAGTATAAGTAGAAAAAAAAATATATTTTATACTTGAATAAGTAAGTGTTATAGCTTACAATCCCATGTAAATGATAAATATCACTAAAACGATTATTTTTTTTTCCTTTCACATTGTTATTTTCAATTCTCGATCGCATTCGAGTGTGAAAAATTATAACAACATAAAGCACAACTCCGCTCGAATTATCTCGAGTGTGCACAGTTTGACCAGTTTAGCGTTCTCAAGTTAACTCTCGATCGTGCACGATAAGGGGTTAACTCTGAACTCCCGGAACCTAGTTCCTTGGTACTACGAAGAATGTCAACCGGTATATAATTATATGTATATATATCTGTGTGTGTGTGTGTGTGTGTGTGTGTTTGTGCGCGCATATTTATAAACACACACCGTATATATATATATATATATATATATATATATATATATATATATATATGTATATATGTATATATATGTATGTATATATGTATTATGTATATATATATATATATGTATGTATATATGTATGTATATATGTATATATATGTATGTATATATATATATACATATACATATATATATATATAAATGCATACCTAAATGAGTGTTTTGTAAATATTATGCACTTTATTTTGATATTCTAGGGTTATATACAGATTCCTCGAAACTGATCAAATATTAATGTAGCCTTCGTTTTCGCGTATCAGTATGGTGTGTATGTGTATTATGTGTTGTTTGCGCTCACCTTTTTAAACAAAGACACACACACACACACAATCAAGCACCAATCAGGACCATGGCCGCGAGGCCCTCTACGGTTTTGAATATGAACACACACACCCTCGTAAATGCATATATATATATATATATATATATATATATTATGTATATATAATGTATGTGTACTTGAACATATATGCAAAGGACATACATGCATACATACATGAATGCTTGCGTGTATGTTATAAATTTCATTTTATTATTCTACTGTTATATCCAGATTCTTAGAAACTAATAAAGTATTAATATAGATTATAATATTTTCTACAGTTTTTGTGCATTTGTATGAATTGCAAGATGAGGATACATTTTGGGTGATCTCACCTGGTTCTTCCCACATCTGAAATCAATAGGTATTGACGGTGGGTAAAACCTTTGGTGCAACATTCTACATTTCATCGCGTGGCCGAATCGTTAATCCGCTGGATGACAAAACTATCTATTTCTGTACACAGTGACACAAGCGTGTTTTCCTCCAAAATATCCCTGTCCCCCCTTTATTTACGTTATCTGTAACACGCGGCGCTATACACACATCTAATGTAAATGGTAAAAAATAGCTCCAGAATTATCATGCTGTGATATTCATTTTTCATTTGATTTTGGAATAATTACACCGTAACATTTCGGAATACTTAGCACTAGAATTACGGAAGGGGTCATTTTGACACTTAGCGAACTTTTATCTCTGACACCTCTTCTATTTTTTTTTTTTGCAAATATCTTAATCTTTTCTTGACTTTTCCTAAATCATTGTGATTTACGAAATAGTAAAGATTTCAAGAAAATCGTATTTTTATTTTAGCCCTAACAAATGATTATACCTAGAAATACGGAAGGCTATATACTGATGTTGAAGACAAGTGTAAACTTCATAATGACTCTTTCACTATTTATTAGCAGAACTGGAAGCATTCATAGCGTTGTTGTACGTAAGGGGGCATTAGCCGCCAAGGGCTTTCAAATTCTTAGTTTGTGGTCCAAGACTTGGGGACCAAAGTTTTTTCATGAAACTATGAGTAGAGATCGGTTTCCGGAAGTTATGATATTTCTTCGTTTTGAAAATAAACTAACAAGGTCTTCACCTTTGCAGTGTGAT
>CM063508.1:67980224-68000224 GCA_032207245.1 Pardosa pseudoannulata | reverse complement strand
GGGATTAGTAAAATTTTTAATATTCCAGAACTGTTAAGTGCCCAATGAGGAAGGTAAAAAATGGTTTGTTTTTTGGCTGAGTACTATCTGGTTCACCCTCAATAATTTATTTATCGTCATACTCCTCTAGAGTCTCCCGATCCTGTAATGCAGTTTAGAATCACATTGAATTAATTCATTTAGTCAAACCGTGGGGTTATGTATAATAAACAAACATACAAAAGAACAAACTTCTTAATTTCCAAATATACATAAATTAAAAGTTAGATATTTATTAGTCCATGAAATAGACTCCTAGACTTATATGAAAATAATTTATTGTTAATACCCGTGGTAAAAGTTTCATTGCAATAAAAAATAATCTATTATTTAAGCCAAATATAAAAGAAAATAATTTACGTAATATCTAAGTTCAGTGATAAAAGATATTAAAATAGTGTAGACGATATTTAAAAAGTTTAAAATAGGAAATGATTCAATGAGATGTTTAAAGGAATGACGTCACAATGTTAGAAAAGATTGTTATTTTTACCTCTTTATTATGTAATAAATGGATAAATTTAATCGCCTGCTCTTAACCGGGGAAAATAGGGCTTGAAATAATGACATTAAACTCTCGAAAAGGAAGGAAGGGTTGGATTTCGAACGTTTTAAAGACGACAATATTTTTTGCTGTGATATGAAGCATATTTATACAAATTTATTTTAGAATCGGATCGATAGTTTAGGAGAAGATAAACTTTATTCGCTTTGAATGGATGCCTCTATCCATTCCAGGTCCAACCGCTTCATAAATTTGGAGGACAGACGTACAGATAACTTAGGCTATTATTATATAGGGGATTGTGAAGCAATAATAACAATACCTAAGGAAGAATTTTTGCAGAAAATAAAGAATTTTCGTTTCATTATATGTTTAAAAAAATATAAATATGCTCTCACGGGTGTGACATTTATAACTGGCAGAATTAATTGCTACTCGTTGTACAGTGTATTCAACATCCCCAGCCTGGAATATTTTCTAATTTTTATTATAAATGTTTGTTTGAACGCTGCTGTCATTATTTTAACAACACTTGGACTAATTAATGAGATCTGCTAGCTACCAATTCAAACTCAAACACCCGTGCTGATGAACAATGCGTGATTTTTTTCAACCGTCTCCTGACTAACGATTATTAGTTATATATGTTTTAAAATTATATATTCACTTATGTATTTATCTATTTAAATAAATCTGAAACTGTTAATTAATAATAGGCACTCAAATATAGATTTTCTTTCTCCAGACTCATATATTATTTCCTTTTAAAATTTAGTTGTCCTAGCTTAGTGTCTCAAGCTAGGATAAAGCAATGACGTAATATTGCGAAATTATCTCTTAGATTTCGAAATATAAAAAAGTGTTCAATATTATTTTATACTTAAAAATTATATATAGGGAGAAAATAGTGAGAAAGAAAAGGATATTCATGTTTTTAAACTTCACATACTAATAACATAGATCTTGTTCTCAAGCTTAAGGCCACCTTTCGAAAAACCCATCAAGTAATCTCAATGCACATACCCTTCTAAGCTTTCGGTGGTTGTTAAAAACACTATTAATTACTGTTTTTAAAAAAAGGAAAGAAATTGAAATCCAGAAGAGCCAAATGATCGGAAACATCAAAGTGCAAAGTAATTTTTGAGATAGCATCTTACTCCACCTGTTGATGGGCTTGATTGATTCCTTTTACAGTTTGCAAAAGTCAACACCCGGCAACAGCTTCTGATAGGGATCTCAAATATATTTCCTGTTTGAGTGAAGCATTTTCTCTCCCTTAATTTTTTTTTCATCTTCATTGTGGGACCTGTTATCGCTTATGGACCTGTTTTCTGAAAATTCTTCGAATTCCTTCCTCTGAATCATTGTTCTTTGGTTACCTGGTGGTAACCTGAATTAGAAATTTGCATGTTGTGTATTCTTAATGTGATTTTAATATTGTTTCCCATTAAGACGGGTATTATTTATGTTTCGTTATTTCATCATAGAGGCGAGGCTCAATTATAATGACCCATCACTTACAAGTCTCTCTTTAAAGCGTCTCTTTTTTCCCTGACCTTGTGGAAGCTCTGTGTAAAAGAATGTTAAATTTCCATCAGTTATACGACTTTTTGTTATACACTTTTCTCACTTGTATGATGGCAGGAATGAGTGGAGCGATGCTCTTCACTTCTGGAGATTGTGGTTTCGAATCCCATTGGCATGGGTGTTCGTAACCATTCGGAATCTACTATTTTTTAAGCAGTAGATCCCGGTCTCATTAGCCCTCGTGTGACAAATCAGTAGACTAGTTCTCCAAACCAACCAATCAACTGAACTTATACGATGCAATTTTAAGTTAAACGTAATTCCCTTTCACTTGAACGATGAAGATTTGTTCAAACTAAATAAATTTCAGTATTTTATAGGTACTGTCAGTTATCAGGGATCAATTCATGCTAGATTAAAAGGACTTACAAGGGGGGGGGGGTGTTCGTTAAGAAGGGAAAAAAAGAAAAGAATATTTCAGTTTCATCTGCGGTTTTGGTTTTGTTTATTAATAATACATATAGTCTTAAATATGTGTATGAAAAGAATTGGGTTGGAAAGGCCTGATTAATCATAAAGAATCTACATGGTTTTAGATAGCAAAAATTATTGCATTCGTAGTTATCAATGTTGAATTAACAGTCGTTTAGTTAAATGAACTTAATGAACTTTCAATTGATAAAGATTGATTATTCTTTAAAAATCCAAACTCCCAGTGAGTCGCGGTTCATTTACAACAACCAAGTTGCCAAAACAACATTACCACTTTGTATCAAATGAAGAAAAAGTGACGAGTGAAAATCTTCTCCCCTCCCTGCCACAAGACTTGTTTCCGAATGCGAAACGACTCTCTCTCTCTCTCTCTTCCCCATTCATGAGTTAAAACTGCTACACACACATATTCGGCGTTTCTCGTGGTTTCTATTTTAATAGTGTGCACGGTGCACGCATTTAATGGATCACGCGAAGTACTGACAGTAATAGGTAGCCCTGCCTTTTAATCACTCCTAACCATGCGTGTCGCCCGGTCAAGGACGTGTGGTTAGTTACTCCCGTGCTTTTTTGGTGGAGTTTTTGGTCAGCGGGACGTGACTTGTCGGATTGTGAGGGGTGTAGAATGAAAGCGAAATGAGTTGCCGACGATCTTTGTAAGCGGGGGACGCAAGGCCTTTTTAGGCTACTTATTCTAGTTTTTGTAAATGGATGCTGGGGTAGATAGTTACGTTTATTTAACCCATCAACGCCTACCGTCGTTATTTGAATACAGTCATAAAATTGTCTGTAGGATTTTTGTTTTCTTGGAGCGATTTTTACCCGTTAGTGAAGGTAAATGTCAAGTGTGTAAACAGTCTCCCAGTTTTTCAACTGTTTGCGATTTAATAATTTTGTTACTTAAGATCGACATTTTTAATTTTTTTGCACCACACACATTATTTATTAGCTTATTTTCTAAAATTGGTTTCTTTCTGTTTGATAAGACATGAATTAATTTGGAAATATTTATTGAAGATTAAAGACCTTTCGTTTTTAAATCTCTATCCTAATTTTATAGATTATGATTTAATGCTAGATATATTATTTTTGTATCTTTCTTCTCCAGTTCCCTGCGTCTCTTTATGCATAATATATGTTGTACGGCATGTATGTACTTCTATATACCTTCTAGAACATACATGTGCATGCGCGTGTGTGTATGTGTGTGTATATATATATATATATATATATATAGAAAGAGAGAGAGATACTCACACATACACACATATATATTTAGTATATTACTATTATTGCTAATTCTCTACTCCAAACTTTGTCGTTGTCAAACAAGATCCAACAGGTTGCTGACTCGGAGGAAGTTTAATAGAATTAGGGGAATCGAAGTAAATGCCTTATGGGAATGTTTTTTAATTTAGACTGAATTTAATTTAGAGTGCGACATTGAAATGGGTTGATAAATGAATCCATTTGTTTATGTACATTATTCTTTTTCCTATCTTTGCCACAATTGGAGCTGTGAAGTCAGGGAGCAGTCCCCTTCCCTTCAATGGCTTCCCTCTACTTTAATTTGATCTGCATGTATCAACTGCAGGGGGTTTTGTATTTGTATTTCGACACTGTCAAAATATTATCGATTTCCGCTTTCTAGACACCCAAGAAACAAAGTAAATACAGTGTGCTGAACGCAAGTGTGTTGAAATCAGGTTTTGACCTCAGTTTGTGGTATTCGACTGATAAAGCATTTATTCCTAGAATGAGGACATTCCCCCTCCCCACAAAAAGGATTTCGTTCCTCTCAGTTATATGTTGAATGTGTCGGAAAAATACTATTTTATGTGCTTCGAAAATCTCACATCTATGTCCCCAGATCCCGAGCCTCTCGTGTCACAAGTGAGACAGTATGAAGCTCAAATCTTCGATCTTGACAGCTGTGTGACACAGTATCCGTGAGCCGGAATCAGCTCTTCCTGTTATCTTTTGCTAGACTTTTTGACTGCTGTTTTAGAAGTTCATACGCAAGAAAAGGGAGGGAGGTAATATATATTCTGCGCATAATATACGACAGCAGTTCAAATCGTACCATTTCGGAGTTTCAGCCGAGTTCGGTCGACCGTTACACTGCAAACACGTCCTTTTTTTTTTCTTTGTTGGAGGTTAGGGGGAATGTTTAATCATCATTGGTACTCATCACAGTTACGAAACATGCAATGTAAAATAACCGTCGATTAGGGGAGCTGCAAGTCTTTGACGAGTTTCTTTCATCCACTGTTGTTGACTTTGCTCTTTCAACCAAGAGTTGCGGAATAGCCCTCGTGTTTTCTGAAAGGGCTGCAAGATAGGTACTACAGTATTGATTGGGGGTGGTGGTGGGGTGCGTTGATGTATAACGGAAAATACTGCTGTGTGTCATATTAATAAGATGTGTGATGCTGTTACTTTGATTATTATTGCTTTTTCTATTTTTGAAGGGGGAGGCCGAATTGTGTATATGGTCATACATGACGACATTTGCTTGGTACTTTTAAAAGCTCTAATTGAATGTTTTGTTTCATTTTGGTGAACGTTGACAAACTGCCGCTGGGTGGTTCTTGTTTGACTTACAGCACTATTGGAGAGATGGTAGTTGGTTGTGTTCCCACTCTGTTACCTGTGGATATTTCGTGATGAAATAGAAAGTAAAATTTGAGGCGCGCATGTATGTAAAAAACAGTGGGTGGCACGAAAACAGCGTAATTGTTTCCACTAGTTTTGACTATGTAGGAAGTTAAAACAAAGAAAAAAATCGTATTTTCGAAATGTGTTTAAAATTACTTGTTGACTAAATTGTGGAGTACGTCAAGTAATTGTTGAAAAGTTAATGGACTGCCAGCTAATTGAAAATAAAATTGATATTGTTCTCTCATTAAATTTCTCTTATTATATTTAAATATATGTTTAGGTACTAGTATGCTTTTGCTGCTTTGTAAGCTTGGGTCTTGGATTATTATCTAGACGATAAGTGATCATTTCCCGTATGGCTTTCGCTGGGTCGGGAGTAATAAGTATCTTATTATATTTAACACTAAAAACTACCAAGATAAGTCAACTGATCCTATTTAAATTTTGTGTCAAAATTTCTTATGTATAAAATTATCATGTCGTGTGTACGGTTTTTATTATAATTTACATTTAACTTTCTTTCTCTCTCTCCCTCTCCTTAAAAAAAAAAAAAAAAAAAAATCGAGAAAAATATATAGAACTCGACCTACATTATCCCGATTTGTCATTTGATCCGTGTTGTAGTTTATCTCAGTGGTGCATTTAGCTGTATCGCAGCATAAATTAATTACACTTTTCGACTGTTAAATTTAAATCTTAGTTTGAGAATTTAAAGTTATAGTGATATTCCGTGAATGGGTAATCTATTTTATTATGTTTACAATTCATGATAGTTCTAATCTTTAGAAAAAGTAAATAATTCAGGAAACTGTCAAGAATTGTAAGTAACGTAATATAAATAAATAAAAATAAAAATGCCAACTATGCCAAAAATGTCAGAAAAAGGGCAATTGTGTCAAAAAACTTAGCCGCTAACAATGATTTTTTTAAAGGGCTGAAAACAAGCTAAAATTTAATTAATAATTGAAACAAAAAATACTTGAAAGATGTGTAAAAGAAAATGTAATTTCACTATTCGTAAGTTACTGCTCTCACTTTGTTTTAAATAGTATTTTCTACAAGGAAAGGTATCATTTGAATATCATTGAAGTTAATGTAATTTGTTTTATTAATCTTTCCCTATCTTACAAGTATATTTTGTACCGTATAAGTATTCTGTATAACCTTATATTACAAGTATATTTTGTACCGTATAACTATTCTGTATAACCTTATATTACAAGTATATTTTGTTATTCTGCAACACACATATATAATATATAATATATAATATATATACTTTTTTCTAAGATTTTTTGAAATAAAATATGTCGGAAAATTCTTCAGTAGTTCATTCCCCCAAAAAAGAAACACACATACACACACCAAAAAGGACATTAAAAAATTCAGTAGATACCCTGTAATATCGTCTTTTTACAATACGTATATCATAAAAAATATGGTATTTGAAAACGGGTCATTGCATCTGCTATAGCTGTATATAAATTACCGTAAGTAATTATGGTGTCACTTGTAGGGTTTATACAGGGGTGATTCTGATCCAAAAATTTCTGAATTTTCCTAAAATTTGTGAGTCTTGCGAAAATTATAAAAAACAGAATTTTTACCCCCAAGAATTTGAAAAGAATTTTCGGAAATTTTTTTTTCTGAATATTTAAAAAAAAGTTTTTTACAACTATCTTTTTCTCAAATAAAAAATATATAAATGAATTTTGAAAATAATTAGAAAAATTTATATCTTTTCTCACCCTATTTTCTTTTTTGACTCTTCCACAAATCTTTTTTTCTACCCAAGAACAATAATAATATGTGATTTTCTTTTTAAAAGCAATATGTTAAAATTTAAATGCATGTATTCAGATTAAGAAATTGAATTTTTTTTTCTAGGTAACCAACACACGCATTGATATATGTGTTTTTGTATTATTTTTTACTGAACACACTTATATGCTACTGTATAATAAGGTGATATATATATTAGAACATATTAATATATTGATATTTGGTAAACGATAAATTACAATACTAAAATTCAGACATCATTCAGCTCTAGTTTTGATAGCCAGAAATTAAACTTAATATAGTTTTTATTTTAAATTAATAGCGTATACTTTTTCCGAAAATTTTGTAGCATGCTCATAAAATATTTTCTTACTTAGAATCACTCATGGGTTTATAGTACCTGTTTGATTTTCCAGTAGATTAAAAAATTTTATTCAAACAGAAAATCTGCATTTTATTGTTTTTATATTCGCTTTTCGTACCATATTGACTATGCTTCATGTACGATAAATAATGCTCATCGTTTTTTCAATAGAGCAAATTTTGCGAGAGCGTCAGATACAAATTTTATTCACAAAGTTTTACACCAGCGGTTCTCAAGCTTTTTTTCACCACGGCATCCTTTTTGGGGTATTTTTTTATTTTAATTTTATCTTTTTTCTTAATTTTAATCAATATTTTTACATTAAAGAGCTTTAGTAAACACATTAAATTTATTATTGAATATATTGTTGATATTTAAAGGCTTACACTTTATGTTGATTGATAAGCCGTAATTTATCTTTGAAATATAAACTCACAATACAGCATTCATTTTAATTTTTAGTGCCTATTACCCACCCTTTATGTAATTTTTTGGGTAAAAATTACCGGCATTCAAAATCTTATTTACCAGCAAATGAATAAGTCGTAAATTTAAAAATCTTGGTAACTTGTAACGCTTAAACGAAAATGATGTTATCTGTCTGCTATGCAGCCAAATGATCTTTATTTATTTATTTTGCATCCATAGAAAGTCTACAGAAATATTCAAAACGACCGAGAGTGGCAATTAGCAAAAATGACCATTTGAGCAATTACTTATAAATACTAGTATGAAATGTCGCAAAGTACCTCTTCTGGTTGAGGTTCGTCCAAAATTTGATACAGGTCTAAAATCCTGATGTGGAAGTCACATCCTAAAATTCATCCGTGCTGCTCTTCGAAATGTAATTAATTGTCATAATTCGTAGAATATTCTCTTTGGAGGTAAAAGTAGAGGTTTACAACTGACATTCATCAATATCTCGAGGTCGAGATTTTTTTTTCCTTCTATGACCTTTAAAATACATTCTCAATAATTTCTTAAAGTAAAAATGTAGGAAACATGCATTGTGGAGTAAGTTTCACTATCATACTAGCATTGACGTCTTGACCTACATACGGCAGTTACAAGGTTTTTTATGGACTACTTTATTTCTCAGCGCTACTGAAACCGAAGCTATATTGAAGACATCTGCATTATAATGAGTTGTATCACAATGATTTAGAGGTACACGTATATTATCACGTATATTTATAAAAATATACGTGACATGAATATAGACTTTTGTAATAGGTGTCAATCAACTCGATTTGAGATTCCTTTATCTCAAATGTGAGGGTTACAAGAATATTATATTACAATTTTAAATCCGTATAATAATATAAGTTATGTTCAGAAACATTAATTAACTAAACATGCAGTATAATTATTATTATAGGAATAAAAGACTAAGCAGAATTATACCGTCTATAAAATAACAATCAAGTTCTATGTGTTTTCTTTTGTACTTTAACAACTAAATTGATTAAAAATTTGAAAATATATATCATAGTTCAACAGATAGCATACAAGTCACTATATACATTATATTAAGTTTGGGCAAGAGAACGAACGACCCGCACTTTATGTATGTGTGTGTGTGTACAAAAGTATTCTATTCATATTATATATATATATATATATATATATATATATATATATATATATACATATATATATATATATATATATACATATATATATATATATATATACATATATATATATACATACATATATATATATATACATATATACATACATATATATATACATACACACACACACACACACACATATATATATATATATATATATATATATATATAATATGAATAGAATACTTTCGTAGAATTTTATCGCTTATAAAATTACAATGAAGTTACATATACGTCTTTATATACTTAAATTTAAAAACTAAATTGATTAAAAAAGGAAAAATATATATTATATTTGATCAACAAGCGTACATGTGTCTTGATACATTATGTTAGACCTGGTCCAAAGGCTCTACTAGCCGCAATGTAAGTATGTATGTGTATGTATGTATGTATATATGTACACACACGCATACATATATATTAAATATATGAGATGAACAGAATAACAACAAAATAACATTATAGTCTGGACTCAGGGGGGAGTCGTATTTTACAAAGACTGAAGATTACGTCAATCTTAGGCAAATTACGTAATACCACAAAAGTTTTATTATTATTATTATTTATAAATTAACAATAAAACAGTTAAAATTTACAAACTTGCATAAATAATTTTTATAATCAGTAAGTCATTTGAATAATATTACATGTACTATAATAAATTCGATATATGTTTTAATTATAATGTCCGTGAATTCCGCTGTGGCAGCAAAATTTTACCGTTTAGGCCGCCATTTGGGCACCCCTGCACTATATTTTACATATTCATAATTACACTTTCATATCATGGAAATGAGAAATCTACCAAGATGCTGAGATGCCGGAGCTAATAACTGTTACTCAGAAGGTTCCAAGTGAATGCATCCAGAATTTTTTTATGGTAATCCAGCATGATTACCATAAAAACAACTATTTCATTCTCCGTAATTTTGAATGACTTCTTTATTTTTTTTTACGCTGACGTGCAATGAAGAGCTTTAAAATTAAAAGTGAATAAAAAAAAATGAATGGTGGGAGTAAGGAAAAAAAAAGGGTGGGGGGAGAGACTGGGAGAGTGTCGTATCTAGAGAAACAATTTCGGACATACCTGATTAAGTCTGTGGATCCACGTTAATCCCATTAATGAGTGACAAGATTTATACGTCTATTTACAATTCTAACGACCATTTTAATTTCTTGCCCGCCAGTTAAGTACTTTTTGCCCCCGAATTTTCATATCGATTCGCACGGTTTAATATTTGCCCGCACACACACACACACCTGAGATAAATATGACGCTGGGGCAATTAGCCGGATTCAGTCCGAATTACGGCGACCTTTGCCACAGAATCCTGATATGAAGGATAGGTAATTACTGGCGGGGCTCCTCACCCCCTCCCCAACTCTTCCGAAATAAATCTGGGGTATTTGGAAGCGGAGGGGAAAAGCATGTGTGGTTTGGGGTATTAGGGATGATTGGGCCATGTCAGCACGTTTAATGTCTGTGTCGCGGTTATATTTAGCCCGCGAGAAGCCATAAAAACCCTTGCGGTTGGACGATAACGTTTGCTGGGTTTCTTGGCTGTCGATAAGTCACTTAATCGCGGGTATCTTGTTTTGTGCGCTTGTTCCTCGCACGAGGTAATTTGCAGTCCGAACAAGCGTCGGAAGAGAATGTACGGAATATTTCCCAAAGATATTAACAACGTATTCCATCGCGAGGGGCTTCGGTCATTGCCTGTCGGCCGACGCTCTTCTAAAAAGAAGAGGAAAAAAAAAATGAGAAGGGGTTGTGTTCGTGGAAGCGCGCGTTTCAAAAGTATTTATTCTCTTTATCTTCCGCCGCCTGCTGGAGAAATTTTTTGAGTGCTATTCCGCGTTGAGTTATTTTGCTTTGTGTGCACAAATGAGACCCGCGGTGATGACAATGCGTTGCTCCTTCGCGTTGACGCATATACAGTGTTTCTTTTTTTTCGAGTGTTTTCGTGTTGTGTTTTTGTGTATGACGGAACCTTTAAATATTTAAGTGCTCGCAACTGTGAGATATTTGATGGAATTAATTGAAAATTATGCACGACCAAGGAATAAGCAATCAGAGGATTTTTTCCCCATTTTTTAAGAATTGTTCTTCAAATGAAGTCAAAAATAAGTTTTGAAGTTTTGACAGTTTTTAATGGTCAACAGAGCAAGAAAACATTTCTAAACCCCTTAAAGAATTTAATGCGGTAATCTGGAAGACGACCAACCTATGTTGTGTAAGTGGTAGGCGTCAAGAGCTTCCTCAAAGTGGTTTTTGGTTTCTGTCCGGTCACGGGGAGTAGTATCGTTGACCAGAGTTATAGCCAGAGGAGCTGGGGGGATATAGCTGGACGATCTCGGCCCTTTCGTAAATCTGGAGTTTACTATATTGCATTTTAATGAAATTACTATATTGCATTGCAATGAAAATTGCATTGGAAAATTGCATTGGAATAATTACTATATTGTATTGGAATGAAAGTTTATTTTCAAACATAATTTTTAAAAACTGCATGCTTAATCAAAATTAAATTTTTAAATAATAAACTTCTACTATATATTTATATAATTTCAGTATTTTTGCTCTAAATTGTTTTATACATTTACTGAAACATATTTCTTTAGATGTACATAAATTTTTAAATGCACATACACGTACACACATACATGTATATATATATGTCAGGATTTAAATTGTAGATTAATTTTAAAAGATTTTAATTAGGGATTCTTTACTGGGAATGACGCGGCGTGAGGAGTTAGCCACATAAATACGGCTCACGCGCAGTGATCTGTGCAGAGAGCAGTGTGCACATTCCACAGACAGAGCTGTGGCTACCCGAGGCAGCTAAGCCTGCCTTTGTTAAAAGTTAGGCGCCAATGTGCGACGCCATTAAAGATGATTGATGAGTAGTGCGCTCTGATATTTGAATAAAGCTATGAAAATGTACTCAGCACTCTAGTGTCATTTAGCGGGAACCTTATATATATATATATATATATATATATATATATATATATATATATATATATATATATATATATATATATATATATATATATATATATATATATATATATATATATATTTATATAAGGAAAATTCTCAGGGGTTTTCAAAACTTAAATCAAGGGTAAAAATTCCCGCTTCAATTTCCATTCCCCTTTTTAACCTCTAACCTAAACTGACCACTGGGGCTACAGGTTACGCCCTCAGAGAAGGGGCCATGTTTTGTCCTGTCCCTATGATGAAGTGGGAACCCGTCCTTCAACGTTATCTTAATAAAGGTCTTTAGCTGAAACGGTATCATTTTTACGGCCATGACTGCAACCCCCCATCGAGAAGTCAGTCTCATTACATATATATATATATATATATATATATATATATATATATATATATATATATATATATATATATAAACATACACGCATACTACACATACATGTGTATGTATGTATGTATGTATATATATATATATATATATATAATTTAATAATATATATATATATATATATATATATATTTTTGTTAAAAAATAGGGTCATATTTTATTTTGAGCTTCCCCTCCGAAATTAAATCCTGGCTTCAGTTTGTCGTTGACTATCTGTTTAGTTAACTCATAAAGTACTCAATATATTTGCGACGGGGAATGAGCAAATTTCAAAAGACAAAATCTAAAGTCATGTGGAGAAAAAAAAAAGATTTTTTTTTTCGAAGATGAAATCCGATTATCCGTGATTAATACAGGAAAGTTCCGCCTGGCTTCTTCACATCTCCAGGAGTGTTTTAAGATATGTTAAATAGCGTCCGAGCCCCACCAGTGCCATCCACCCTTTCCTCGCGACTTGCACATTTCCTGTTTACCGGAGCAATGATTTACAGGATTTGGGCAATAGAGGAGAACCTGTTAATACTGTCTCTCTCCAGTCTCGGAGAACAACTTTTTACCGCCCTCTGTTTTCCCTAGCCTCAGTTTATCGAACCCCATGTTGTCTAGTCTGCTCTCCTCACGCACCCCTCTCCTTCCATCTTTTTTCCCCCTTTTTATCTCAGGGCACCGAATCAATAGACTGCGCAGCAACACTGGAAAAAAAAAATAAAAGTTTGCCCCCCCCTTCTATTTTCCCACATTAATCTGCTTAAAATCTCCTCTCCCTTGTTAGTTCAGTGGGCTAAATAGTTGGACTCAATTTTTTACCATTCGCTGTCTTTTATTTAATTGTGATTCGGTGTTGCATTTAATCATGTCTGCATTTCCTTTCGAGACACCTTCATCGAATTGTCTGGAGCTCTCTCTCTCTCTCTGTGACGTTCAGAGAGACTGCGTTCGGAAAAAGAGGGGGATCGCATCGCTTCACAATCGTGCTCATTCCTTTTTCTCGGACACACAATAATTATTATCCTCAAACCTTTAGGAAAAGTTGTTTGGGATTTTGATTTTTGAAGGAAGTAATGCGTAAGCCGGAGCGCAGAATTCTTTAAATCACTTTCATATTAAACGAATCTATTGCAAACAAATAAAAGATGATGAGGTTAAATCTCGGAAAGTTCTAAACTTTAGAAAAATCTAGAAAAATGGAACTTTTTCTAAAAAATAATTCTTCGGAACAAGAATTATTTTTCTTAACTTTCAACTTTAACTTACTTTCTTTTATCTGTTTTTTATTAAAAAAGATCTGGAAATTTTTTTAGAACTCGAGTTATAGACCGAATGGAAGGCGGCCCGTCAGTAAAACTTTGCGGCCCACGTTGGAATTCACGAAATTTATAATTGAAATAAATATCCCATTTATTGTAGTCAATATATAGTCAATTTTTCAATTGGTTTATTGATTATTATAATTATTTATATACATTTATAGATTTTTAAATGTCCTATTTTTGATTTACGAATAATAATAATTATTATACTGTTCTTAATTTTCACCTTAAAAAAGAATTTATTGCAAACAAATAAACAACAAAAAATTATTTATTAAAAAGCATAATAAAGACTTTTAAATAAAGAAATCAGCTAAATTCCTGTTTGAATTTTTTCATATATCATGCTTGATATCCAGAGTAGCTAAACTATTTTACTTAAACTGGTTGTTATTTTAATTTAATCTAACAGAAAATAATGCAGAATGATTATGTTCAAGTCTTCAAAGCTATAAAAAATTACATATTGTGAAATATATTTATAGAATTTTTTTCTTAATATAAAGCGGATTTAACGAATTCAATTACATTATATAAATTTCTAGATTTTTAAATATCTTATTGTTGATTTATGAATAATAATAATTATTATTATTATACTGTTTTTAATTTTCACCTTATTAAGCAAACAATTATTGCAAACAAATACATAACAAAAATTATTTATTAAAAAGCATAATAAAGACTTTTAAATAAAGAAATCAGCTAAATTCCTGTTTGAATTTAGTAACAAAATATGTCAATATTTTTTTCTAACTCTTAATTCTGCAACCATTTTGGTTAAATTTTTTAAATGAATTTTTTTATATATCATGCTTGATATCCAGAGTAGCTAAACTATTTTACTTAAACTGGTTGTTATTTTAATTTAATCTAACAGAAAATAATGCAGAATGATTATGTTCAAGGCTTCAAAGCTATAAAGAATTACATGTTTGAAGTATATTTATAGAATTTTTTTCTTAATATAAAGCGGATTTAACGAATTCAATTACATTATATGCATTTCTAGATTTTTAAATATCTTATTGTTGATTTATGAATAATAATAATAATTATTATTATACTGTTTTTAATTTTCACCTTATTAAACAAACAATTATTGCAAACAAATAAACAACAAAAATTATTTATTAAAAAGCATAATAAAGACTTTGAAATAGAGAAATCAGCTAAATTCCTGTTTGAATTTAGTAACAAAATATGTCAATATATTGTTTTCCGACTTTAAATTCTGCAGCCGTTTAGTTAAATTTTTAAATGAATTTTTTCAGCTATCATGTTTGATATCCAAAGTAGCTAAACTATTTTACTTACACTGGTTGTTATTTCAATTTAATCTAACAGAAAATAATGCAAAATGATTATGTTCAAGGCTTCAAAGCTATAAAGAATTACATATTGTGAAATATATTTATAGAATTTTTTTCTTAAAATAAAGCGTATTTAACGAATTCAATTGTAATGCGACCAAACTTTTCATTCCCAGTCAGAGGTCTGGTGTGTCCGGCCTTACGGCAGCTCCTCTATCCTATAAAATCGGAAATAAATAAACTCTGTGTTTAGTTGCTGTATCGTACCAATCTGTAAAATATATCCCCCTTCTTTCGTTGAATAAAAATGTAAATGCTCTGCTTAAATTTAGTGCTTATTTGGCGCTTCTCCGTGCAACTCAGGGTAAGGAAGTCGAAATCACGAATCAAACATTTCAGTCTTCCCTCTGGGAGAAGAAAATTATTATGCTGCTTAATAGAATTAATGACTGAATGATTCTTTTGACGACTTTGGTGTTGATTATAGCACTACATTCACCTTCACCCCTTTTCTCTTGCATGTAATCTCTTCCTCATGCATATTTTTTTGCCCTCACACATAAAATTTCATTGGATTTGGCTATGAAGTTTTGGCTGTATTTTTGTGAATTAAAGATCTTTGATTTCTTTAGTCGATTCCAATGGCATAAGCTGTAATCTAATCAAATACATTTTTCGATTGTCCATTTTTATGCACCACCTTTCGGTATTTAAAATCTTATAAATATTCATGAGGCTGCTCAGCAAATGGTGTTTTCAGAATTCAGTTCGTATTTAAGTCCTTTTTAGAAATGCAAATATAGCTTGAAATAGTAAATCTCTTTGCAAAATTAATTAATACGCGATTACTAACAGATGTAACCGTAGATGATTGGGTAAACTTGAAAAATAAAAATCTGACAAAACAAGTATATCAGCAGTAAACAAAAATTTACATATTTCTTATTAATATAGAAATTTTTTACACAAAAATTGTCTTTGCGTACAGAATATTTTAAACGTATTTTCGTGAAAAATATATTTTAATACAACTAAATTTTTCTCTTTTTTTTTCGAGACTTAAAATTTAATTATAGGAGTTTTTTTTTATTTCATCATAAAAATTTCTTCTCCCTTTAAAATGAATTTTTTAATTCTACATAGATTTATTATACTTCTTTAATAGTGCTTTTAAGTTTAAAAAATAATTATTTTTATCGTTTCAAATAATACTTTTTAAAAATAGCATAACAAATATACTCCATATGAAAAAAAAATTACTTACCTGCAAGATAACTTTTGAAACTTGTTTGTTAAAATCTGAAATTTTACATTGATTTGAAAATAAAATATCATATATTTTTTTATTCCCTAATCATAAAACTTTAAAGGTATCTGACTTCATAAAATTAAAATAAATTAAAAACTGTTAAGAAATTGGGATGTTTAAAAAATTCTTTATCGTGCATTTAAATAAAATATAATTGTGGTTCACATAATAAAAAAAAGTAATTATCCTTTATTTGATACAAAAAATTATTTTTTAATTTATATATTTCAAAAGTTATTTTACAGGTTATTGGCTTTTAATTTTATTCTCATAGTGTGTATTTATTTAAGGTTTTTTTAATTTGATGCTTGAATAATAAATAAATATTTTTTTATAAAGTTAGACATTCATTAATAGTCTGGGAAAATTTCTTATTTTACACACAGCAGAACATTTCATTTTACACTGAATCAAAAGTAGGCTGATGTGATGAAATTTTTCAACTCGAAAGGTACTATGCCCCTTTAACCCTTTATCTACTGATGGTACTTAGAAGTACCAATCACTTTAATCATTTATCTACTGATGGTACTTTTAGGTACCACTTTGATTAATTAGTTCTAATAAATTAAATTTCGCACCGGGGAGATTTTTTTTTCTTGTACATTCTTTAATTATCAATATGGCAGCTAAAAAAAATATATTTATGAAGAAACTTTCAGTAGATATTTATAATGCAGTAGATAAAGGGTTAATTCATCCAAAGTTTATTTCAGTAACAATCATATGCAAAACATATCAACCAATAAATAAAATTTTTAGTAGGGAAGATAAACTTAGAAATGCTATTAATTGGAAATTTTACGAACAAACTGTGTTCATGTTAGTGTTGTAGAATAGCAACAATCAATGAAACCGTCTTTTCAAGCTTACTGTGGAAATTGAATAATTTTTTTTTGTGTGTTTTATATGTGGAGTTATTGTCTTTCGTGCAATAAATAAAAATTGATGTTATATCCTGAGTGAGCTTGAAAAGTTTCTTTTGTTGATTATTGCTATCCTGGAACACTGCAATTAAAACAATTTAGTCATAGAAAATTTACCAAATGGCCACACTAAATTCAAGTTTTTGCATCAAATTTTTATTTGTCATTTGATCTTATGATTATCAATGAATATTAGGATCGATTGACAAATGAAAATTATGACTATGTTTATTAATCCTATGATTTGGATTTTTTTTAATTAAAAAATGTGGAGATGCCAGAAGTAGATTTCTCACAAAGATTAAAATTAATTTGCAAGATAATATGCAAGATTTTTACAATATAAGAAATTCAAAGCTTCCTGTTTGTAAAACATACTTTTTTTTTTCGTCCTTAAAATTTTTTATTTCGATGTTTTGTGTTTTTAAAATAATTTTTTACAAGTTGGCAATAAGTGTATTTTAACAGTCTAGGAAATATTTTTTAATTCACAGTTGTTTAGATATGAAAGGACAAAGTTCTCAAATACAATAGCACTGAATTTCTGGTGTAACATTGGAAGCATTAATAAATATTGCGTGGAAGTCAATGTGTGAACGTGGTACAATCAGTGTTGACGACTTCTTTTCGTGAAATATTTAGCTAGGGTACAATGGATTATTCATGTAGCAACAGGTGGGAACATTTTAAAACTCTTCGTATATTAATAACTTATCGATATCAAACCAAAATGTCTTCAGTGGAAATATGCTTAGCTTCTGACGCACTATATGACTGTCATAATAATAAAAGAACTTTTAATTTTAAAGGATGCCTTAATAAGTAGATAAAATTAGTAAAAATTGCTCTTTCTTTGCGCCAATGAATATACTTTTCCTTTAATAACTGGATAAATTTTTAAAACTTTTAAGTAAGTTAATTCATGCGACTATGTTTAAAATGTGGGTTGAGGTAATCTGAGTCTTAATACTTTATGACTAAATTTTTTTTCTTTAATAAATTTTTATTTAGTATATTTGTTTTCAACTTCAATTTCGTCATTTTTTTCCAAATGCCAAATCAATACAGTTATTGTTAGTAACAGACTACTCATTTTCAAAATTAAAAGTATTTTACATTTTATTTATATCACGTGATTTAGTCAATAAGGCGATTTCATGCAGTTGGACAAATCTCAATTTATGACAATTCTGGCTTCTTTCCGTTTGAAACTAATTCAAACGGAAAAGCAGTTTATTGTTTGTCTATTGGCTGTTGTAAACCTGAAAATGAATGGGAAGGGCATTATAGTAGTTCCTACGTTGTGACAAATTGCTCTATTAGTACAATTATTTACCATATAAATATATGGTAGCACATCTTTGATTATTTCTAATCGACTTTGGTGAGATTTTCTATTTTCATATGCACTCTTGTAAAATAATTTAAAAAAATTCCCAATCGCAAACGATAAATCACCAAATATAACAATTTTTCTTCAGTTTATATAAAAAAAAAATAATTAAAATGCGTTATAAAATCAAGTAGTTTTATTTTCGAAACTGTTTATGTTACTGGTTTAATATAAAAATCTAATATAAAATTTTAAATAAATGTAAGTACAATTTGGAACACGAAAGACTTTTCGCAAAGTGGCTAGTTTATGATATATTAACCCTTTAGCGGACAGTGGTTTTGCAGCAAAACCTCCTGTTAAATATATTTTTTCTCTATTTTTGTGAGAAATATGATTTTTTTTTGGTTTTTTATGTTTTTGACATTTAAAACTTACAATAAATGATATTACTACATTTTTTTTTTTTTTTTTTTTTTGTATTTAAACTTTCTGTACCTGGAAAGTTAGTAATTCGATTTTTTTCACTTATGACCCCAAACAAAAATATCTATTCATACAACACTTATAAATTATGAAATTATTTATTTATTTTACATTTTAAGAACACTTATTTATTGTTCTTCCAATATAATTAAAATTTTAAAAAGAATTATGTTTGGTAAAACATACTGGATTTCAAGTTCTGTAATACTCTCTTTACCTCCCATTACATAAAATGAATTCCACTAGTCATAATCCATCATTGTACTATATATGCTATATGCTAGTAAGTAAATAAGTGTAAATAGATAGCATGTGCTTTCCAAGAATTTAGAGGTTGTTATCAGAAAGTCTGTAATAGGGGTATATTACAGACATTCTGATAACAACCTCTAAATTCTTGGAAAGCACATGCTATCTATTTACACTTATTTACTTACTAGCATATAGCCCATCATATGACGGGATTAGTAAAATATTTAATTTTCCAGAATTGTAAAATACCTTATGAAACAGGTTTTTTTTTTTTTTTTTTTTTTTTTTTTTTTTTTTTTTTTTTTTTTCTTTTGCGAATATCTGGTACACGCTCAATAATTTACCTTCATACTCCTCTAAAGTTTCCCGATACTGTGAATACAGTTTATAATCAAATTGAATTCATTTAGTCAATCCGTGTGGTTACGTGTAAAAAACAAACACACCAACGAACGAACCTGATTTTCAAAGATGTATAAGTTGAACGCTAGATATTTATTAGTCCGTGAAATAAACTTATGGAATTTTATGAAAATAATTTGTTGTTAATACCGGTGACAAAATTTTCATTGCAACAAAATATAATCGATGATTAAATTTAAAATTATCTCATATGTACCTAAGCTATTGTTTAAGCCAAATTTAAAAGAAGTTTATTTACGTCATATC
>CM063508.1:67957724-67975224 GCA_032207245.1 Pardosa pseudoannulata | reverse complement strand
CTTAAAAATTAAATTTCTCAAATTTCACATATTTCTCAGTTTATGTCATATTTTACAAACTATCTTTAATATCATGAAATTATGTGTGCTGATGTAAGTAGATATATATTACAGCTTATAAATAATTTTATAATAAAATTATATATAATAGTAAAATTTTTAATAATGATATAATTATATATAATAGTAAAATTTTTTATAATAATATAATTATTTGATAATGCTGATTTTATTAAATAATCATGGTAATAATCATTATAATAATTTATAATATAATTTTAATATTTCCATTGTATTTTTTAAATTTAAAATTTTAGTGATTTTCTAAGTTTTTTAATGATAAAATGATTTATTCTGTATAATAATTATCTTTGACAAGAGCACTTCCGGTTGATTCACCTTCTAAAATTTATTTTATGAATTTTATTTGCTACCATAATCCGAATAAAAACAGATTTTACGTTTTGTAAATATCTGAGAAGTAATATAACAGATAAAATCATAGAAGTTCTTGTTAAAATATAAAAATGATTCGTTATTAGGTTGTTGGTTAAAAAAAAATGATTCATTCGTAGGCTGTTAATTAAAAAAAATGTTTCGATCCTGGATTCTTACTTAAAAAATGATTCGTTCTTGAGTTATTAGTTCAAAAAATGTTTCGTCCCTTGTATGAATATATAATTGCAGTTATAATCACATATTAGTGATATTAGCTTGTAACACTTTCAGGAATTATACTTACTAAGTTAGCATAAATTTTTAAATTTTGGAACTAAATACCTAAAGAAATATTTTGAAATAATATCTCGGATAGATTAGTGACTAAAAGAAAACATTTATCCATTGAAACGTTGTATTATATATCAGATAGATAAATAAACTTTTGTGATAGCCGTTTAGTCATTAGTGGTGTGTGTGTGTGTGTGTGTGTGTGTGTGCGTAAATAAATAAATGTTATTAAATTTTATATGTGTATATAATTATAGAACAAATGGTTGTTCACGAACTACTAGTATGCAAATAAATTCATGATTTTAAAGATGTAGATATATTGTCAATTATATTGGTGAAAAATATGTTTTGTAAAAGTAAAATATTTTCTGATATCTCGTGTGCGAGACTTTTAAAATTAAAATTTTTAAAATTATTTTAAATATTTAAAATTTTTAAATTTTTAAAATTAGAAAATAATCAGGTAAAAAAATTAAATTTATTATTGATGCCATCAAATAACATAATGTGGCACATTTGTATTCGCGCAGTATTTACTAAATTCTATCATATATATATTTTTTTTGATATTTCAGACAGACTTTATAAATGACAATAATAATGACAGAAGTTTTAAAAAGTATAGCAATTAATTTTTTTTCTTTAATTTTAAGTTAGCTTCATTTTAAAAGATGACTTTCTAAGACTTTAAAGTGTGTAAATAAGGATATTTTTCTAACATTTTTCGTTATTGTCATCTAAGAAGTAATATTCAAATTTCAAATTTATGCATATAATATGTTAAAATATTCATGCAAATTGCGAAAACTATGGTATAAAATAGGTAAATGGGTCAATTTTTAGAATCCGCTATAAAATTGTTAAAGAAAAAAAAAGTGATTTTAAAATATTGAGAGATTTAAGATATTTACACAAAAAATGAGTACCAATTATTTGTAACTTTTATGTAAAGTATGTATTGGGACAAAATTTTTTTTTTTTTGTTATGATATTTAAAAAATTAACGCTCTGCGATTGTGGAAAAATTAATAGACTACCAAAAAACTAAGGTATAAATTAAGGAACTGGATCGAAAAGTATTTACATGCAAAATTTATAAAAACAAAATAAATCTTAATTTTAAAATAAAAAAGGAATATTCCTGTAAAATATTTTTAATCATTAAAGATAAAACTTTTCAAAAATGAATATTATAAATTTGACTATATATTACGAAAGAAAAAATAATATGTATATAAATATCGGCTCTCTTCTGTACCCGGAAACTTGTTCTTCTGAGAACATAAATTATGATTTAAAGCAATAAAATATCTTTGGAAACGTATTTTTTGACCTACTGACATTATAAAATTGATATGCCATCATTTCTCTTCGCAAATTAAGTTAGAGCTGTGTTACATCATTTCCCCGTCGTTCAGTTCGGAGTTGTTTTTCCGTAATATCAATGATTTTCGGAAGGAAAACAGTTTTACAGGTCAGTTTCCTAAGCGCGGCACACGAGTTGACTTCGGAGATGATTAGCAAAAGTCAAGGTAAAATTAAAATGTCAGTATTTTAATGCAGTTTTAAATGAGGAAATTTAAAATATAAGTACATAGTTAAAATTTATGTTTAAATAAAATTTAATAAACTCAGCTTAGAAATTTTTTTAGGTATATTTAAGGTATTCCAAAATACAATTCACACACACACACACACACACACGTATATATATATATATATATATATATATATATATATATATATATATATACATACATATATATACATACATATATATACATACATATATATATATACATACATACATATATACCTACATACATACATATATATATACATACATACATATATACATACATACATATATATATACACATACATATATATATACATATATGCATACATACATATATGAATACATACATACATATATGCTTACATACATACATACATATATACATACATACATATATACATGCATGCATACATACATACATACATATATACATATTTATATATATATATATATATATATATATATAATATATATATATATATATATATATATATCGAGAAAACATTCAAAAGGACTCATAACCTTTAAACGTTAGGTTATAAGTTTAAAATAATTTTTTTTTCAACTCCTTCTGTCATAATATAAACAATACACTTAAAATTTTTTAAGTATAAAAAATAACATCGACACTTAACGTTGTTAGGATTTTTTAGAATTAATAAAATAATTACATAAAAACGTTATGGAAATATGAATTCCTTAAAATTTCAAGATACGATTTAAATAAAATAATAACGGAATTATATAAATTATTTTTCACTTTTCTATTGCTGTTTACTAATGATAACTCGTTCACGTGATAATACACTTAAAATTTTTAAAGCATACAAAATAACATCGACACTTTATGTTTTTAGAATTTCTTAGAATTAATAAAATAATTACGTAAAACAGTTATGGAAATCAAATATGAATTCAGTAAAATTTCATGATACGTTTTAAATCAAATAATGACGGAATTATATAAATTATATTTCACTATCCTATTGCTGTTTACTAATGATAACACGTTCACGTGATAATACACTTAAAATTTTTGAAGCATACAAAATAACATCGACACTTTATGTTGTTAGAATTTCTTAGAATTCATAAAATAACTACTAAAAAAGTTATGGAAATCAAATATGAATTCAGTAAAATTTCATGATAAGATTTAAATAAACTATTGACGGAATTATATAAATTATATTTCACTATTATATTTCTGTTTACTAATGATAACACGTTCACGTGATAATACACTTAAAATTTTTGAAGCATACAAAATAACATCGACACTTAATGTTGTTAGAATTTCTTAGAATTAATAAAATAATTACGTAAAACAGTTATGGAAATCAAATATGAATTCAGAAAAATTTCATGATACGATTTAAATAAAATAATGACAGAATTGTATAAATTATATTTCACTTTTCTATTGCTGTTTACTAATGATAACACGCTCACGTGATAATGTTGCCGCATTCAGGTACAGATCTTGAAACGACTTGGAATTTACTTCAACGGTCGGGAATGTATTAACAAGGTGGTTTTAATTCAGTAACATGATAAGAGTTTGATGCTGAACAAATTTCCTGTATTATATAATATGCATTTTCTTTGTCACATTTTTTTTGCTTTTGATAACCTGGATATTTCGATTGTTTTAAAATTATCAATAAATTTATAAATTATTATACATGAATTGATATTTTCACCAATATACATTATTATTATTTATCAAAATAAAAAAATTATTGTCATTCCATACATTTTCTTTGAGTTATCTTTGGCCGAACGATGACCGATTGGTTAACCCCTATGAAAACTAGCTTGTAATTTGTATGATATATTAATTTATATTATACTAATTTATAGGATAGTACACAAGAAAGTTGTGGGAACTTCCGGCTTTTCAAATCCATACTCGTTAAAATTTATTGACGTGAAAAATCATTTAATATAAAAAATTGATGATAAAAGTTTTAATCTTAAATCCATTGTCATTAATTTATACGTAAAACTTTAAGCTAAAATTTATATTACTAATAAATTAGATATGATTCTGAACTATCCAAATTCTCTTAATAATATTTTTTAATGTTCCATAAATATGTAAAAGTCACCTAAATATATCACGAGCCATCTCTCTATATATCTATGACCGAACGATGGCCAATTGGTTAGGGTGCTGGCCTTCGGTACCGGAGTTCGTGGGGTCGAATCCCACTGTGGCATGGATGTTCGTAGCCGTTCGGAATCGGCTTTAAGCTGTAGGTCCCGGTCTCATTATTCCTCGTGTTGAAAAAAGTAAACCGTAGCACTCCAAACCAAACCAAACTTTTGAGTTATCTTTTAATATTGAATTTAATTCTGTAGTTCAATTATATTACATTGGAAAAAATATTAAATAATCTTTAAAAACGCATAAAGCTTTTAATAGAAATAGAATGAAACGAGAAAAAAATATCCAATTTTATTGAAATGTTTTAAAGTTTGGATAATGTTGTATTTTTGTTGTGAGTGACGTTAAATCGGTTACCAACGTATATATATTTTATCAATTTCTGTCTTATAATAAATTATATAAAATTAAAAAATAATTAGGGAAAGAAAAATCTTATTTATTATTGATGCTATCAAATGATATAATGGGGCCCGTTTACATGAACGAAGAATTTACTAAATTCTATCAAATATACATTTTTTTCGTTATTTCAGACAGATGTTATGACAATAATGACAGAATTTTCAAAAACTATATCAATTTAAAAAATTTTTTTTTTTCATTTTAATTTTGCTTTATGTAAAAAAGATGACTTTTTAAGACTTTAAAGTATGTAAATAATTGAAAAGTAAATTCAGAAAAAGCGGTAAAATAATGAAGTAATCCTTAGTAATATTCACGAGAATAACAATTTTTTTCATTCTAATTCTGGGTCTTTTATGTGCGTGCGTTCGTTTATATGTCAGTATGCTGTAATCCTCTTTTAAACATATAGAGGGGAGTGGTAGACTTTTATTCCGCTACTTAAGCCATTTGCATCTGAAGTGTACATATGCTTACCTGGATTACCTGGATATTGTCAACAAAAGCGCACATATGTGCGCAGTTAGTGAAAAATGACGAGTGCAAACGGATTAAAGTGTTTTTCTCGGTAAAAGGAATTTTTTTTAAAAAAGAAAAAATGATAAAATTGGAAGGTTTTGATTTGAATAGCAAGGAAGAAGTAAATAGACCTACAAAACATAGATGCGTGTTTGCTATATCTTCTGGAACTGACGATAGTGATCTAGTGCAAGTAGTTTTTAATATATATTTAAAAAAAAAGAAGCTTAAATTGCATAAAGTTCCTTTTTTGAACAATGATGTTATTCTACAAAACTATTCATAAATAATATTCTCGTCTTCAATCAAAAATTAACAGAAGAAATATTTCAATAAAATAAATCAAAAATTAAGGAAAATTTCAATTAAGATTTAAATAACGTCACAATTTAAGGAATCGAAAGGGTGAATATGAAATAACATGAAATAACTAACATAATACTGTCGTATGTCTTATGTCGTTTACGCCTATGTGATAGAGATAATACATTAAATTCTTTCTAATGACTTCAAAAAATCCAACTAATTAATTTTGACCATTTCTTGGTGTTCTTTTACACCGTAAGAGGGATCTCTATTCTATACACCGAAGAAAAGAATGTTAAAATTGGGTATGTAATAAAAAAATCATATATGTATTTGGAATAAATTTTTACAGTAAAGACATGCATGCTTGCATATCAATAACGTGTTGAAAATTGACTCATGTAGTACAGAAAGTCGTAGAATTTAGAATCATTACACTGCGGGCAATATTGTGCACCTACATATTTATAATTGGGATTCTCTATAGTTAATAAATTATTATATTTCTCAACAATCTGCAGCATAAGAGTTTATTGAATACTTTATAAATTTATAATCTATAGTAGTTGATTTAAACTTTTATGAGTAAAAGTTTTGCAACCCAGACCGAAGGTTGGGTGCGAAGCCGGTAGTATTTCAATAAAATAAATCAGAAATAAAAGCATCAGCAACACGAGAAATTACACCCTGCCCATCATTACCTTAAAGATTTACTAACCAACATTTTCTAATGCATGATAAAACAGCTTCATCTCGAAAAGTTCATAAATATTATAAATTTTGTTTACACACACACACACAAAAAAAAAAAAAAAAAAAATCAGTTTGATAACTGCTATTTGACTTTATATATAGTACATTTCCTGTAGTATCCACACGGTTCACAATTATTAAATTGAATTTCTCAAATTATTTTCAGTATATAACTTTATCGATCTAAATCCAATTACAAATTGTTTGTTTACACCGTTTTGGTTATTTTTTATTATTTTGAAATATTTCTATCTTTAAAAAGTTTGGTAATAGGGATCAATTTCCCACTTTTTCCAGTGATGCAAATGGGTTAAAGAGGAAATGTAAAAATGAATTCTAGTCGTTCCCGTAATCTGTAAAAAAATATTGCTACAAAAATATTAAATTATATATTAAGTGCGCTCACAGAGAAATGACAATTGAATCATTAAAGCTTGAATAATTTCTGTTGAATTCTTATTGATGAATATCTAAGTTTTAAATTTCTTTGAGAAAAAAAAAAACAAAACACGAAAGGTAAACAGCTATAAATGTTTTGGTATTTTTAGTGATGAAATGTAATTTTATAAATAACAGAATGTCATTTATTAAAGAGAACTTTTCTGGATAGGAATTTATTTGCTATCATACGCAAATAAAATACTCTAAAAAATAAAATTTTGTAATAGATATAGCAATTTTAATAAATTTCAGTTGATGTGCCTGCTGAACAGGTAAATTCGTTGAAGATATAAAATGTCGATCCAAATAATGTAATTATAAATAATAGCAAATACCTAAAAATTTGAGGATTTTTTTTTTTTTTTTTTTTTTTTTTTTTAACAGAACTGTTATTTTTACTTATAAGGGAAAATTGTTCCATGAAAAAAATTCTACAAACTATTTTTCACTGTTCTCAAATATGACTAGTCGTTAATGAGCTAAAAAAATATAAACAAAATTAGTAAATATATTAAGTTACTAAAGCCATGTGAATCTGGGTGTGTTTAAATTTAAATGAGTTCAATATCAATGAATTGAGAATTAAAACGTTTTACAAAACAAAGACTGAATATTTCGCTTCCATTAGCCGTTTATGTAAAAATTCAAATAATAGTTCTAATTTACCTTACGTTTAACCTGTATGTAAAGCCTTCGATATCTGGAATAGCTCCCAGCATAAAAAAAAGTTCAATGGAAAGAAAGCCCAATTAAAAACACTAAACAATTAAAACATGTCAGTAGTGTAAAAATGTCGTCCGTAACTGGTTTAATGAAGGGAGTGATTGTGTAATGCAAATGACGTAAATGCAATGATTTTCCCTCTCATAAAATATGATATGGATAGCAATAATGCATATGCAGCAGACTGATTATGCATTCATTTCTAGAATAGGATTTTTATATCTCGGCTAGGAGCTTAAATTTAGAAGCACTATTGAATGGTATTTTCTCGTCGAAGGAAATTACGACGCGGATCGTTGTTTTCCCCTTTGTACGCTTGCATGAAAGTGGGAAAAATAGTTTTACAGGTGAATTGTAGGGTATCTGCAGTTTCATATTTCGACTCCTTTTCTGTTTCTTCTTTTACCTTCAGCGTGCATCGCCTTGTTTGGAAGAATTTTAAAGTTAATTTTAAAGTTTACGTTTGTTAAATAAGTTCAAAGAAAGGCCATTTGAAATGGTTTTTATTTCGTCCAGTTCCCGTAGTTCTGTCAAGTATTTTTTATTTTCCTCTGCTATATTAAATTATACTACGTTCCTATTTTTAATAAATTTTTTTGACTACGATGTTAATTTTTTTAAACCTTGCTTACCTTTGTAATTAAACTAATAAGCCACAAATAAAATATATTTCTTATTCGGAATTTTGTTACAATGTAATTTTGACACAATGTAATTTTGAATTGCATTTTGGGACATATATCATACGAAGAACACTAGTAGGTCATATTTGTTCTAAGTGTAAAAAATTAAAAAGCCCGTATGAGTTACAATGGGCAGACTGTACAAACATTTATTATCTAAACGCATGTATAAGTAAAGTTGAAGTAACGGATTGTAAATACAGAAGTCTGTTTAGGCGAAATTTAGGTCTGTTAACAGGCTCTTAACAAAATATTTTACCGTAAAAACGGACCCAACACAAAATTATTTTTGTGTAAAAAGGATTTTTCCAAAAGTCTCTATATGTTTACACACACACACACACACACACACAATAAGACTTTCTCTAAAATTTAAATTCAGTTTAATACTTATTTCATATTCGTAAATTTCTGTATTTTTACTAATTCAGGATCCTATTTTTACAAATTCACAAAGCAGGACCTTTGCTGAAAAAACCAGAATTAACGCCAGTTTTACAAAATTACCACAAAATTCAGTTTTACAAAATCATCAGTACATTTTTCCAATTTCATAAAATTAGGATTTGGTCTGAAAATTCAGACTCTTGAAATGGTATTTTATTTTACTGATACAAAACATTGTAGGCTAATACATAATTAAATCATCTAAGGAAAAAAAAAAGATTTTTTTTTTAACCTAATTTATTTAGGTGCAGTATTAACTGTACTGATTTAGAAACCTTTTTTATTTGTTATGTATTCGCACACTTTACAAGAAGTCTATAAATAAATTAAATCTTTAAAAAGAAAAAAATAACAGCACTGAAAGCTTTGAAGAACTTAGGTACAAAAGGTTTTTCTATATGTATTTGAATCAGTACACAAAATTATACGAAAGCATTCGAAATATTTTCTAAAATATCACACACACACAAACTAAAAATTCGTAGAATCTGAGAATTTTTTTAAAAAATTATGATGATTCCGGCAGATTATGTAAATAATTTAAATCACTGTTATGCTGGCATTTGAGATATAACTAAAGTAAGGGCATCAAAATATGTTTGCAGTTTTATATACGTAACAAAATGAGATGAAAAATTTCGAAAATTTAGTAGCCATGAAAACCTATAAAGTACTTTTCTCACAGTCGCTTCAACGGAATATTTTGTGCTTAGGAAACAACAAAGGTAGAACTCGAATATTTAAAAAATATTTAATTTGAAACTCTTATTGTACATTTAAAAGATTATACATTCTCCTAATATCATTAAATATTTTTGCATTATATATTTAGTATACATTTGTTATATTTTTAGTATTACATATATTTTTAAATTACACATTTATTATATTTTTTTTGTATTTTTATTATTATATATAATGTTTTTATTATATATTAGTATAAATTATATATTTGATACTGCATATTTTCTAAAATTATTATATATTTCGTATATCTTTATTTTACCTTTAGCATTATATTTAATTAAAAAATAATTGTGTATTTTTCCAGAAGCTTTACAAATTTTAGAACATGAAGTAATTAAAGGAGAAACGTAAAGTGTAATTTTAAGGCATTAAATAGGAATAATTTAATATAAAAAACCCCTTCATAATAGGAGGTGAAAAAAAAAGCTGAAAGGAAATTTTAAACTCAACAGGTAATCCTCTAGTGTAAAAATTCCACTTGCAAATAGTTCATATAAGGAAATATTTGTCTATCGCAAATGACGTAAATGTGGGGATTTCCCCTTTATAAATTATCATATAGATGACATAATGCATATGCATCGAACCTATTACGTATTCATTTCTCAAATAGGATTTTTATATATCTGCTGGGGGCTTAAACGTCTATCGTTTGAACTGTACTTCTCTTAAATTTAATGTAGGGATATAATACTCTTCAAATTAAACGAATGTAAATGTACAGGTAGTAATAATGTATTTTACATTTAATTTAACTTACCAAACTAACTGCATATATTTGTTATTGTTATTGATTGTAAAACTTCCTGCTTGCTAATTAAGAAATCACTTTTTTTCGTTTTTGAGAACTTTAAATCGGTTTTTCTCTCAAAATATTTATAAATTTATAAATTAAGTGTTTTTGAAGTGTTATTTCATCTAATAGGATATTATTTTTACTTATTGCCGGTCAATACAAGTTTGTTGAGTTGTCTTAAATTATAGAATTTAATTCTGTTGTACAATCGTATCACATTGCCAAAATATTAAATGATATTTGAAAATGCATAAAGCGTTTAATAGAAATAGATGTGTATCAAATGAAAAAAATATCCGATTTTATTTAAAAGCTTTGCATCAGATAATGTCATAATTTTTGTTATGTAGAAAGGTAATTCTAAATATATCAAAAAATTATATATTTGTGTTATTCTTTAAAATTAAATTTTAGAATGACGATAAGAAATTTAAGTAATCCTAAGTAATAGTTAAATAATGTTATATGGGTGACATTAAATAATATTGCGAAAAACAACTGCACATATTTTGTATTTCAGAAGATTAGATTCTCAAATCTAAGTTATATTTTCTTCATATTTTTGTTTTTAGATTACTTTAAAGTTTATATTTATTCTCTTATAATTGGCATGCAGTTATTAAGGTATATCGCGTACGATCATTTTTTAAAAGTAAAAAGATTAAGTATTAACATACTTAATACTGTATAATAACTACTATATAGTGCTACATTAATATAATTCTGAATAATTAAGGTTCCCAAACAAAGTTTTAGAACAACTATCATAGATTGACGTAGTAATAAAAATGTGAAATAAACTTGTATGTTGCATATTGTCGACGAGTAGGATAGTTTAATAGCAATGGATATTCCCCGTTATAAATATGTACTTTTGTAAATTGTTGCCCTTGAACCGCTTGTTTCCCTTTCTACAACTTTCTTTATTACATGAAATAACTTTATACCGAATTTGGCATCCGTAGGTTTAGATATGTAAGTATGTATAGTGGACGAACAATTTCAGAAATTTCATTTTTGTAAAAATAACTAGTTTCTTTGCGACCGGGCTTTAATATGGGTAATTAAGTTTTCTAAATGAAAGTTATAATAATTTCAAAATTTAACTAACTTCTGAGATCGTAATGCATATTAACAATATAAAATATTTCAAAACAAAACAGCTAATTTTCGTACAATAAATAACACATTTTAACCAAATTTAGTATCGCAATAGATTACATTACAATGCGAAAGAATGAAGAAATGAAATTAAAAATACATCAAATTATAATAGAAAAGATATCAAATAAATTATTCCTGATATAAAAACATCCAAAAAATATCATTTTAAAAATATTTTATACAATATTACATAAACTAAACAGAGTTGTTACGGGGCCTAGAAAAGTCAGAAATTTAAACAATAGTAAAATATCGGGAAAACTCAGGGAATTTTCTAAATTTACCATGCAAGCCAAAAAAAAAAAAAAAAAAAAAAAAAAAAAAAAAAAAAAAAAAAAAAAAAAAAAAAAAAAGTTCAAAAATTGAAAATAGGATTGCCATTATTGATAATTATGCTAAGAAATATTAATTTTAAAATATTTTTATTTTATAAATATTTTTTATTATCCTGTTTAAAAAAAAAAAAAAAAAAAAAAAAAAACAGGTAAAATATCGGGAAAACCCAGGGGAATTTTCTAAATTTACCTTGCAAGTCAAAAAACTCACAAAAAATGAAAAAAGTTCAAAATATGAAAATAGGATTGCCATTATTGACAATTAGCTGAGAAAAATTACTTTTAAAACATTTTTATTTTATAAATATTTTTTATTCTCCTGTTTAAAAAAATAGGCAGTATTTCAGTAACTACATTTGGGGCATCATTTATTTTTATTTTAAAAGATAAATAACAAATATAATTATTATTGCCTTGCATGATTTTAAATACTACTGAAAATAGATATAAAGTTTCTTTTCCTCCCCCCCCAGAAATAAAATTGTGCATTCAACACTGTTTGTCAACTACTTAAAATTCTAACAGTGTGTGGTATTGCGTGTTTTCTGTTGTTCTACTTGAGATAAAAGGACAGGTAAAACTCAGAATTTTGTGGGGTAAAATTTGTGTAGCAACCTTGTTTAGTTACCTTAAAAATTTTAATTGTTTTAGTTTGTTATAATAGTATACAATATCTGAAAATAGTATACAATATCTGAATGCCAAACTGCATAGGAAGAGAAAAAACGTTCTGTCACCTCATGTTGTTGATTGGTTTAGTTTGGTTTGGAGCGCTACGGTCTGCTGTTTTGCACACGAGGGCCAATGAGACCGGTACCTACTGCTTAAAGCCGATTCCGAAGGGCTACAAACATCCATAGTGGGATTCGAACCCACGAACTCCGGTACCGACGATCAGTGCCCTAACCAATCGGCTAGCGTTCGGCTCCTCATGTTGTTGAACTCTGCATAATTTGATCTAAAACATGCTCTTGGTTTACCTGATTCGCCATGCAAAATTGCATCAATATTGGTAAAGTCATTTCGTAATGCATGACGTATACGAACATACACACGCGCAAACATACATACATACATACAAAGGATTATATGTGTGTATGTGTGTGTTATAAAGCTAAGAGCAATGAAAGGGAATATTGAATTTTGATATTTTGAAACCGCTTCCTGTTTTTGGCCGACCCCGTATTTAAACCATTGTAAACTCTGAAAGGAAGAAAAGAAAAATTTCCTGCGTCGTTAGAGTCTACATTTTTTCCCTTATCCCTATGTTTCCTGGAGAGTCCGTACTCTTTTAGAAACAAACAATTTCGTAGCAGTGCGAGCCTGCTTCCATCTCTCTCCCAGACTTGCCAGGTAAACACATATAAGGCATCCACTGCTGCCTCCCGACAATAACAAAAATAAACACATCGGACGCAGTTGCCATGGCGACCGCTGCTCTGGATAGCGAGGGGGAAAAAAGGCAATGCCTGGTCCATCGATTCTCCTCTGTCTGGATGGACACCATAAGACTAGGCTTGCAACGGGGTCGTGATCCCGCCAAAGTGCTTTTCTCTCAGATCTAGTATTATTGTTTTGTTTTTCCTCCTTTTCCGACTCCGACTGCATTTGTTAAGTTGCACGATGGTAACGATTAAATACAACTCTGGAAAAATATCAACCCTTTCTTATCTCAATTACCACGAATTAAAAAATATATATATTTCATCAAATGTTAGAATATGTAATTTCCAAACATGTACAAAAAGGTTTTTTAAAAATGTAAGCCATAAAAATTAAAATGTATTGGGAAGTTTTCTGGAAAAAAAAAACAATAATAACAACGAAAACTTTTACGGATTTCTTACAAATTATCTGAATTATTTAGCCCAAAAATTATATTTAGTTATAATTTGAAATTACTCTATTTTCTCGTGTATTTATCAAATGTTAAAATATGTAATTTCCAAGCATGTACAAAAGGGTTTTTTAAAAATGTAAGACATAAAAATTAAAATGTATTGGGAAGTTTTCTGAAAAAACAACAATAATAGCAACGAAAATTTTTACGGATTTCTTACAAATAATCTGAATTATTTAGCACAAAAATTATATTTGGTTATAATTTGAAATTACTTTATTTTCTCGTGTATTCATCAAATTTTAGAATATGTAATTTCCAAACATGTACAAAATGTTTTTTAAAAATGTAATACGTAAAAATTAAAATGTATTGGGAAGTTTTCTGGAAAAAAAAAAAAAAAAACAATAATAACAACGAAAACTTTTACGAATTTCTTACAAATAATCTGAATTATTTAGCACAAAAATTATATTTAGTTATAATTTGAAATTTTCTCGTATATTCATCAAATGTTAGAATATGTAATTTCCAAACATGTACAAAATGTTTTTTAAAAATGTAATACGTAAAAATTAAAATGTATTGGGAAGTTTTCTGAAAAAAAAAACAAAAAAAAAACCAATAATAACAACGAAAACTTTTATGAATTTCTTACAAATAATCTGAATTATTTAGCACAAAAATTATATTTAGTTATAATTTGAAATTACTTTATTTTCTCGTGTATTCATCAAATGTTAGAATATGTAATTTCCAAACATGTACAAAATGTTTTTTAAAAATGTAAGACATAAAAATTAAAATGTATTGGAAAGTTTTCTTAAAAATAATAATAATAATAATAATAATAACAACAACGAAAACTTTTACGAATTTCTTACAAGTAATCTGAATTATTTAGCACAAAAATTATATTTAGTTATAATTTGAAATTACTTTATTTTCTCGTGTATTCATCAAATGTTAGAATATGTAATTTCCAAACATGTACAAAATGTTTTTTTAAAAATGTAAGACATAAAAATTAAAATGTATTGGGAAGTTTTCTGAAAAAACAACAATAATAGCAATGAAAATTTTTACTGATTTCTTGCAAATAATCTGAATTATTTAGCACAAAAATTATATTTAGTTATAATTTGAAATTACTTTATTTTCTCGTGTATTCATCAAATGCTAGAATATGTAATTTCCAAACATGTACAAAATGTTTTTTAAAAATGTAAGACATAAAAAATAAAATGTATTGGGAAGTTTTCTGGAAAAAAAAAACAAAAAAAAAAAAACAATAATAACAACAAAAACTTTTACGGATTTCTTACAAATAATCTGAATTATTTAGCACAAAAATTATATTTAGTTATAATTTGAAATTACTTTATTTTCTCGTGTATAACGCGATACTTTTAAAATTGAGAGCAAAATTCAAGGTGCTTCTTATAAAATAGAATAATTTTTACTGCTTCCATTAATCACACAATATATATTTGAATAAAGATAAATTTCAAGAAAATAAATAAAAAGGTAAAAACTTACTAGATGGAAGTATTGCCGCATTTATATTTCATTACTATTGTGCTTAAAAAGGTAAAAATCTTATTCGATAAAAGTAATGCTACATCTGTATTTTATTATTGTTGTACTGCAAAAGGAAAAAAATCATACACAATAGAAGTATGCATCTATATTTTATTAATTTTTTTTAAAAAAGGTTCAATAGAAGCATTGAATCTTTTATTATAATTTAATAGAAATTTTGTTGTGTCTATATTTCATACTATTGCACTTGAAAAGGTAAAAATCATACTCAAAAAATGTATTGCCGCATCTATATTTCATTACTATTGCGCTTAGAAAGGTAAAAATCTTATTCAATAAAAGTAATTCTGCAGCTGTATTTTATTATTGTTGTACTGCAAAAGAAAAAAAAATCATGCTCTAGAGAAGTATTGCTGCATCTATATTTCATTACTATTGCGCATAAAAAGGTAAAAATCTTATTCAGTAAAAGTAATTCTGCAGCTGTATTTTATTATTGTTGTACTGCAAAAGGAAAAAAAAGCATACTCTAGAGAAATATTGCTGCATCTATATTTCATTACTATTGCGCTTAAAAAGGTAAAAATCTTTTTCAATAAAAGTAATTCTGCAGCTGTATTTTATTATTGTTGTACTGCAAAAGGAAAAAAAAAATCATACTCTAGAGAAGTATTGCTGCATCTATATTTCATTACTATTGCGCTTAAAAAGGTAAAAATCTTATTCAATAAAAGTAATTCTGCAGCTGTATTTTATCATTGATGTACTGCAAAAGGAAAAAATCATACTCTAGAGAAGTATTGCTGCATCTATATTTCAGTACTATTGCGCTTAAAAAGGTAAAAATCTTATTCAATAAAAGTAATTCTGCAGCTGTATTTTATCATTGATGTACTGCAAAAGGAAAAAATCATACTCTAGAGAAGTATTGCTGCATCTATATTTCAGTACTATTGCGCATAAAAAGGTAAAAATCTTTTTCAATAAAAGTAATTCTGCAGCTGTATTTTATTATTGTTGTACTGCAAAAGGAAAAAAAATCATACTCTAGAGAAGTATTGCTGCATCTATATTTCATTACTATTGCGCTTAAAAAGGTAAAAATCTTATTCAATAAAAGTAATTCTGCAGCTGTATTTTATCATTGTTGTACTGCAAAGGATAAAATCATACTCTAGAGAAGTATTGCTGCATCTATATTTCATTACTATTGCGCTTAAAAGGGTAAAAATCTTATTCAATAAAAGTAATTCTGCAGCTGTATTTTATCATTGTTGTACTGCAAAGGATAAAATCATATTCTAGAGAAGTATTGCTGCATCTATATTTCATTACTATTGCGCTTAAAAGGGTAAAAATCTTATTCAATAAAAGTAATTCTGCAGCTGTATTTTATTATTGGTGTACTGCAAAGGATAATCATACTAGAGAAGTATTGCTGCATCTATATTTCCTTACTATTCTAAAAAGGTAATCTTTTTCAATAAAAGTAATCTGCAGCTGTATTTTATTATTTGTACTGCAAAAGGAATCATACAGAAGTATTTATCTATATCATACTTTGCGTAGATCTATCATAATGCAGCTGTATTTTACCATACTGCGGTATATAGTATGCTGCACAAATTCATTCACGTGAAGTATCAATAAAAGTAAATGCAGCGTATTTTATCAGACAAAGGATAAAATCATATTTATATTATTCACCCACAGGCTGAATCACTATGGGTTTGAAGATTTATATTCCGTGTTGGAAATCTGTATAAAGTAGTATCATGCAGATATTTTTCATGTACGATATGGACTCATATCACGTAAGAAGTAAATAAACCACGTAAACAATAGACTGGCGTAGACAGATGAAAATATGCTGATCGAAATTTATTCCCTGCCACTCCCCTACGGCTGTGGGTTCTGAAGGTTTTTCATTCCGTGTTGGAAACTTTATAAGTAGTTCCCTTTTCTTCACTAAATGAAAGCTTTACAGACTTTATTATCCGATAGAAGCAAATAAAGTAGTTAAACTGAATTTCTGCAAAGCTTAATATATAAAATATAGTCTATATATATATATATATATATATATATATGTATATATATATATATATATATATATATATATATATTATATATACTATATATATATATATATATATATATACTTCCTCACGCATGTAGTTTTATAAAATTGTGTTTTAGAATGCGAAAAATCTACTTTACCATTTTGTTTCCATTTTTCGATAAAGCGTTAAACATAAGTACTGTTCTATAAGAGAGAGCGTTTTAGACGGTTGTCTTTTGCAAGAACTGATTTTTTA
>CM063508.1:67950224-67952724 GCA_032207245.1 Pardosa pseudoannulata | reverse complement strand
GTTTATGTCTCCCGCTTTTTCGGGTGCCAAATGGTCTGGCCCAGAAGATCTTTTTTGTTACACGATCTTCGTCCATTCTGCACAGGTGTCCTGCCCATTAAATTCTCTGAATCCTTATATATTGTACTATATCTAGATCTTCAAAAGATTTATAGAGTACAGAGTTAGTTCTTCTTCTCCAGATATTATGTTTTATGCCACCAAAAATACTTCTCTAAATTTTTCTTTCAAAAACAGAAATGATATTTTTTACTTTTTCTGTCATTGCCCAGGTCTCAGCAGAATAAGTAAGAATGGGTCTGATTAATCTTTTCTAAATATGGATCTTCGTTTTTCTGCTAGTGAAGTTAGACTTCAAGTATTTTATGAGTCCGAAAAAACAATTGTTAGCATCTGTGACTCTATTACGGATCTCAGACATTAAATAATTGACATAGTCTATCAATCTTAATTTCTGTTAGGATATATATATATATATATATATATATATATATATATATATATATATATATATATATAGACACACACACACACATATATATATATATATTAATATATATATACATATATATACATATATATATATACATATACATATATATATATATATATATATATATATATATATATATATATATATATATATATATACAAATATATATATACATATATATACATATATATATAATTAATTATATATATATATATATATATATATAATAAAAGTAAATTATACCCACTAAACAATCTTGCAAATTTTCAAGTAACTGTGTTATTTATAACTTTGCGATTATCATAACTTTTAGACTGGTGAATTTATTTGTTGTTTACGCAGGTACATCAGTTAAAATCGGGGTGATTAATTATACCTATTATCATGACTCTTTAAAATATGTTCAATTTAAAATTTAGGTTCAAAGTTCTCAGCTTTTAATTTCTGTGAATATGTATGTATTATAATATTTCACCATGTTTATCATATGTTTAATTTATTTGTCATTGGAAGTTCGTTTCAGTCAATCTCTTTTGATATTCAACATTTCCAAGCTGCATATGCATATTTTGTTGCAATTGCTAGACAGAAGGGCGGCGATTCGTAATTTTTAATATGTGTTAAAGAAACTCTGCTCTCTTGCCATTTAACCTAATTTTAAAACTGTTTTATCCTGTAGATAATGTCATGGTACAGCCATATGCCAATTCATTCATTTTCTCTCGGCTTTAATGAGAAATCTCTACTCTGTTATAATTTTCTTCATCTAAATTTAGGCTTAACAATTTCATCTCACTCAAAATTTTCCGTTTGTCATCTTTTATAGATGCACCAAATCATGTTTTAGATCTTCTCTTTATTTTTCGGAGGTTTGGGCGTCCCATATTTCACTTCGCCAGGTACTCCGTTAAGCCCTGACCTTGACATTAATTTGTTCTATCGAAATTTTCTTTTCATAAATGACATGCTATGATGATATCCTGAAATAAGAACGGGCTGTAAATTTAAAGCCAACAAAGGAATTCTTAAATTTCATATTTCTTTATTCCTCAGTCCATGTTAGGTATCAATATATATTCAGTAGATATAATTAAGGCGTTATTGAATTGAAATTAACACACATACGCACACACATACACTTATATATGACATGGACAAGTGGTTAAGGCATGGAAGACACATTTCATTTCATATATAAAAGTTTCTTTATTGTAATCCTTCTGTCCATAGCTATGCCATTTAGAAATCCTTTGTTCTCATACTTTGCCACGACAAGCGTGGAGGATGTTATCAGCCCGAGTTCCCGCTCAAAACTCTCTTTTTTGGCGTTGCTACCTAAGCAAAATTCCTATGTCTACTTCCGCTTCAGCTCTTTTACTCTGTATAGTTCCGCTCGAGGGTGTGTCTTTCTCCTATTACGTTGTCGTTAATGAGTTCTAACTATTTTTAATTATAACTCGCTTAATTCTTAATTCCCATTTTTAAACCTGACAACTTTATGCATGTGCATGTTTGTGCATATGTATATGTACACATATATACATGTATGTTTGGTTTGGAAATCTAAAAATAGGAATTAAAGCATTAACTAATAAAAATAAAACTAACTCTTTGTTTAGTGGACGAATAATATGGGGGTAAAACAATACTATATAAAAGAAGCTTGGCAAAAATCCACGAGAAAGAAAAGGTCAAACTTTCGGGCTGGTGACCTCTTGCTGGATTGAGTATCTATCGTATTAAAAAGAATGGCAAAATGGAATAAGCTGTTTGAATAAACTTTTAATACCTGGAATGGATGTTTTTCTCGTTTTTCTTCGCAGGTTATGAGCCTGATACACACACATACACACACATACATAATATACGCATATATATATTTATATACACACATATACATATGTATATATATGTGTGTGTATGTAATTCTTTGTATACCGGTCTTAGCGTTTTTGCCGGCATAACAAACCTTAGATCGACTGAGCTACCGTGGCTCATTTCGAGTAG
>CM063508.1:67807724-67942724 GCA_032207245.1 Pardosa pseudoannulata | reverse complement strand
GAGTGAAAACCTTATTTTAAAAGAATCCTTTTAAAACTACAATGCAAATATTTCCTTTGCATATAATTTTCATTTTATTACCAACAATCCTTTACCTGCAGTTTCTAAGATTTGTAATATTTATATTCTAGTTCGGCATCTCGGCTGGATTTCGGAGAGACCAGTGCAAAAGATAATGCAAATGCTTGTCACAAATTTCAAATAAAGCTTGGTTAATATTTCGTGGCTTAAGTAATATAAATTTAATCTTTGGAGATTGTTGTCAAATTCTACTAATATTGATGCCAAATTTATTATTTCATTTCAATTGCTCTGCATTATAAGTAAGACAATTTATTATTACTATTATCTTTAATTAACTGTCAAATTTCTCTGTCCAAATGCTTTAAAATGATACTTATAGTGTTTTTGTCAAAAAATTTCTTGGGCAGGGAAAAAACTCCACCCAAAACATTCGCACAGACAAACATTCGTGTGCACAGCGTATGCGGTTTAGTCCTCCGGCCCGGGAAACATTTTGAAAATTTCATTTTGGCCCTCGCTTAAAAGTATTTGCCCACCCCCTACCATAGGGGCTGCATTTGTGGGAGAGATCAATGCAAAAATAATGAAACATTTTTATTGCAATTTTCACTTTTTCTCGATTGCAGGAGTGCTCGAACCAGTGTTTCTAGTACGTGTAGTCGAATAGTATTTATACTATCAGTATTATAATGGGTTAAAAACTTTATTATTAAATGAACGTTTTTTAAAAATAGAATGCAAATATCTCCTTTTGTCAACTGTTTTCGGTATCCCACCCTCACTGCTTTTCCTGCAATGTACTCTTTATAACAGTACTCAGGTCCCTGGTACACAAATTCCACTTATTCTTGATTGCATGAGTGCCAGTACTAATCTTTCTAGAGTGCTACTGAATTTTACCTAAAAAATAGCATTTCTACTATCTGTATAGTAACGGGCTATAAACTTTATTATTAAACAGACGTTTTTAAATTTCAAATGCGAATACTTCCTTCTGTCAATAGTTTTCCGTAGCCCACCATTAGTGCTTTGCTGCTGTATACTATTTATAATAATACCGAGGTCCCTAATACAGCTCCAGGTCTGGATTTGGGAGAGATCAGTGCAAAAATAATGCAAATTTTTTATCACAGATTTTACTTACTCGCTTATGCATGAGTGCAAATACTCATCTTTTTAGCTTGCTGTCGAATTCTACTTCATTTAATAAATAGCATTTCTACAATTAGTGTAAAAATGGGCTTAAGACTTTATTATTAAACGGGCGTTTTTAAAATTCGAATGCAAATATTTCCTTCCTTCCATCAGGAGTTTCTGTATCCCAACATCACTGCTTTCCCTGCTATGTACTGTTTATAATAATACCCAGGTCTCTAGTACAGCACCAGGGCTGGATTTCGAGAGCGACCAGTGCAAAAATAATATCAAGAAGAAAAAAAATCCGAGGGAGAGAGAGAGAAAGAGTGAGAGAGAAAGAAAAGAGAGACTCCCATGCAGACCAGAAAAGCGAGCGCCAGAAAAGAGCATCCAGACGCAGACGGTTTGCGTTTGGGGCCGCATCCCGCCAGACTCGCACACACACACACACACGCACTCACGCACGCACGCACCCATACACGCACTCACACACACACATACACACACACACAGAGCAGCAGCGTCGTCGTCGGCTCCTTTCTATTGATCCGCGTCTAAAAATAACGCCCAGCTAGAGCAACGGGGCTGCGCGGGACGCGAACAGATGAAACGAACAGTGGTTGCCATCGGTTGGTCATTTCGGAAAAGAGTTTCCTTTTTTTTTATTTCTTTCCTCCCCCCCCTCTCCGAAAACCCTGGCTGCGATTTATTTATTTTGCCCTGCTGCTGTGTTGTACACTTGCAACCCTCTCTCTAGCACATGATACCTACGATTTACATGAATCCGCCCGAAAACATATACACAGATATTTTTTTAAAGGGGGTGGAATGGTGATGCTGGGGGAAAGATGTGCAGGAGTTTTTGTTTTGCGGCATTATCGTGAATGAATAGCATGTGTTTGTGTGTGTGAAATTATTTTACATGCACGTATGATCTGATTTCCAATGACTCGTTAGACAAATTTTAGACCAAGAATATTCAACCTTTTCCACTTTAAGAAACCCTTTGAATTTATCGTTTTTTTTTTTTTTCCTTAAAGAAACCTCTTGATCAAAGAGCAGAAAAAATAGGATATCAACGCTTCATCCTACTCAATTTACAAAATTATTATTGCATCTTTATTTTATCCGAATACAAGCATCTTTTAAGATATTCAATGGCAAGGTGCTAATGTTTTTTTTTTCTTAAAATATATTTTGGGGATAATAAACAAAAGCAACAAAATTTTGAATTATAGCAAGTTAATAAAAATAATTTTTTTTAATTGTTTGGTTAGTAGTACAGGGATATATACTGCAACCAGAAACTTTATCCCAGATAATCCAGATGTGAAGGCATTTTCGGAAACAGGCAAGGATAGGCAAAAAGAACAGACTAATATGTGACGTAATGCGTCTCTATTAATGCATTTGAAAGACTTTTACGAAATTTAAGATTTTATTTTATCCGTAAAATATTTATCCATATTTGTTTTTATGTCCAAACAGTATTTAAAATAAGATCGTCTATAACAATTAAAATATTACTGAAATTTTTGTGCTTTGACTAAACAAATAAACAAATAATGATTGCAGATACTTGCAGAACCCCTGTCAAAGTTCCAGTAAACTCTAGTGTTCCGCAAAACCCAGGTTGAAACCTCTATTTTACGCCATTCAAGTTCTTCCGTAAAACCAAGCATTTGTCATCATCATAATCAAAATTCGTGCAAAACTCCTGCGTTAAAGAAATGTTTTTGTAGGCCCGTTCAAACTTCTGAATTCCGATACTTTCTCCTTCAAAGCTTCTGAGTTTTGATTCATAGATATCCGGATTTTTAAAAATCGGCTGCATCCCAACACATATCCGTTTCATTCCTAGGTACAGTTTACTGCTTGATAATTAAAAATTTATTCATTTAACTGTTTATTTTTTAGTCTTTTATGTTTAAATTGCTAAAACTACTTGTAAAATAAAATACCTGCCAACTTTTACGGATTATCCGTAAAACTTACTGTTTGGGGTTTAATTTTAATGACTTATGGATAGACTGATAATTTTTCTGGTGAAACTGGATAAAATAAAATCTATAAATATGCTTAATATGTTCTAAAGATATTAAATTCCTGTCTGAACGGACTTGCAAAAATAAATAGTGACATCACTAGAATGGAAATTATATTAGCTTGTATTACAGTTGTGTAAATATAACTTATTAAAAATTTGGAATATCGGGAAAAAATATAAATTCCTTTAACAGAATTAAAGCTTAGTGAATTATATTTTAAGAGTTTTTTTCATCTTATTTTATTAATTTTGCTAAATAGATATTAAGTTTGAAATTTAGATAAATTTTGCTTTCATCTCTAGAATCCAATTTTGATTGAAATTTTAGCTAATATATTTTATTATGTATAATAAATGCATAAATATTTTACTCATTACAATAAACTTTTATTTAGAATTTTCTTGGGGAAAGAGAAAGGAAAATTTCAAATAACTGTTATTAATTAAAATTATGGCACTAAAAATCTACCAACCGGTATTTCTCACAAATTTTTACTAATTCCAATGTATAAAAGTGTGAAATAAATATAATTGGGAAATTAGCCTAATTAAAAAGAATTGGAGGAAAATACACACACATGTATGTACATATATATACATATATATATGTGTGTGTGTGTGTATATATATATATATATATATATGTGTGTGTGTGTGTGTGTGCGTGTATTCACTTCGTAAAAGTAGTGCCTAATTTTTTTTTTTTTTGATAAATAAGCATAATTTAAAGGTAAAAATGGTATTTATATTATTTCTCTAATCTGTAACAATAAAATTAATTTTTCTCGTGTACATTAATGCATATGGCAAGTTTATGTGTTCATTAAACTCTTACATAAATAACTACAACAAACACTTTCTATGAAACAGTTTTGAACAAAAACAATATTAAAGGTTAAGAGAAATAGAAAACACAAATTAAAAACTCCCCGCATCGTTTAAAAAATAATACAAATGAAGAAGTAAAAGGAAGAAAACCGCAGGGCTATGGCTGTTTATGTGGGGAGTGCCAGTCTGGGTTAGCAAAAATTGTTGCTCTCTTCGTATAACTGAATAAAATTTACGTTCATAAATTTACATTGGAGATCGAACATTCCTTCGCATAGGTAAATGTTTCGTATAACTGAATATTCATATAAATTAATAATTTATTACATTGGCGTGATATCCTCTTCGACAAGGAACGAGAAGTTTTTCGTTTAAATGAGTTTCCACTGTATCTATATTTTACATAAACCGCCTGAATATATGTACACACACACACGTATATATATATATATATATATATATATATATATATATATATATATATATATATATATATATATATACATATACATATATATGCATATATATATGTATAGGTATGTATATATATATGTATATATATATGTATGTATGTATATATGTATATATATATGTATGTATATATGTATGTATATATATGTATGTATATATGCATATATATATATACGTATGTATATATGCATATATATATGTATGTATATATGTATGCATATTTATATTTATATATGTATGGATATATATATATATATATATATATATATATATATATATATGAAGTTTTTGCTTCATTACATAGAAAGTTCCTAGCTAATAGATCAGTCTGCAGTCTTAGAATTGTAGACGAGTGAAAATGAAATGGTACGCTTTGATCCAACTAACATTGTTTATTCAGGCATCAACTATCACGAACGAACTGTTTGCAAAACCTCTACATCGCAGTTAAATAGTTGTCTGTGCCAACCAGTCAGAAGCTATATACACTAGAAGCTATATATATTTATATGGATCAGAACTATAAACATAATAGTAAGCCATTGGACTAAGTTAGGAATCTACTAGGAATCAGTATTGGTTGGGAGCAACCAAATACTATCTTGCACAGAGACGACTAATACCCCAGAACAAGCCATATATATATATATATATATATATATATATATATATATATATATATATATATAATATATATATATATATATTATATATTAAAATTCTGCTGCTCGCAAAACCGGAGCGCAAGTTCCCCTGTGCGCCCAGATCTTTTTAAGTATATTCTGTATAGGAAAAAAAGGTGATGGTTAATGTCATTTTAAACAAAATTAAACCAAAATGACAAGATAATACATAGTTTAGTAAAGACAGTTCTTTAAATAGACTAAGAAAGAATAAATGCATATACTCAAGTTTAATAACTTCATTGCGTATTAAGTTTAATACCCTGATATTGATTAGAATTAAAAGTTACTATTTGTTCGCACATTCCCTCTCTTTTCCCCCTTAAATTCGTTCAGAATTGTTTGGTTTGTAAGACGAACTCCTTGCTATTTTCAAACCTTGAAAAAAGGGATCATTATTCTTTCTGATCAAATTTTCATTTTTTTTAATGCCTCATCAGATTTTTATCTGCTTAAAGATTTAATTTTTAACTTCACATGCGTAAACATTTTATTAATTTCCGTGTGCATAGTAAATTGAATGTAATATTTCGCTTTTATTTACTTTTTTTTTAGGGTGTCATGGTGTTAGAGTGTCAAGGGTGAAATGTTTAAAAAAATATTTGATATATGTTGCAATATTATTAAATTATGGTTTGGAGAGCACCTAAAAAGGTTTGTATTATAGTTTTAGTTCGTTGTCCGAAGGTTGTTGGTATGCACGTTAGACTTCAGTGTTTGAAAACAGCTGTAAAGCTACAAAAGAAAACGTGAAACTTATCCGTCTTATTCCCACGCAAATTCTGCTAAAAGCTGAGACCAAGAAAAAGAAAGACGGTCTGGAGTAGCATTAAAAAAATCGTCTGCTGCACTTTTTATAAACGTATGACTAAAGCTTGGGTATTTCTTCCCACTTCACTTTCTCTTTAGCTTCTCTAGACATTTATATTAACAGTCTAGAATGCTTTAACGCTGCATTCGAATCTCTGGTTATTAAAATTCATATATTTATCACAAATTCGAATATATGTTTAAAAAATACTCGTCATTTTAATTTTAAATGATATATTTAGTTATTCTCAACATTAAGGTATTGGAATGAACCTTTTTTTCCTCTCTAATCAAATAACACCGAATATATATTTTAAATTTACTTTTCCTGCATTTCAAATTCGAACTCAAAATTCATTCCACGTGTATTCAAATATCTTGCTTTGCTTTTCTTCTGAAAAATACCATTAGTTTTTTTATTTTATTTTTTTTTAACTTAAGTAATCAATTATTTAATCCGAATAATTGGGAAAAAATTTAATTTTAAACATCACGTACGCTTTATTTTGTAACCTTCTGTTTTCTAACCAGGAGAAATAAATCGCTATCACTGTAGTTAGTAACTAACAAAAACTTAGAGGGGACATATAAATTCTTTTATCTATGATCCTTGTAACTAGATTATCTGAGAATATACTGTCAATATTTCTATGGAAAATATTAAATCAATTTTTTTTCAAGAGACTCCGATGTATATAAAGCTAAGTACATGAAACTATAAAAATAAAGTGACTAACAGAGAAGTAAAGGGTATTGAAATATTAAGTGCATGCATTTCCAAGCCGAGACCATTTTTATCAGTCCCCTGCTAGATACTTTCACTTAAGGTTTAAAGGGTAAATTTATTTCTTTGCAAAAAAATTCAGATTTTATTAAAATGACAATTTTGAAATTTAATAATGAGGAAGTGTATAATCTTTCAAGTTATGCACTAAATCATTACTGTTTGTTGCACTTCTTGCTTTTTGCTGAAGAATAGTTTTTAAATTTATTTTTGCATACTTCCAAGGTATTTATGCTTCTTGTAACGGATGTAATCTAAAAAATATTCTAAGTTAAGTAATTATTAAATTTTTAGTAACTGCTGTCTGTGAGAAATTAGCGATTTACCGTTTAGAAATTTTATTTTATTTTATTTTCTAAGCATGTAGCCTCGCGCCCACATTCATTTAACATACACATTCGTCTTTAAGATGTAAATATTCTCTATGGCTTTAAGCCATAGAACCGAGAAAAAAAAGATTTTTTTAAATAAGTGTTTACATAATGAGTTATTTATTTTCACTTTGCTAAGCATCTTGAGGACAAAACTTAGGGTTTGTCCGTGTATTTTTTCCTGTTTTCACGAGTGTGTTGAAGTAGGATCGTAGAGTGTTTGTTAGAAGTAGTAAGAACATCACCGTTTTTACTACTGTCACACCAAAAATTTTGTGATCAGAAGTATGAAGTAAACATCAGGTAAAATCATATTTTTAAAAGAAATTTCATTAAATACCATTTATAAAATCATTTTATCCCCTTTCAAAGCAAATCAAACTAACGAAACCAAAAGATTTCGTACGGGAAAAGAAATCTTAATCATAAAAAGATTTTATTTTTATTTCATTTTCAAAATCATCTGCTAGGTACGACACACTTTTTTTTCACCATGTACGTGCGTGTGTTTGCGAAGTTTTTCATTGAATCAATGTACGAGAATGAGAATTTTTTAAAAATATTTTTTTTATGCTTTAACTTTCGTTTTCTGTTTCTCCTTTGCAGTTAGTAACTCCCTCTAGCGGATTTTTTTCGAGTTTTGAATTAGACTGATAGCCAATACTGGATATTCCGTTTATTAGAATAAACAAGGGGTTAAGTTTTTTTTAAGATCCGATTTGATAGAAAAAATGAATCAGCAAAAACCTAAAATATTTAAACCTGGTGAAATAAAAGTAAATTGCAGCGATTTAAAATGTATTTACTAAAATTTCGTTATTTATCTAAAAACACTTTTATTTTATTTGTGTTTTTAAATTTATAAGGTTGTTGATCTGTTCTTTCCTACAGCTTTTCAGATAGTTTTAAATAATCATTTTTAATTCCTCTTTTAAATAGCTTTTGTTGGTATTGCATAGGGAATTATTTATTCCAAAAACTCATTTCTTACTGTCTCGTCGTTTATAATAAAAGTTAACCTGTGGATAAGCACATATAATTAAAAGGTAATTAACTTGTCTTTAATCGACTACGGTGAGACCAGACTTAGGTGTTCTCTCGTGGATAGTTTGAAACCAATCCTTTCATGCTTCGTTCTGTAGACTTATTCCAGACAACGTTTCACAATGGGGGAAGAAAAAAAATTAAACCAATTTCAAATCTATTCCTTCCACAGCGGCGAAATATTGTCCAAGTGAGCATTATGTCGTTATGGAAAAATCTTTTCCTACCGTGGGGTTGTCTGGCGCGGTCGCCTAGCAACGTTGACGGGCCACACTTCTTCCCTATCTTTTGTTTCAACATCTTAAGAGAGAAGACGGACCTGGATCGATAAAAGATTGATTGATTGATCGGTGGTGGAGGCGATGATTATGGCCCTACTTGATTTGGCATGACCGAAAAAGTTGCTTTTCTTACCCCGCTCACTCATCTAAAAAATGAAGCATTTATTAGCCTCATCCGTTGCAAGATTTGGCGTTCTGGCTGTAGATTTAAATAAAAAAATATTGCAATGCATGTTTAAAAAAAAAGTGAAATAGACATCAATATTTACACATACAGATACACATTCATTTTATAGCTTTATCGTTTTAAGTGATTGAATTAACATGATTGTTATATTGTTATTTTAATACGAACACGTGATGGTTATGTTTTACTGCTATTTAAGTAGTAAATAATAAAAAATACCCCATGATATTCCGCTTTAATATAGCTGTCAAAATTGCAACTTGGGGACCAAATTAGTGGGAGTTAAAAAAATAATTCTTTATTGTCTAATTACGTTTGTGTTTTCTGTTTTTGCGTGGCTTTTATAAACTTTTGCATATATATTTTTATTTGCTGTGTTTGTAAGTAATTTTAACTGAAAAAGAGGAATTATTTTACTCAAAATATCACTGTTGACAGTTATGAGGTTATCATAAAATAAAAAGTATACATGCATTAAGGTTTATAGTTAATTTATCATCACTAATCATTGCGTTCTATATGGAAATGTAAATTTATTGCTGTACAGTTTCGTTTATTCTTCATATATCTCCATTAATTTTCATATTAATATGTAAATACTATCGGCATTTTGTTAATAAAAATACTTTTTAAAAGCAAAAATTTTATTATTTTTTAATAACATTTTCTAAGAACATTTCTTTTACTTACATGCATATTTGTAATTTATGATGAAATTTCTGGGAACATTTTATGATTGGAACTGGGATACTTCTTTTTCCCAGATACTTCAGAATTCATCTTACAGATTTTAAACAAATATTTTTTCAAAATTATTTAATTCTACCGTATTTTTTATTATTATAAGTTTGAATAATTTGCAGGTGTTTTTACGTATAATTAACGTTTGCAGTCTTTTTACATCGCCTTTTTTTTATTGGCAATCATAGCTGCAAAGTAAGCTAAATGATATAAAAAAGCTAGTTTCGGTTTGTAAAAGTTTAAAGAACATATACGTTTTTAAATATTTTCTCTTTATTTTAGGATTAAAGAAAAAATTATAAGCATCTTGTTAAATCTTTTTTTAACATTTGTTTAGTTTTTAATTAATTTATTTTTTATAAACGTAAACAAGTTTTATTCATTCTGCATCTGAACCGGAATCGGGGTTTTAGCTACGATCATTCGCGGTTCTCTGTCAAATCCGTTTGAATGGGCAAGGGGAATTTTCCAACCACGTTCCTTCCTTCCTTCAGCGGAGCTACGGAAAAATCTTGTTGCTAAGGGCGGCAAATAAAATTAGTATAGTACTATTACGTGGATATGGGCCTTTAAGATCGCAAAAGCTCGTTTTATTTTTAAATAATAATATATTTTGAGCTTTAATTTTCTTGCTGATGCCACATTGATTATTAAAAATTAAAAAAATCCTGACTAATAATTTTAATTAATTTTTAAACAGAAAATAACTTTAAAACATGCTTTTCATTCATTTAATTTAACTTTCAGATATTAAAAAAACGACAATTTTATTTTTAAAAATTTATTTTTAAACGTCTGAATACAAAAAACGTTTTTACATATTACAGTTTGTTAGTTGAAATTGTTTTCAGATGTCCGTTAAAATTTGAAACTCAAAACAGTAACTATATTGAAAAATTGAATAAACTGGGAAAATGATAAGCACCTGCGCATTTAAATTTAATGAAATGTTTATTTATTTATTTATTATTATTATTTTTTTTTGGGGGGGGGGGGTAATACAATTTGTTTTGTTTTGTTTCATGAATTTTACTAGAGTTGCTAGTGGCCTTTGAAAATATTAATTTAAGTTAGATTGTACTCATTTTTCACTTATTTTGAAAATATAAATAAATGCGTTTTATATTTTCCTGGAAATTATAATAAGAAATAGTACTCTCTATGGGAAAATGTATGATATCTTTATTTGTATTTTTCGAAACGTATGAAAACGTTTTTATATTGATGCGTGTGAAAACTTTTATATTTTTGAAAAAAGCGACAATAACGTTTAAATATTATTTTTACACCTTTATTTATTTTGAAACATTTCGGTAACGAATGAGCTTTTCTAACATTTTTTTTTCAATCCAAAAATAATTAAATTATAAACAACTTTTATTTTGAAAAATAATAATATGATTCAGCATTGTATTTCCCGCCAATTTTGTGCAATGGTGAAATTGAAATATTTCTGTAAACTATTCATTTTTAACATCAGCTATACATTTTTTTTTTCAGTTTTATGATAGATTGTCTCTAATTTTATTTCAAAAAACATTACCTAAATTTATCAAGAACTGGTATGAACATTCAATTCTATTTTTCACAGTTATATCTTTAGGATTTTAAAAACAAGTGGATATGACCATTCATTGAATTTATTTTTATTTATTTATTTATTTTACTATTTAAACATTTATTGTTTTGTGATTTCTGTTATCAGTTAAAATAAAATATCTATAAACCAATGGCTGAGGGATGCTTATAGTTTTATAGATAATTTAAGGCATGTAAAACATTCTCATTACATATCTGAAATTAAATTTTGACTGTTTAATATTCTCCTTTTTTATCTTTGTTCTGATATTAGGTGATATTATAGTATTAAATTTGTCCTGTATTTCCAACAAATGTTGCTATGGTAGTATAAGAACATTTCTGTGTGAAAGTTAAATTGCTATTTATGTGTGTGTGTGTGTATATATATATATATATATATATATATATATATATATATATATATATATATATATATATATATAAAGACAAAAAACATTTAAAATCTAAATTTTTTTAAAAACTTATATGTGAAATTTAGAAAAGTGATGTACTTTTCTTTTTGCATAATTTAAATCCTCAATTTTATACCATCATTAGTTACAGATTCGAAGACAAAATATTTGATAATAAAAATTTGAGAAAAATTTAAATTTTTTTAATGTACTCTATTTTTTAAATTTTCTTATTTTTGTATTTATATGAAATTGTTCAGAATCCTGATAAAACTGTAATTAGTGTTCACTTTTAAACATATCTAAACCAAAGAATAAATGTTTATAAAATTTATGTTTTACGACTTTTTAGAATATTTTTTTTTCTCTCTAGAAGGTACGAATCAAAAAGCAGCCATGTATGGACAGTTGGTCACCCAGGATCAGCTTGCTGGTATGGGTGCTGGCACCCAGGATCCCGATGCTGACTTGGTAGCTCTTGAAACACGCATTCCAGGGAAAATTCGAGAACCAAGTCATGCTCCTTTACGACGGTTAAGTGTGGATCTCATCAAGACCTATAAGCATATTAATGAGGTATTTTTTAAGTAATATTTCGTTCTTAGAGTAGGTCTGATATAATTATTTAATCACTAATGGAGGAAACCCGCTAATTAAAATTTGAAACAAGAATAAATAGAAAAAACAAGACAAAATAACGAGAAATAATATCAACATTCAAAGTTTTGTTATAAAAATTGCAATATCTTTGAACCCAACTCATTAAAGTTTAAAATATTTTAGAATATACATATACTCATACATAATAAACAAATAATTAAGATATTAATAAGTAATCCTTTAAAACATTGACACCAATGGATCATTCTGGAATCATCAACTCAACTGGCAAATTTTGATGTTTTGTCATGGATGCATCTGTGCCAAATCTAAAAAAAGATAATATATATAGTGTAATAGAAATTCTCAAATTTGAAGATTTTTGAGAAATTTATAATTTATTTTGATGTTTCTTCTATTTGTATAATTTTTTGGTCTAGTATGAATTGTTTTCAGTTAGTTTTACTGTTGCTGTATCAGGAATCTTTCAGCTATGAACTATTGCATGCTTGTACAGGAAAGGAAACTATCATTTTTCTTTCAACGTATTTTTAAATGTAGTGTTACTTTAATTTCTTTAAAAGTTGAACAAACAGAAAAAGTTGGTCATTTCGGAAAAGAGTTTCTTTTATTTTTATTTATTTCCCCCCTTTTTTCGAAAACCCTGGCTGCAATTTATTATTTTGCCCTGCTGTTGTGTTGTACACTTGCAACCCTCTCTCTAGCACATGATACCTACAATTTACATGAATCTGCCCCAAAACATATACACAGATATTTTTTAAAGGGGGTGGAATGATGATGCTAGGGGAAATATGTGAAGAGTTTTTGTTTTGTGGCATTATCGTGAATAAATAGCATGTATTTGTGTGTGTATCTGTGAAATTACTTTACATGCACATATGAGATTTCCAATGACTTGTTAGACAAATTTTAGATCAAGAATATTCAACCTTTTACAATTTTAAGAAACCCTTTGAATTTACCATTCCCCCCCCCCCTTAAACCTGTTGATCAAAGAGCAGAAAAAATAGGATATCAACGCTTGAAAATTTTAGAGAAATTTATAATTTATTTTGATGTTTCTTCTATATGTATTATTTTTTGGTCTAGTATAAATTGCTTCCAGTTAGTATCACTATTGCTGTATCTGGAATCTGTCAGTTATGAACCATTGCATACTTGTATAGGAAAGAAAACTATAATTTTTTCTCAATGTATTTTTAAATGTTGTGTTGTTTTAATTTCTTTAAAAATTGATGAACTTAAAAAAAAAATTGTTTATTTACCAATTTAGAATTTTATTTGAATAGATAAATTTCCTTAAGACTTGACCAAAGTTGAAAAATTTTTTGCATGGCTAATTGACTTCTGTAATTTTCATCCTTTCTTCACCATATATCGATCTGAATACATATGGCTACCAAGGCCGTAGGCAGGGGGTTTGATTTGGGGGACTGGTCCTCCCCCCGCTGAAATTTTGAAAGATCATTTTGTAGATAGATAACGATCGGCGTTTGTATGTGTGCTATCTGCATAGCTATTCAATAACATGGACATTTATTCTCTTAGAAAAAGAAACCGCTCAGACCATAAAAGTTTTGTTGGGCTGCTGGCAGGAAATACAGTGCTTTCCCTTTCATCAGTTGAAGTATCATTCACAAATAAAAATGTCTTTCTACCTTGGTCCCCCTCCGAAAATAATTTCTGGCTTCGGCCCTGATAGCTACTATAATATATATATATATATATATATATATATATATATGTAGGACCCACTAAAAATGAGCCCCACATCAATATTCAACTAGTGAAATTTATTTACATGAAAAATTAATTATCTACATTCGAACACAAAGTTCCTTCCTCATCTACTGCTAAATATGAACACAAAGTTCCATCCTCATATACTGCTAAATGTGAACACGAAGTTCTATCATCCAGAGCGAGAGCCCGACTGCCCGCTCGCCATAGATCCTTTCCCCTCTTCACCGCCAGCGATGGTGTTGCCATCAAGAGCAAGTGAAATGTAGTCTTTCTCTACATATATATATATATATATATATATATATACACAAAGTACCTCAGCAACAGGGTTATAGAGATCTAGGATGGGTAGGGTATATCTAGACAACTTAATTACATAGTAGTGCTGGGTTAGAATTGTATACATTTTCATCTTAAGCAATATAGAGGCTTGAGAAACTCTTGCCTATTCAATGTCATCTCCAGATCTGGAAAATATTTGTGGATGCATAATGTAATAGATAAATAAATATTGAGAGAGAGCTTATTATCTATTAGTGGCATAGGCAAGGAGGGAAGGGGGTTAACTTCCCTTCCCCTACTGACTGAAACGAAAAGATCAATAAGGTTTTAATATTCTACATAAAATTTTTACCTTAGTTTACACATTTCTATTATAATTTGTTACTTTTATTATTTTTTTTCAAATAATGGTATGAGATAGGTACACTTGTATTAGATTCTAAATGAATTGGGTGTCACATACAAAAAATCCCCCTTCCCCTCACTCTATGAAATAAATCTGTATATGTTATCAAGCAAATTATTTTGGTTTTAATGTGCTAGAGAAATGGAATAAATGTAGTACTATTTTTAGTGTGAGAAGTCAACAATAATGTATTAGTATCCTTAAAGATACCACTTAAGCAATAATCTATATATTGTATTCACAAATAAAATACTGTTCATAGTATGTAGTTCTTTAATTTATATAGCAGCATCATGATTGACAGTAATTGAAAAAGTTAAAAAATATTTTTTTATCTTTTCAAATACTACCTTGATTTTTGTTCGAAGTTCAGGATAAATTGTGAGTTTTATGCAACTCTGTATTTTTGTGTATTCCTTCTCAACATTTCTAATAAATATCAAATTTCTAACACATTTTTATTAGTAAATTTTGAAATTTATTGAAAACTTTTCCCCCATTTCATGTTACAGTGATTGTATATATGAATTTTATTTTTTCTCTTAAACTAATATTTATATTTTTTAAAGGTGTACTATGCAAAAAAGAAGCGGCGTGCTCAACAATCTCAAAGTGAAGATTCCACAAATAAAAAAGAGAAAAAAGTTTATAATGAGGGCTACGATGATGAAAATCATGATTATATTGTTAGAAATGGAGAACTTATTGAACGTTATGAAATTGATTGCCTCATAGGGAAAGGATCATTTGGACAGGTACGGTACAATTTATTTTTATATTTGTAAGGTTTTTTAAATACATGTCGTATATAATTCTTGCATAATGTACATATTTATATGACGTGAAGGTTTTTTTAAGATATTTATTTTTTATCTTAACCTTATTATAATCTTTTTGCTACATAAGGACTTTATTCGAACAGTAATGTACATATTTAATATATAAGTTTTATTGGCACATTTTCATAATTTTGGTGTCTTTTTCTATGATCTTTGTTGATGAGCTTAAGACTCCCCCTCAAAAAAAAAATAAATAAATAAATAAATAAAATAAATAAAAAATAATAATAATAATAATAATAAATAAATAAATTTTGAAAAAAAAAATGGCTGTATTACAATTTAACATTGAAATAAATGTGCAATATAAAATATTTGAAAATGCCATAATAAATCAAAGTTTAATTTTTAAATATAAATTTCAATTTAAAATTTTTTATTTACTTTTTAAATTTTAATGTTTTACTCTAAATTGTTTTATACAATCACTAAAACATCCGACATGAGAGTATGTATATTTGTTGTAATTTGATTTATTATTAAATTTTATATATTTAATGCTGTTATTAAATATTAACACTAGATTGCCCAAGGCAGTCATTTTGACTGTTTTTTAATTTCAATTAGAAAAACAATTATGAAATATAATGACACAATTTCTTAGAATTTGGTGACTTTTTCTATAACATATAAATGTCTTTATGAATAATTGTAGTTACTTCCGTCCTCCTTTATTATATATTATTAAAAATTAATTTTAAACAAATTTCTTTACATATTTGTTATTTTTTCACAATGCAGTCATTTTGACTGTTTTTGGGCAATATAGGTATACAAGAAATCTCGGGCAATCTAGTGTTAATATTAAAATTGATATTAATTTCTGCTTAATATTATGTTTTTATCAAAATATGTATTTTGTTCCTTTTATGACATAAGTTAAGTTGCAAAGTACTGCCTAAAATGTGATTCCATTGTCATATTTTGATAAAAAAAAAATTTGTACCTGTTTTCATTTTCTGGAAAATAAAGTTTTATCTAAAGAAATTATAAAATATATTTTGGTAAAATTTTTTCCTTGTAATGTAAATAATTTATTTTTATTTAGAACAGATATGATTGAACCGTGGCCTGCCAGTAAAAATTTGCAGGTTACTGTAGAATTACATGGAATTTATAATTAAAACAAATATTGCATTTATTATTGTAATTATAATATTTGATTGATTTATTGTGTATTGTTGCATTTTTGTAAGGATATAAATTTTTAACTTATTACTTAAGAATACTAATAAAAATTATAATATGCACTATTTTCAATTTTTACCCATATTTATGTAATAATATAATGCCCATATATAATGTGGCCCACAAAAGAAAAAGTATTTTCAATAAGACCCACTAAATCTTTTTTGTTGGACAAGCCTTTTTAAGGCAATAATTCATTATTTTATTTTGTGTAGCTCAGGATTATATTGATAATAATTACTGTGCATTAAAACTTTCTTTCTCCATATATTGAGTGTAAGTTTTTCATATATTTAATAGATGAAAAATGTATATGTGACTGATAAAACATTCAATAAAACTCAGTCATTTTACAAATATATTTGGCTTGATTTTACTGGTACTTTTTTAAAATGCCCTTTGTTGGTTTCAAAATGATATTAAGTTCATCATCCAGTTTTATGTTAGTTTTTAATGCTATTGCTTTTTACAGGTGGTAAAAGCATTTGATCATGAAGAGCAGTGTCATGTTGCTATCAAAATAATAAAAAATAAGAAACCTTTTCTTAATCAAGCTCAAATAGAAGTGAGATTGTTAGAATTAATGAACAATGAAGAAGTTACTGATAGCTTTTATCAACTTGGAAAAGAAAAAATTGGTAAATAAAATAATTTTCTTTAATTTTGTTTTGAAGGAATATTTTTTCTTGTATTTTCTTTAATTAGTTTATTGCTTTATTAAAGGAATATATCGAATGATAATATTTTTTAACAATTGTACATGAAAATTAAAACCTACCAGAAGTCTGTATTATAACAGACATGCCAACTACTCCAGATTTTCTAGGGTTGCTCTGGAGAAATGAGAGAAATTGATAACTCCGGGAACTCCTCAGATTGCTTCGGAAAATAACAAACTTTATGAACAACTAAAAGATCACGATTCAGCAAGTGAAAAGTCTTGTTGAAAATAATGCTGAATATATTTCTCTATCCACACAGTAATGTTACATGTGAAAGAGTTTTCAGTACTCTTCGAAAAAACTAAATTGAATTTAGGTCAAATTTGAATATACAAACTCTAGAATGCCTGATAATAGAAAAATGTAAATATTTTATTCGAGATCAATGTTGCTACAAGAAAAACCTGTCTTAAAAATAAGTTGTTAAAGCTAAAAAAAAATACTTAGACATTGTTAAAATGCATAAATTTTAATTTATTCTTTATAATGTATTACAGTGAATTTATTTTTTATTTAATTTGCTCAGTTTTAATTTAGAAACTAATAAAATATGTAATTATGTTTAATTTGTTTTGGTTATTTTGTTTTGTTTCTTATGTATGTAAATTGCTTACATGTGTAACTTGTGTGTAGCAAATTAAATTTTACAACCTCATTGTTGCTCCTGAAAGAGGTGCCTAAATGTTGGCATATCTGTTATAACACTAAACTATCACATTCATGCTTAATAATCTACCTCTTGGCATAAAAATAAAGCAGAATTTGATGTATAACAAAAAATACTATTTAATTTGGGTCAACTGAACAGTGAACACAAGGTGGGTAAAAAAATGCTTTTATTTTGAAATTGGGATTGTTATAAAGCATTTAATTGACCCATATATTGTCATTTCTAATATTTATCATAATATTTGAGTATATCTGTCTCAAATATTACCTAGTGTGACATTTATCATGTGAGATCATTGCTGTACCAAATACTGCTTTCTATGTTCTTTTATCTGATTTACTGATTGGTGGATGCAACTTTGTTATTAGCACTGTTAAGAATATTGGAGTAGGAGTATCTTGAACATTGTAAACAAACCAGAATCTAGAAACAATTGAAGAACTGCTAATAATATTTTGCACAATGTCTGTTATTGTCAAGGTAGACTTGTCCTCTTGGCAAATGAAATGAACGATGTCTTCAACTTATTGTATGTCAAAGGGTTAATATTGCTTTGTGTCAGCTTTATATGTGTTTGTTAATATTTCCTTGTTGGAGTTGCACTATATAAATGTAACATTTTGAAATTACTTTTCCATAAATTAATGGATTATGCAATTTGTGAGCTACTTTATATTTAATGTAGATATTAGTGTGAAAAGAACATTTACATAAAGATGGTGAGCCTATAATAATTTTCATTACAGAAGCACTTCTGTATATATGATAAAAAAATTAAATATACTTAAACAAAAAAAATCCCTATTGTAATATAGTTGACATCAATTTCCTTTTCAATAAAAATTTAAAAAAAATTAATTTCATGTAATTATCATTTCATGTGTAAATGATAAATGATACAATTTTAAAGCTATTTTATGATTTTTTTTTTTTGTATTAGCATTTCAAAACTGAATAATGTTTAAAAATTGTTTCTGAGGTATGGTTAGTTTTTCTAAATTCATAAAATTTTTGTTACACCTTTGAAATAAGTTTAATTTTATAACCCATTTTTTATTATTTTCCTAGTTGCATTTAGTATATAATTTTTTTCTGTGATATTATTAACAATTTTATCAGTTAGATAACATTGTAATCTTTATATCATCACTATGTACAAGTAAAACAGCAATTTATGAAAATCTGTTGTTTTTATCTTTGGTCATTTTGTACCTTCATTCTTCATTAAAATAAAGTTGGTTAGTTTTCATTTTTCCCTGTGTTATTGCAGCCAACTTATTACCAGAAATGTCTTCGTCAATTTTTCTTTACAAACATGACTCTTAAAACATTGAATAAAAACATCAGATTAGGCAGATGTCTGAAAAAAAAAAAATTGTGATATCTTACTTGCTCAGTTTTACTTGTACATTGATATAAATGTGTGTGTGTGTTGTGTGTTTATATTCTTTCAATGCAATTTTTTATATATATTTTCTTTCAGTGCAAATTTTGATATATGTTTTTTGCTTTTTAGTAAAATTGAAGAGACATTTCATGTGGAAGAATCATTTGTGTCTAGTATTTGAACTACTTTCCTACAATTTATATGACCTTTTACGAAATACTAATTTTCGTGGTGTATCCTTAAATTTGACTCGAAAGTTTGCTCAGCAGATGTGCACTGCACTCTTGTTCCTTTCTCACCCTGATCTCAAAATAATCCATTGTGATCTAAAGCCAGAGAATATTCTGCTCTGTAATCCCAAAAGAAGTGCAATCAAAGTAGTAGACTTTGGGAGCTCTTGCCAGCTAGGACAAAGGGTAATGAAATTTACATTAAATTTTTTACTCTTTATGTTCTTGAAGATCCTCTTTTCTGTAAAAATATTTTAAATAAATATTTTCATTTAAAATTTCATATAAAATCATAACTTCAATTTAATATGTTGAAATTTCCTGTTTATAATTCCTGATAGCTTCTGTGTATACTGTAACAAAAGTTTTATGATAATTTCCAAAAAATTACAAATTTTAAAGAAAATGTTTCTGTTTTAATAAAATTTATATTCACGGTCAGGAAAAATTGGATGCTTTAAAATTTAAACAAATTATCAGTAAAATTATATGATATTGCCAAAAATTTCATAATTTTAATGAATTGAATGAATAAAGAAATATCCCTCCAGGGATATTATATCTTTAAAAGCCCCTCCACACTATGGTCCACTGCAAGTCATTACTATTGTCTGGAGGGGGTGTGGCTTATCACAGTCAACAATGGCAGACAATAAAATGGCCTTGGTAGAAGATGGCTTTGGAAGCAGTTTTTATCCAAAGATCATAGACAGCCAGCATGCACTTCCAACTTGGCACAGTAGACTCTATGGATACATCCATGTACTCTGCTCATTTAGTAGCCCAGTGTGTGGATGAAACGCATGAACCTTCATGCAAGGTCGCCATTAAGGCCAGTACTGGAGTGGTGAACAATTGGCCATAGTGTGGAGGCCACATTATATCTGTTTTTCATTCATTTGTGTTTAAATTGCTTTTAATCGCATTATATGTTTCAGTGTTATCTGAATTTGTCAGATTTACTGGTACTTGTATTTGAAAAATTATCTTTCTCAGTTTCAATATCTGATTCATTCATTAATTTAAAAAAATCTTGTTCTCCTGAATATTTAACTCTTTTCACCATGATGGCTAAAATAAAACTGACTCAATGTATAAAAAAATATCTAGCCAGCTCCAAACAGTAAATGGCAATCAAACTCCTACCTCTAACCATAATAAACATTCCATCCTTTTCCATTGTGTCAAAATATAAATATCTAGTATTCAGTAAATCACAGGCCTTGGGAGGATTAGAACCCATACTGTTGTTTTCCTCTTCAAAATTCCCAGATTTTTTTTTTTTTTTTTTTTTTTTTTTTTTTAAGCAAAATAAATAAATATCAGAACTGAATGTGTTTATTGAAGATCAACATTTTGTGGAACATTATTTGAAAATCTAATGGACTTCAACTGCTATCTAATGCCGTTTAAAAATTAAAATAAAATATTATGATTCCCAATCACACTGGTGTGGCCACGAGTCCTGAACAGAGAATTGCCTGATCACATAGATGTTATTAGAGTTGTTAACGAGTTAATTAGTGTAAACTTTTTGAAGGAACTTTATGAATTATGTATACAGTATATTTGAGTGTTTTCATAAAATGAATAGATGTATTTTAAAAAGCAAATAAAGTAACAGGAAAAACTAATGTGTATGATATAAAAATGCAAAATATGAATATGTATTTGTTTATTATTTTTACAATAAAACATTAGCCTTTTATCTGTTTTGTTGTTAATAATATAATAAAAAAGAATATTTAAAAAATGTGTTTATCATATATAAACATTTAAATGATTTTTTTAAAAAGGCTATTTCTATAATAATAATGATTTGTTACCTAATACAGCATTCAAGCTAACTAGTTTTTGTATGCATATTTATATTATATAACAAAGAGATATAACTTATACTATTACAGTAAAGCTCTTAAAAAATTCATGAAGATAAATTTTATGACATTTTTTGTTAAAGGGACTACTTTATGATAAATGCTTACGAGCATTTGAACATTATGGTGTAATATATATTTTTGGCCTAAAAAATTACTTTTGTTTTTTGCTATCTAAATGATTATTGCAATAAAACTCATCTTAAACTCACCTTAATTAATGTTTTTACTTTTGAGCATAATGCATTATTATATTTTGTTAATTATTTTAGTTTATCTTTTCTGTATAACTGCATTTTTTACTTTTATCAAATTTCTCATGTCAGTGATATATCACTGTGCACCAGTATCCTATTTCTCCTGTCGCAGTGGTTTGAGCAGAGCGAAGGAGGAATTGTCAATTCCCCATTCATAACAATTGCTGTATGCATATTTGTAAGAATTGCTGTACTAATTTTGATATGAGTTATAGGGAGAAAAACTTTCCATGAAAAATTTCTCATGATTTCTTTGCCTCATATTAACACATTTTATACTGCCTTAATAATTTTGATAATTTAATAGCAATTTGGTAGTACTGGTTTGCTTATTAAGACTATAGTTTAAGGTATTATATATGTATTCACATACTCTTATAATTACCTCACATTGTGTTAATACCTCACATTGTGCTGTGTCACCAATGCTGAACCACTGTAGTATAATTAGTAATTTCAGTGATAAATTTCAATTTGTATTGATTAATCACTAATATGTGGTTTTATGATTTTGCATCTAATTGTATCCACTAAAATGAGCAGGGCTGATTGCTCAAATATAATGATTAGTGTGTGTATACATATGTACAAACTTATCACTGAGAGACATTGGGAAACTTGGAAATGATTTAGGAGATGACTTATTGGCTGATTCTTATGCCATGAAATGTAATGTATTTAAATGGTCTCTAAACCTTTTGATGGCAAATCTTTCGTTAGAAGAACATGCTCAGGGTGAAAATAGTGAAATTGAAGAAAATGTGTAAAAAGAAAACAATTTCCTTTGAATAATCTGGAAGAATTATTCAATGCCATTATAAGTGTATGTGAATTCATTGAAAAACAGGATTTAAATGAAAAAAGAAGTTTTAAAAGAAGGCTAACTTTTAAAATGGTTGGCTTGGCTGTCAGTTCAGTTTATACATGATTTAAAGAGTTAAGAGAAACTGACTGACTGAAAAATGACTTGTAGTTATGTCTTTAAAAGTATATTAAATGTAATGAGTCAAAAGTTTGTTGATTTTTATTTTGTTGATTATATGTGTTTGAATAGTCCAGCTTATAAATCTTAATTATTTGTTTGAAGTTTCAATATCAGGCATATATTTTAAAAATAATTTTATTATGCATAATGAAAGTCATTGAAATTTATTTTAAAGAAAATATATTAACATATATCTATTAAGAATATTTCTGATCCCTTGTGCCGTGGCTGCCGTCTTGAGGATAAGACTGCTCGCCACATTTTGTGTGATTGCGAGTATTTCTCGGCTCTTAGGTTTGAGCACCTTGGTCGCCACCTTTTTGAGCCATGGGAGCTGCAGGATATCCCTGTCAGTTGTCTGCTGAGATTTGCCTCAGCTTGTGGCCTCTTAGGTGCACTTAGGTCATGTTTTGCTCTTCTTGGGTTTGGGTACAATAGACCTGTGGTGCCCTGCTCTTGGGGAATCCCCCAAGAGCTGCCCTAAAGGTGATTTCATTCATTCATTCATTAAGAATATTACTATAAATGTGTTATTTTGTTTCTTTTTTTTTTCCTAACTTGTCTGTTCTGTTTTTAATCAAAAAATAATTTATTTCATTAGTTAGAATCCCATCGCTAACTGCATTAATTAACAAATATTTTTCCTTGTATTGATTTTCAGATTTACCAGTATATTCAGAGCAGGTTTTATCGTTCACCTGAAGTTCTATTAGGCATTCCATATGACATGGCTATTGATATCTGGAGCCTTGGTTGTATTTTAGTTGAAATGCATACAGGGGAACCTCTATTCAGTGGCGCTAATGAGGTAACAATTAAAATTTTTACTTAACTACATTATTTTATCACTTTTATAGCCATTATTGGATGTTTTGCATTCTTAAAGCTATTTTCTGGCTAATCATTTTTGTATTATTTATTTACTTAGAAATATTTTTATTGAAAATTGTATTTTTGTTATATATTTATAGTTCAAATCTACTTATTCCTCTCAGAATTTTGTAATTATGAAATATTACTGAATAAAGTATTTTATTAAAGCTTACAATATATTTCAGCACAACTAAATTTATTTGTATTTGCACTGTCGTTTTCAAATATTATTGTACATATATGTGTGTAACATTAATGGATTATGTATATCATATCTACATCAAGAGCTTTCATACAGCTCTGTAGGTATTACTTATAAGCAAATTGTCTTAATTATAATATTGCATGATAACAAAAACTCACTGTAAAAATGGCATTAATTTTTGTATATGTTGCAGATCTGCACACTCAAAAGTACAAAGGGTAAATTATTATTAACTTGCCTTTTCATCTATCCCTTTTCAGGAAGTGGGAAGGGAAAAAAGAGTATTTTCAATAAAGAAAGATATTTTGAGTAACACTATCTTAAAGGGACAAGGGCAAAAATGTAAATGAACATTACAAGACTCTTAAAACTGAATATTTTGTGAATTTGAAAATGGGCTAATATATTGATGATGATAAAAACTGTACTACATAATTAGAAACTCAATGGAAATCTAAACTACTGTTTCAAAAGACATTTTTATATATAAACAGAAAACTAGTTTTTTATTTATTTCTATTGGAATAATTTATAATTCCACTCCTGTAGTTAAAATGTTAATTTCAAACTGTAAATTGTCTAGTGGGTAGGATTCTGTTTTTTGGTATCAGAATTTGTAGGTTTGGATCCTACTGCTGGCATGGATGTTCATAGCTGTTCAGAATTAAGTTTAAGCAGTAAATTTTGGTTTTATTAGTGTTAACATTTCTTTTAAAAATGGTCAAGATGCATTTATCAAAAAATGCAGTTTCAGTCAAGTGAAAGGGCACTTTCTGCACAACATAGTTGGACTGTTTGTCATTAAAGTATATATTATATGTAAAAATAGATTATGTTTAGTCTTTAACAGTTTCATATTAAATAACTCAATTAATAATTAGTTTTCCAAGCTTCCAAAAAAGAAATCTCTCTCTCTCTCTTTAAAAAATATATATATATATATATATATATATATATATATATATATATATATATAAGATACAAAATTAATGTGTTTGAAGAAGAACAGGGCATGATGTTGTTTGAAAGACGTCAAACAAGAACTTTACTCATTATTTCTCTTGCAGCAAAACAGTAAACCACAGTGCTCCAAAGCAACCAACCATAAAAGTGAAAATTTATACAGGGTGTCTACTTATTAAAAAAGTCATGAAAATAGTAGCTGTGCCATTTTATAAACCATTCTCATGTAAATTATTTAATTTTAACAAAGCGTAGCTTCTAGCATTTTATGCTTCATTTTGAAAAAAAAAAAGTTAACTAAATTTCTACAGGCTGTCATTTTTTAGTTTTCTTTTCCTTTAGAAAATATTATTTTCATAATATTGACATACTATTTATCTTGCATATTTTTACAGGTTGATCAGATGAACAAAATTATAGAAGTTATTTCTATGCCACCCAAGCCTATTCTTGATCAAGGACATAAGTCAAGAAAGTTCTTTGAAAAACTTGTTAATGGCACATATGTTATGAAAAAATTAAAGGATGGAAAAAAAGTATGTTAATAAAAGGATTGAGTGAAAGTGTGAAAGTACATACGTTTCTTTACAATTTATCAAAATTTAACTATATTTAATTAAATATTTGATTAACTCATTGAGTTTCCATATATACAGTGAAGTTTTTTATTTTTATTATCCTAAAATGTTACAAGGAAATAGCATATTATTTTGAAATGAAAACATTAAGTGTACTTCTTGTTAATGGCTAACTTTTCATTGTAACAATGAATGACAATTATTCATGAATTTTTTAAATGAATTTACTTATAGAAACCACTTAAATTTATTCAATGGTTTTTTAAACTTTTTTTCTAAAATGTATTTGTAATTACTACTTTCATAATGTAAACCTTTTCATAATTACTGCTAATGAGACATTTATTCATGAATTTTTTGTATATTTTTCTATTGCATTTGATTCTTACTTTGTTAAAACATTCTGCATGACACAAATTCATATTTCATGCTCAACTCTTCAGTTATTAAAATACTTAATAGAATCATTACTTTAAAATGTATCTAATATAATTTTGCAGAATATGATGTAGCTAAAATTGTTTGAATAGTAACTTATTTTCAGGTATTACTAATTTATGATTTTTCATTTCTTATAGCAAAAGCTATTTCATGTTGTCAAAGCCTGGTTATTTAAGCTTATTTAATTGATCAATTATTGATTTATTACTAATATAAGTGAAACTTAAAAACTGTACAAAATTTTACACAGAAATTCCTTTTCTTGTTTTATTTTTTAAATTTCAATAAATTATAGTCTCCTATAGTCACTCATGCCATTCCTATAAAATAGCATTACTTTTCTACTACTAAATTAAATATTATTTCTGTACATTTTAGAAAGTTTATTATTTTTGTTTCCATTACCTTTTTAGAAGATAGTAGATGCTACAAAACATTTTAATAAATTATTAATTTAGTTTTGAAACTTGGAACACCTATAAAGGAAAATGTAAGTAAATTAATCACATTAAAAAAGTTTTCTTAAAGCCAGATATTTCAAAAGTTTAGTATGCCTTCTTCTTTTTTTATATATATCTAAGATGTTTAATAATTGTTCAAAGATTTTTGCAAACTGTTTGCCAAATACTCCTAATATGCATTAAAATATATAAACATTCAATGTACAGCCATAATAAACGTCTGTAAATTTGCTATTTTATCTGTCACATTTTCTTAGTTCTTTTTCACCTAATTATTGCCAGATGCAACAAAAACAAATAGATATTTACACATACCAAGCAGCGAAAAGACATGAATTCTATTTTGTCTGTCTGTGATTGTTGCATATGCTTGCACAATCACAGACAGACAAACACTATGATTTATTTAGTTATGCTCTAATGTATATGTATAGAACATATCTGAACTCTTGAGTTAATTATTTCCAAAAACACTTTCTAATTCATATAATCCCTTTAATAAGTTTAGGTGTACTTAGTTATTTCTGGTGACATGTTATACTATTATTTATGTAAATATATTTCTGTTCAGTTCTAGGTTATTAGAGTTTTAAATCTTATTGTATATTATGTGAAAATTCCATAAAATTTCTTTTTTTATTTAATTAGATATTATATTTCTATTATTCATTATTCTGACTTTATCCCTTTTTTCTGCCTACAGTTAAAAAAAAGGGGGGGGAGGCTTGTCTTTCATTTTGGATTGTCCTGACAAAGTTGTTATGCCATTATTCTTTTAAATATATAAGAGTGTGTGTATTACATTTGTTTTAGAGTTCTCTACAGGAATATTTATAGACTATGAGAATGGAGAGGCCCTCCTAAAACTCAAAAAAGATAATTTTCTGTACTGTTTTTGTTTAATTTTGATTGACAGTTTTGTTTCTGGAACTGTAGCTAATTAATATAGCTATAGTTCAATAAACAAGCCTTTTATTAAAATTTAGGTTATATTAAATATTCATTGTTACAGTTGATAAACTAATACGTAATTTGAAACCTTATAATTATTTTGTGTGGAATTTAGTTTTCTAAATTGTTATCAGGATCTCAAAATTGCTTTTCTTTCAGTATAATAAGATTCTTACAAATCTTCACTTTTTTCTCCAAGAAAAGCTTAAATTCTTTGAAAGTTTTAGTTTGTCTATTGATATTAGTATTTTCATATTCTGACATATACTGTATTAATTTTTGTGTAATTTGTACCATATTCTTTATAAGAAAAAAAAAGGGCACAAAAAATAATCTTGATTACACCTAAATTTGGAATTTTAAGAGATATTTCATACAGTGAACTAATTGTTACTGGGGCCAATAGAATAAACTTCCAATGCTATTTCAATGTCATTCTTAACAAAATCCTTCATGCTTGTTACCAGTAGTCTGAGATTATTAAAATGGATGGTTGCTCTGACTGTGGGGATAGAAATTTAAGACCTTGAACACTGTCCTCTAAAAAGGAAGTGGTTACAAGGAATAATGCTTATTGTATTACTCTTCATTCTAATTCATTCTTCATAAGAAAGAGTATTTTATGACATAGTATAAACAAGATGGAAAACCAGTATTGCTATGCTACAACGTTTAACTCCTTCATACCCGAGTCATTTATTCCTAATATATATTGGATAAATACTTTAAATCTAAGTTGTTATGGATGGTTCAGATTAAAACAAATATGAAACTTAAACACCTTTGAATATTAAAGCTTGTCTGCATTAGGGATCAGCTGCCATTTTAGATGCCGTTGGGTGCCATTTACAATTATATTGTAAATGGCATCCAATTGCATAAAAAGAAGTTAAATAAATTTATAAAAATTACTAAAATATTAAAAAAAAACATCATAATAACAGATTAATTTGGTATCATATGTAAATATAGTACTGTAAAAATAAAGTCTTATAATAGATAAAGCTTTTTATCATAATTCCATTCAGTGTACCAGTCGAAAAGGTAAATTTATATGGAAGGATAAAAAAAACTGTAAAATGTCGGTCCAAATGAAAAAATTATAAATATTAATAGATCTACTAAAATTTGTTGGATTTTTTATAGAATTGCAATCTGTTAAAAAGAAAAATTTGTTCTGAGAAAACATACAAATTTTGTAAACTAATTTGTAGCTGATTGCAAAAAAGAGCATTAGGCATTAATGGGCTAAGTTTTAAGTTGTTCAGTATGGGGGGGAAAAAAAAAATTCTTCAAATCAGAAATTTTGCGTTCAGAGTTAATAATTAGTATTGTTAGCACTATTATGTGAAAGAATTACAAAAAGTGTGAACTAAATATACAGCGATATTTCTAAAGAGTAAGATTTTTCTCTTTATTCATTTTTTTTTTAAATACCTTAATTTATATGCTTATCATGTGATTAACTGAAGTAATAAAATTTATTCCGTGTATAATGCATGTTTTGAGTTTTTATTGAAACTGTTGAAAAATTGGGTAAAATACTGTGTATTGTATATGAGTAAATGCAGTATAGTATATATTGAATTCAATTTATGAAATATTGATCCACAGAAGAAAATGGATACATATATTAAATTAGATTTTTGTTTTTAAATAAAAAGACACATATATGATTTAAAGCATTTTAAAAATTTATTTTCTAGTACCGACCTCCAGGATCTCGAAAGCTTCATGATATCCTTGGTGTTGAATCTGGTGGACCTGGTGGACGAAGGCAAGGAGAACCTGGCCATAGTGTTTCTGATTACTTGAAGTTCAAAGACTTGATTTTAAGGATGTTAGATTATGACCCCAAAACTCGAATAACACCTTATCATGCCCTTCAACATAGCTTTTTTAAAAGAACGGCTGACGGCAGTACAAATACCCTTCATAGTACGATTCTCAGCCCACCTATCCTGGATGTGGGGGATCATGATTCTCAAGATGATTCAGAAAGGAAATCAAGTGACAGGTCTAAAAAAGAAGAAATAGCTCATTTTCAAGCTTCATGTTCAACTTTTGGACCAACAGGTAAGGGTTTATTTCTTCCTTATTATTATTATTTTTTTAAATATGTTCACCATTAAATTTTCATTATTTGATGTAAATATAACTTGAATACTTCTACAGATTCATTCTATTCATTGTATCAAATTTAGTAATCTATATATATAAAAATGAATTTGTGTCTGTCTGTATGTACTCAATAGACTCAAAAACCATGCATCCAATCGCCGTGAAAATTTGGGAAATTATTAGGTACATCCCTGGGAAGGTTTTTGTAAATTTTTAACATTTGAAATCCATTCCTTCCCCCTTTTTCGAGCATTTTATGCCCTTATTCCAAGCATTATTTTCCCCGGTTAAATGCAAACGATTAATTTTTTAATTTATCGCATCATAACTAAGTGAAAGAAGCAATATTTCTAGCAATGTGACGTCATCCGAAGTAATTGTGTTAAACCCTGTTTTCCTCGGTTAAAAGCAGAAGATTAAATTTGTCAATTTATCACATAATACATAGGTGAAAATGATATTTTTCTATCATTATGACGTCATTCCTTTAAATATTTCATTTATTCATTTCTTATTTTATATTATTTAAACATCGTCTGCATAGTATCAATTCGATTTGACCTGAAAATTGAGATATAAAGTGATTCACTTTCATTTCTATGTGACGCAAATTATAGCATTTTTATGAGAACTTATTTTATATTTAATTCTTATGTAATTTTTACATTACAATGAAATGTTTATCAACAATATTTTAACAACAAAAAGTACAAATTTCAGTGACTCTCATGGGTAAATAAAAACCTATCATTTTATATAGTTATCTTCATCTTCGTGTGGTTGTTGTTATAATGTGCGTTTCTGTTTCATATAAAACTATGCGGTTTGTCATAAATTTCCTTAATTTTGGAAAACATTTATTACTACCAACAAAATTAGCACTGTTGCTGTCAAAACCTCTGCTTCCTATTCTATCACGTACTATGGCAATGTATATTAATGTTGCTAATCAACGTACAGTAGTAATACAGTAATGTAATTTAGGGTTAAACTTATATTTTACCATAAGAAAAATGTTTGAGCAAATTTATTATGCAGCAGCTCATGGGCAACACAGTGCACTTGCTGGAAATTCAGTTATTAATAAACTGGCATAATCATAAAAAATCTGAAGCATATGAGATTTATTTACATTAATACGTTTTATTTTCTTTAATAGTGGTTCTAAACCTTTTATCGAAATATTTTATTACCCAGACCGAAGGCTGGGTGCAAAGCAGCTAGTTAGTTTTAAAACCAAAAAATTGAATAAAAATGTTTCACTGGCTTAATTTTTTTTAATGTAAGATACGTTTAAAAAAAATTTATAAATTAAGCTTTTATGATAACTCCAGTCAATTGAATTAGGAAGGGGAGGTGTTGATTACCAAAATTATCATTCATTATAATTCATTCTATTCATTGTATCAAATTTAGTAATTGGTTTTAAAACCAAAAAATTGAATAAAAATGTTCCACTGGCTTAATTTTTTTTAATGTAAGACACATTTAAAAAAAATCTATAAATCAAGCTTTTATGATAACTCCAGTCAATTGAATTAGGAATGGGAGGTGTTGATTACCAAAATTATCATTCATTATAATTCATTCTATTCATTGTATCAAATTTAGTAATTAGTTTTAAAACCAAAAATTGAATAAAAATGTTCCACTGGCTTAATTTTTTTTTAATGTAAGACACATTTAAAAAAAATCTATAAATCAAGCTTTTATGATAACTCCAGTCAATTGAATTAGGAATGGGAGGTGTTGATTACCAAAATTATCATTCATTATAATTCATTCTATTCATTGTATCAAATTTAGTAATTAGTTTTAAAACCAAAAATTGAATAAAAATGTTCCACTGGCTTAATTTTTTTAATGTAAGACATGTTTAAAAAAATCTATAAATTAAGCTTTTATGATAACTCCTGTCAATTGAATTAGAAAGAGGAGGTATCGATTACCAAAATTATTTGCTATTAGGAAAGGTGAAAATAGACATAAACACATGAACATAGATCTAATGTAGTTGTTTTCTTTGCAAAGGTATTAGTACTTGTTGATGTAAAAATGTGTTTTACCTTGTTAAAAGTTATATATATTCTTTAAAAAGGATAAATGAGAAAATTTTAATAAAATTTCTTTCAGAACTACATAGAAATAGAAAATTTTCTTTTTGATTTATTCTTCTTTCTTAGTGTTCTGACTTGTAGATATGTTTCTAGTAGTCTAAACTGTTATGTATTGATTGCATATTTGTAAATAAAAGAATGTTTTAAAAATACTTAGATGATAAGGATTTATGAAGTGCAAAGCATTGCATTCCATATAAAATCTAAATGTTCAATTTCCAAATCAATTGGTTATAATTTCTATGACTGAATATTTCTTGTAATTATTAAAACACAAATGAATTTCACAAATTATTCCCTTTTGTTAATTTTATAATTGTATCACATGAGATTCTATGAAAGAAATCGATATAACTATTTCTTTGAATATTTTCTGTCATCTTGTTTATAAGAAATCTTAAACACTTGACATTCCTAGTATTTTCTGTTATAAATTATGTATACAAATTTTAGAAAATATTGTAAAATCTTGTTTTGGTGCAAATTTAGTAACTCTTTATTTTATTTGTTCAGTATATTTCATAAAAAGGTTTAAACATATTCAAATACAGGTTGTGGACAAAATAATGGAAACACCTTAAAAAATCAACAAATTATAATTTAATATGGTGTAGGTCCGCCTTTTGAGGCAATTACAGCTTCAATTCTCCTAGGTATTGATTCATGCAACTTGTGAATTGTTTCCAAAGGAATTGCAAGCCATTCTTCAGTTAGAATACCCTCCAATTCTTTAAGAGATGATGGGGGTTGAAATCGATGTCTTACTTGAATCTCTAAAACTGACCATAAATGCTCAATGATGTTGAGGTCTGGAGATTGTGCTGGCCATGCAAGATGGTCAACTTCATTACAATGTTCCTCATGCCATTCTTTAACAATTCTAGCTGTATGGATTGGGACATTATCATCTTGAAAAATGGTGTTTCCATCTGGAAACAGTGCTTGAACCATTGGTGAACTTGATCGCTCAAAAATTGTAAATAGTCTCTGCTGTTAACTTTTCCATGAAGGGAAATCATTAGCCCTGTGGATTTCCAAGAAATAGCGCCCCAGATCATCACAGAACCCTCACCATGTTTCACAGCTGGTTGAAGGCAGTCTGAATCAAATGCTTCTTTCGGTTGTCTCCAAAACGTACACTCGGCCAGTTGTCGGAAATAAGGAAAATGACAATTCGTCAGAGAAAATCACACTTTTCCACTGTTCAAGGGACCAATTCCGGTGGGCCATACACCACTAAACGCTTTGAAACATTTGTCTGTGAAAGCAGAGGTTTTCAAATTGCAACTCTTCCATGGAATGCCCCTTTGTGCAGCTCTCGACGGACAGTTTTTGTGGATACTGGGTTCTGAAGGTATTCATTAAGCTCAGTAGTAATTTTAAGAGCCGTGGTCCTATGGTCCTTTCTAACAATTCGATATAAAGTCCGACGGTCTCTCTCAGATAACTTCAACTTGTGCTTTGCTGTGGACGTTTTCCCTTCTTTTTGGAAGGCAGTCATTACTTTTGAGACAGTACCTCTTGAAACACCAAACATTTGGGCAATCTTAGTTACACTAGCGCCTACCATACGAGCACCAACAATTTGGCCTCTTTTAAAATCTGAGAGGTCTGCCATTATAGGGTATAATTAATATTTTAAATATCTGAAAACAGAAAAATAGCATACATTTTACATCAATATACCAAATAACAAAATTATTATACAGAAAATAGGAACATATGCCAAGTTTTGATTGTTTAAATTATGTTTAAAGATTGATGGTAAAATATTAGGTGTTTCCATTATTTTGTCCACCACCTGTATGTCCTCACTTATGCATATAGTTTTATATTTAAGCAGGGTTAATACTGTTTAACTTTACAACAAAATCATCCTACTCACATTATCCTATTATAAATTAGATTTGTTATTGAGTTGGAAGTTTTATTCTTTAAAATTTATATCCCTACTAAAACTTTCAAGCTTTAGATATTAAAATTTAAAAATGTCAAAAATGTCAGTAAACAAGGTTCTTTAGTGGTTTTCAATTTTTAATGTTATTGCATTGTAATAAATGAAATAAAAAAATTTTTGTGAAATATTAATACTTTTCAGAATTTTATTTATTTAAGCCAAGTCATTTAAATTAGTCAGATATTAGCTGAATTGGTAGTGTACTTTCTTTCTACATTGGAATAAATCAGTCTCAAATCTTGCTGCTGGCATGGATGCTCATAGTTGTTTGGAATTAACTCAAGCAGTATGTTCCAGGCTGAATAGCCCTTGTGTTACAAAAAGTGACAGTAAAACTACAAATCATATAAAATTTCTAGAGAGTACTCTTTTTCTATTGAAAGTCTTGTTATTTATTTTTATTGTATTTTATAAAAGCATTTAATTTTCAAGTTAAAATATTCCAGTTTCAATGAATTATTTTCTTCAGTTAGTTTAATATATATAACTTTTTTATTTTTCATACATCAAGTGGATTTTATGCAAATTAAATTATTTTTCCCATATGCTGTATATTTTTTTAGACCTCTATTTTGAGGAATAAAACAGAATAGCATAGTATGTGGTGAATATTTTAAGGTATATTAAAATTTTATTTTAAGGCTAATAATCTAGAATTAACCGGTAATGTAGTTTTCTGTTTTTCTTTTCTTAAAAAAAAAGAAAAAAAAAAAAAAAAAAAAAAAAGGCTATAAGTCTCTATCTAAAGTTCTTAAAATTGTTATGACATATGTTTCATTTGTAAAAATAAGTATGAATGATAAAACATCATATATTTGTTAATATTGGGATTTGTATGCTAATAATTTACTTACGATTCTAAAGTAACATTTTAAAAGTTAATTTTTTTCCTAATTTTTGTTGATAACTTTAAACTTTATATCAAGGGGTCAACAACCTTTTTTTACTATAAGATTTATATTGGGTTTTGTAAAAATTTGTATGAGATGGCAATTTTCATTAACCTTTTTGCACCTACTGTCATATATACGTGCCACCAAGAAACGCATTCATTTCCTGGGCGACACACTGGTGTGCCAGAAGGTTTTCTTGTTCACCCCCAACCATCACATATTTGTGCCAGTGTTCTGGAACTTTTTAAAAACTCTAACTTTTGACATAAGATGGCATTGTATGTCATATGGTTTTAGATACATGTAGATTTGACCTTATATTCAATATGGGAGTAGTGTGATACATATACACAAGGTTTTTGATTATATAAACATCAGGGGAAAGGAATGTTTCCGAATGACATGTTTTATGACGGCTCTGTAAATTTGCACATGGTGTTTGTTTATGTAAGCAAGGTAGTTTTATTTTTGCTAAAGCGCTGTGTATTTTGGTTTGCAGTCCAGTTTTTAGTGAAGAATTAGATCTGACAGACTTGATTGTTTTTTATCTTTTTATTGTTAGATTTTCAAAGTGTCGAAAGTGTTTAGCTTGAAATAGCTGAAATGACTCAAAATATTTCAGAATTTGATTCTGAAACAGATTAGGATAGTAGTAATAGTGACACTATAATATATTCAGATTGTTCTTTATGTTCATAATGGATCTAGTAATTCTAATGATGAGGAGGACATTTCTTACAAAGATGAAGATGATGCTTCGTTTTTTCACATTTCCGGAAAAATCCTCCAAAACATCAAATGAGTTACTAAAAGTGCAAGAATTGTAACGTAGGATTGTGTATAGATCCCTGTTTTTAAAATTTTTCATAAATAAAATAATTTGAAATAACATAGTATTCAGTTTTGTAATGTTAAAAGGTATTAAATAGTAAGTAAATAATGAAAAAAAGGTGTAAAATATATATTTAAATAAGAAATAGCTTAACTAAATAAAGTATCTATAAACATATAAATCGCATTCCATTTAAATACTTTTTGCAGTATTATTGAATAACATGTTGCTACTTCTTTAATTTCATGAATTTAGGCTTAACAGCAAAAAAACCTCTGGCCCAGGATACTCACTCGTGAAAGTGACTGCCGGCCTCAGAGAATTGCACGCATTTGCTCTTCCCGTCGCGAAAGGGTTAATCAGAATGTATATCAGCAGTTCTCAAGCATGGCACTCCTGGCATATACTTGTGGCAGGAGACTATCATAGTACTCAGTTTGAGAATTGCAGAGATAGAGGATTGGTCACAACTTGAGGCATATAGAAAAATAATTCTTAGTGCATTTGTGATGCAGTGATGAGTGAAGACAACTTAATTTTTAACCTTTAATTTTTATCTTCAGGCTTTTTGTAATAATTTCATAGTTTTTAGTTCATTGTCTTGATTAACGCTGTGATACCTGTGTCTTAGCTTGAGTCACCCCAGGGTGTTGTGGCTAAATAGAATAAATATATATTTTTAGCTATATATATTTTTAGTTTGCTCCTTGCTTTTGAAAATAATAATTATTATTTATTAACATTTTTAGTAAACTGGACAGATATCATTTATCTTGATAACAAATATAAGTTGTTCCTGCCCTTAAAGGGATAAGAGTTATTGCTGTACATGTTGTCTACAAAAGAAATATTAAAAGATAGTATATAGTTGAGAAATTCTCTAAAGTGATGGGTAATATAGCATAACTAATAATAGTTTTAGATTAATTTATTATACAATTCTGTAGTTTTGGCATGTAGCTTTGTCTCATCTGTAATTTATTTTTCTTTTTTATATACTTCATGATTATTTAAAAATGAAATCTACTTTGTTGAACACTAGTTTGTAAATTTGTCTAGAGAATACATTTTTCATATTAGTAAAGTATAGTTGATTTCTATATAATTTTGAAGTTACATTTCATTTTATATTTTGAAAGTTAAGAATTCATTGTTTCTTTAAATTATTTTGCTTAGTGATTGAAACATTTATGATTATAGAGGTTTAATATATTGATAAACATTATGTACCTTATTTTCTCTCATATTTCAAACAATATCTCCATTTTTGGGATAAATTATGCATATGCTTAATAAAAAAATTGTTTAAAAGAGTATATATATATATATATATATATATATATATATATATATATATATATATATAAATTTATATTTTAGTTACATGTGTTATTTAACATTCGTTCCCTCTCTTAGTTAATTGATTTAGACATCACCACATGTGCGTATAGTATGTGGTCCATATACTTTATTCCCATGTCTAAAATCTGTGTTAATTTATGTATATTGAAAACTGTAAATCTTTTGTTAGATTGTATATTGTGATTTAAGATCTTTATCTCAGAGTATTAAGTCAAATTGTAAATAACTTTGCTTCATTAATGAATTAATGTATCTGATGCTATGATATTAATTTTCCAGATGCTCAAGCATTTAGTGTTGGTGAATCTTCTCTTGTCAATCCCCAACAGAGCAGTTGTACTCAGACAAATGTGTTTAATGCTCCAATGAGTGGAACATTTCCAGCAGCTGCTGGCACTTCTGCGATGGACTGTGAAAGCCCCCACATTGTTGGAAACAGTGGCACATGTTTCCTGCCAACTGGCAACCGGTGCTTACATAAGAACCATGTCTTTTATGCCTGTGGGGCATTTAGTTCAACTGCCGTGTCCTCGAGGCAAATAGCTGACAGTATTGCATCAGATGCTTCTTACCACCTGCAGTCTGGCGAAAACTCAGGACCTGTACATAATTTTGATTATCAGAAAAATCTTCACTCGTCTCACTTTTTGCAAGCTTCAAAAGATCCACAGGTCTTGCTGTCCGATGTTGTGGATAGTTCAGAGCGAGACATCAGGAGTCTTCAGTCTTACCAGCCAGCTTCAGGCGTGGACGTTAGCTCTCATGTGAGAAGCCACCCGTCTTCCTCTTTTTCTAGGACTTCTGTGTCTTCCGAACTCACTCCTATGGATACGTCCATATTTGCTGTTCCACAGGCACTGGATTGTTCTCAACTGGGTTCATTAAATGTACAGATTGGTAGTCATCATCAGCTTTCATATGTAGAGCCCACTTTTAGTGAAACTAACATTTATGTGAACACTCATGTGCCCCTCAGTGAGCCCTCTTCTACAGCAGCAGTGTCATCATCTCAGCCTTCAGTACAACTACCTGTACAAAAAGAGAACACACAGCAGGGTGAGAGTGAGGCTTCTGGGGAAATCTACTCAAACACCAGCTCGCTCATTACACATTAACGTTGAATCCCATTTAGTTCCACATGACTTTTTAATTAACATTTCCCAAACTGGAGTAGCTAATACAGTGAGGAAAACAAAGAGTGATAATAGGTATGTCTGTAAATTATTGAGCGTATGCTATTCACACGTGAGATTATCAATTCTTTACATTACTTTTTGAGGAAAGGCAGCAAATTGCTTCATGCCTGTTCATATTTAATAATAAAAAAAAATTAAAAACTGAAAAAAAAAAAAGTTGCAGCTGTTCTGTCTTTCAGAAAGTGCTGAAGGCAAAATGCTGTTGAAATATTCAATGCATTTTTATCTGAAGTGTATGCCAGATAGAGCATTTAAATGCTCTTGGTTGACAAGGTCTGAAATTATCATAGATTATGTCTGTTTATTGCTTAAGAGTGAACTATCCTTGAAAAGCTAAAATCAAACTTTTTTTGTATATATTGTATTTAAAATATATTCTTTTTTCATGTGTGTTTTAGCCTGACTGTTTATAATGATGCCAACATTCATTCTTGAGATTTGTGATTTTGATCCAGTAAAGTTGATTTCTGTAAATACTGTGTACAATTGTATATACATATAAATATATATCGCAATCATACAATGAATGTGCATTTAACGTGCTGCCAGTCACATGAAAACTTGGGTTAGAATTCATTTGCTGCTGTACCTTTTTTCCCCATCATAAACAGTGCAGAACATTAGTTTATGAACGAAATCTTTTATTAGCTTTTAAATCCCCATTTTCTTAATTTAGATGCTATAAAATTTTTTAATTTTTTCAAAATGGAAAATTATATTGATGTATGCATGTGGGGTGAATGAAGATTCATTTATTTAAACCATTTCACAGTTGCCCTTTAGCCCTGATTTTTTATTTTATGATGCTGTTTTTATAGTTTTTCCTCATTAGCCACTTTTTTAGGGCATTAATTTCTTTTGAACTATTCAAAAGACTATATTTAAAAGATAATGAAAAATCATACTCATATAAAGTAGGGCATTTAATCAAAATAATTATAAATGAAATTACAAGATTAAAAAAAAAATTTGAATTGATTGATATGTACAAAATATTTATAATCATTAATGAAATAAAGAAATTAACTTTCATAATGTATCAGTCTTTTCAGATTTTCAAATGTGGGGAAAAGGACTTTTATTATCTCTATAGAAATCAATATCCTATTCCATTTTAATCAATATTGGACAAATTTGAAGAATTCAAATGCTTTTATATACACTCTTTAATTTTTAGTATGGTGACTTATTTTGTAGTATCAAAGGATTACTAGACCAAATAATGAGGAATGACTATAAATATATGGCACTTTTTTTAGAATGTCTCAGTTCTATTTATGATTATAAATTAATAGAAAGGAGAATACAGGTTACTGGCATACACACTGGTATAAAAATGCTTTTAGCAGCATTAGTGATACAATAAATCTACCATATTAAAACCATTTTTTATTATATATATATATATAATTTCAATATTGTTTTGTAATATTCTGCAACAATAGATATGCCGTTAGGTTTCAACTATAGAAGGACAATAAGACTTACTGTACTGATAGAGATGCGTAGTTTGGTTGCAGAGAGAAGAAAAAAATAAAAAAATAAAGACTGAGAATGCTTCTCTGATTGATAAAAAATGTATCTGATGTAGTTGGTTAGTGATAATAATAAAAAAAATTTCTAAGAATTTTGGTATTTTTCTCTTGAATATTTTAAAAAGTATGCATAACAACTGTGATGATAAAATGGAACTTGTGGCTATAAATTGTTAGTTGGAATATATACTTTTCTAAAGAGGCCTTGTTGATTTTATTTATAGTTTTTACTTTAATATTTTACAATCATCTTCATGCATTGCATTCATTAACAAAAGCAGAAATTTTCCATTAGTATTTATTTTTTTACCCTCATAATTTTAGGAAGTTTTGCCAAAATCAATGGTGATAAAGCATTTATCTCTGCTCTTTTTAAGAATGCATTTCTTGTTTTGAAAATGTTTCAATGTACATAGAATTTTTGTTGTTATTGTTTAGTATTAGGATGGCATTTCCAGATATTTGTATGAAATATGAATAGTGTTCTTTATTTCTTTTTTCAACCTTCATTCTTTGTATTGTTTTCTTTCATTTTAAATAATTTATGTTATAGAGGTGTTGAAGGATCCAATTTTATTTTTCATTTTTTCATGTTATAAATATTATTCTTATGGAATCTATTGCAATATATCAAAACAAAAGAAGTATGCATAATTGTTGGAGTATCTACCTTAAATTAAAAAAAAAATATGTATCCACAGATTTTATTATAGTGTTAAATTTTTTAAATTGAAATTTCAGTAATTGATACTTATCTTATCAATTAAAAAGTTGTAAAGGGAATTAAGGGTGTAAAGTTAAAAAAATTAACTTTTCATTTTCATTATTATTATTACTGTATTTATGTAAGTATAATGCACACTTGAAAATTTTGCTAACATGCAAAAATTCTAGATGAATATAATTTTTACTGTGTCGTGCAGTCAAATACATTTAGCTCGAGGCAGATGATTAAGAATTTTGGTATTTTTCTCTTGAATATTTTAAAAAGTATGCATAACAACTGTGATGATAAAATGGAACTTGTGGCTATAAATTGTTAGTTGGAATATATACTTTTCTAAAGAGGCCTTGTTGATTTTATTTATAGTTTTTACTTTAATATTTTACAATCATCTTCATGCATTGCATTCATTAACAAAAGCAGAAATTTTCCATTAGTATTTATTTTTTTACCCTCATAATTTTAGGAAGTTTTGCCAAAATCAATGGTGATAAAGCATTTATCTCTGCTCTTTTTAAGAATGCATTTCTTGTTTTGAAAATGTTTCAATGTACATAGAATTTTTGTTGTTATTGTTTAGTATTAGGATGGCATTTCCAGATATTTGTATGAAATATGAATAGTGTTCTTTATTTCTTTTTCAACCTTCATTCTTTGTATTGTTTTCTTTCATTTTAAGTAATTTATGTTATAGAGTTATTGAAGGATCCAATTTTATTTTTCATATTTTCATGTTATAAATATTATTCTTATGGAATCTATTGCAATATATCAAAACAAAAGAAGTATGCATAATTGTTGGAGTATCTACCTTAAATTTAAAAAAAATATATGTATCCACAGATTTTATTATAGTGTTAAATTTTTTAAATTGAAATTTCAGTAATTGATACTTATCTTATCAATTAAAAAGTTGTAAAGGGAATTAAGGGTGTAAAGTTAAAAAAATTAACTTTTCATTTTCATTATTATTATTACTGTATTTATGTAAGTATAATGCACACTTGAAAATTTTGCTAACATGCAAAAATTCTAGATGAATATAATTTTTACTGTGTCGTGCAGTCAAATACATTTAGCTCGAGGCAGATATTAAACAAAGAAGATAAAGTGGGAAAGATGTTACTCAATAGAATCATTCCTGCATTTTTATGTCACTTATATTGGGCTTCTATAATACAACAGTGCTAGTAACAGTAATGCTATTCATTAACTTTACACTATTCGGCAGTTCTAGATTTCTTGCTTATGTTGTATATAAGATATTAGGATTTAGAATTCTTTGATCCTGAGGATTAAGATATAAAAAATAGAGTCATCTGAAGAATGACATTGAAACAATATTGCAGGTTGATTGATTTGGTCTCTGTAGCAGTTGGTTTATAATGGTGAAAACCACTTATGGTGAAAACCACTATGTCAAATTTATGCTGTGCTATTATATATGAGATAAAAATGTTTAGCATGTTTTTCTGGGCAAAAACAAGGTGTATGTTATACTAAAATAAATACAGTATTATTCTTATTATATAAAATAATTAGCAGAGTCATAAAGATTTTGAAAACAAGAAAATTTATTTTTGCTTTTAAGAATTGTCTCTGGTGCCAGTTGTAAAATGTATTTCATTGAACCTATTTAAGATGCAAGTATTCAAGGATTATACTTTACATTGTATTTTGTATGCATAAGTGTATACAAAAATAACAGATAAGATTTAAATTTGAGGTCAGCTTTTTATTTCATAATATAATTGTTTTTGTATTCCTGGTATTTTACATTTTGTGTGTGTTAAGTCTTAATTATAAGAGTTGTTAGAATATTAATTAATTTTTTTTTCATGTATACTGAAATTAAAATGTTGACGAAATTACTCATTCAGGTTTCTTCCTCTGAAATTTCACATACTTGTGTAATTAATATCTAGAAATTAAGTTTTTGTTCTGTATTTTTAAAATTTTGGCACCACTGCTGTTGTATGATCAGTTTTTGTAGCTTATTAATGATTTAAAGATTTAGAATGTGATGCCATCCTGTTAAAATTTTGTTTTGTTTAGTGTTGCAGTATATATTTTAATCTGTCTTAAGGCATGTCATGTACATAAATGTAGTATTAATTACTGTGTATCGTTCCTGTGAAGTCATTGCTACTATTTTCTCTGTGGATTCTTGTTTATTACTTACACTTAAAATTATATTTGTTCTTATAAATTCATGTTTTAAATTTTACATAGTTATATATCACAGGTGGAATTATCATACAGACAACTTGTTGCATACCAGATTTTGTTAAAAACTGTGCATATATACTTAAATCAATATATAAAAAAAAAGAAAACTTCCTAAAAATATATGTTAAAGATATCCAATAATTGCTGTCATTCCTAATTGTGTTATATAAAAATCTTGTTAACTTGATTTTAATTGTTACTTAGCTCAATTTGAGTGAAATTATGCTCATGGAATTCATATACTTTATATTAATGTTATGGCAACATGATACATATTTTTACATATTTAATACATAGTCATATACATGCTTATTTTTATGCATTTTACTCATTCCAGTTACATTTAATGGTTGTCATAGTATATTTCTGTTCATATAGTCTCTTTATTCCTATTTTAATTATGTCTCTTTCATTTTTTAAAGATATAAATTGTTATATTCTATATAAGATACAGAACTACTGCTTAATTAAATTAATTTTCATAATGCATATGGTTAAAAAATAGTGTTTTCTGTAAATGTGTGAAAATAAGCAAATTAAGAACATTTTAAAATTATCCTAAAATTTTCTAAATTTATTTTTTTTATATGGATAAAACAAATATAGTATATGATATAATTTACCATCATTATTATTTAATTTACATTATGATTAAGACCTGGATATTTCAACAGTTATCTTAAAGTAATTTAGCACTTTGTTCGGTAAACACAACTAGCTAGATAAGTAATTATAATTTTGCTAATTCATGTAGATTAAAAAACAATCTAGAACAGGTGTCGGCAGACTCTTTTGGCTGCAGATCAAAATCAATCAAAATGTAATTATTAAGAAGAGATGTTTTTGGTGAATGATATTTTCATTTGAAACAACATATACTTAAACAAAACCAACAGGAAAATAAGACAAGAAAACAACATAGATATTAAAAATATAATTATTATATAAACGAACATAATTGAATTAACTGTATTTATAACTTTCTCTTTGATATCAATAGCTTTCCTTATGCTGAATTTTTTATATCAAATTAGTCAAATCAAGCTTTTAATTAGTTGTTTTAAGACAAATACAAGCTGCTGCTGTTTTTACTTAATGTAAATTCTGTTACAGCAGTTTTCAACTTGTAAAGGTTTGAGGACCACATTGGTCACCTTCTGCATGATTACAGTCCACACTTTCATAGCTAATTTTTATAAAATTAATGTAAGACAGAGGTACCATTATGAAATGATATTCATAATTACAACCAATGTTTATTCATTTTAGCTGCTAAAAGCAGTTGGAAAACCCTGTGTTATAAAATATATTTCTGAGGGCCCATGACTATTTTAAATGTAAGAATAAACATGAGAATATAAGAAATCAAAACAGAAAAATAGCTTTCTTTTAATTTGTGCAAAATAATTAAGGCTTCTAAAACACTAATTAATATTACAATTGCATAAAAGAAGGAGGATAAAAAACTATTATACTCAAACAATTGAATCTGAAAGAGGATTACTTAAATTTGAAAGTTGAGTTTTATACTGATTTTTAATGAATTTCATGGAAGCCAGTAAGCTATATTATGGAAATTTTTCCCCAAAAAAATTTATGTTGACCACTAGTTAGAAATCCCTACTCTGTAACATATATCTATTTTTATAAATTGTACTCTACTTTTGGAACTCAAGTAGGTCTCTTGGTAACCTGCAAGTCAAAAGTTGCCGACATCTGATCTGAAACATCATTGAATGTTTTACAGAATTTTACTTTCTTTTTTGTAAAAATTAATAATTCATTTAAGTCTAGTTATTAATACTCTTATTTGATTAAATAAATGGAGATTTAATTTTGCCACAGTACCTTTAACATTGGAACTAAAAATGAATACAACAAATAGTGGTCATTATGAAGAATGTTTATTTTAGAAATGCCATCCAGTCTTCATATATTTATCAGTTTTTTAATTTTTAATTTGATTTTTCAATGCATTCATCTTTTTTTTCTATATATAAATTAATTAACATAAATAAACTGGAAATTATAATATAAAGAAACAGCATAAAAGACATCATTCAAAGGAATGGTGATTTGGAATACTTAAGTTTGCACATCAGATTTCGAAATTTTGTGTTTTTAATACTTTGTATACCAAACTTATATAGTTTTCAAAGGTTTCTCTCTCTCTTTCTTTTTTTGTTTTTGTTTTTCATCCTTGTAGTAAGAAGAAAATTTTGCTAACATGGCAAATAACCTTTGTATTGTAATGATAAAATCTAAATCAGTGAGATTGAACTCAGCATTTTTACTCACTGTAGACCTTGTTGCAGCTATATTAATTTTTATTCAGCCCCTAGTAAATTAATTTTGTTGTTCTTATGTATATGAAACATTTGTTGGATACATATGAAGTACATGACCTATTAAATTTATTAATTTTACGTTTTGTAGTATTTCTAGTACAAAATTTTATACTGAAAAGTAAAATGTAAAAATTAGAATTCTGTTAATGCCTTTATTTATAAAGTTGTTTTTGAATGAAATAAAGCAATACCATTTTCCTGTTGAGTGATTGTCATAGATGCTGCTTAAAATATATTACTCTGTTTTAGAATATATGAATGATAAATTTTTGTATAATATTTATTATACATTTTGAAGGGCTTTTTCCCATTTCCTCTGACAGTGTGATTGATACATATTCAAGTTAAACATTTCACTATGCAACATAAAGCTCAAGATTGTCTTTCAGAAACCTTGAGTGAGCTGTAGTGTTTCTAACTATGCAATAGCATATATCAAGTATGTTCTACTGACCCATGGTTGTTCCAAGGTATTAATCATGTTAACAACTTGACTACTTAACCTTTCAATAAAAACTTATTGTTAAAGTGCAAATGAAGTAAAAAGTGGAGAAAATTAAAATTTTCGGTATCTGTAAATGAAGAAAATATTTTTGTGACTATGAAACATAAGTGATACAGACTTAGTAATCATTTGCTCACATTGTGTTTAAGTGTTTAATTTTATTTTCACTGGAAAGTAGAATCTAATAAAAACGTCTGTTATTCTGTGGACAGTTTAATGAGTATTTATTTTTAAAACGCAATTCAAAGTGTCAGAAAAAGGTTTGTGTTCTCTTTTTTACATGAAACATATTTATTTATATATGAAACCTGTTTATTTATATATCTCCCTCTAACACAAATAACTGACCAGGCAAAGTACACATAATGCATCTTATTAAATGTGCATTGATTGAGGAAGTATATGTAATTATCTCTTCAAGGCAAAGATTTCATGAAATTTGTGATAAATTTAAAGAAATTTGCTCACAACTGCTTTGAAATTTAAACTACTTAATAAAATGAAACTTGTGGTGTATAGTTCAGTACAACTTCTTGCAGATAACTATTTTTCAAGGTTTGATTTCAGAATTTGTTTGTAAATTAGTATTATCAGATACTATATCAAAGTTTTTCCTTCTGATTTTTCTGACAACTGAAACAGGTTTATTAAATGTTAAATTTTAAATCATGAAAGTAAATGAGCATAAAATCTCAACAGTTTTTCTTTATATACTTACATTCACACATAACCTGAAACTTGTTTACCATTTTCTTTCACTTGTTGGATTATTTATTTCATATGTCTGTAGAAGTGTCTTAATTTATTATAAATTTCTATTTTTGTTTGTTAGTTATTACTGTTTTCATTTTTCAATTAATTCCTGTTTAGAAAAATCATTTTTATTTATAACTGATGAATATTTAGTTTCTTTAAAATATGTATGCATTGCATTGGAATGTTCTTGGTAATTAGTATATATCAAATTGGTTGTTCATTCTCCAGAACAAAATATTAAAGAGTTTTTTAGGATTAGTTTTATTATAGACATTTAAAAACATTTATTTTGTCTTAGTTGTATTTTTTCAGGCTTTTTATTAGAAAATTTATGGGTTTGATTTTAAAAATTGACATAAATAATTGTATTTATCAGAATCCTTTTAAGACAGTTGATTCTGGTCTGTTTAGCTCTTGTACAGCAAAAGATGATCACATAATTTGAAAACGTAACTAATTATCTTAACTGTTTTTAACTCATCATATAATTTCAATAGGATATCATTAAGGTATTTTTTAACATAGATTTGTGTATCTTTTTTAAACTGATTTAATTTAGTTTTATGCAGTTGTTAATTTGTGCACCTGGGAAATTTAAATCCAGCACTAAAACTGTATAAAATAATGTTAACAAATGATTAAAGTTTAAAGAAAGAACTAATAAAAATTTAAATGCAATAATATATACTTATTCAATAGTATTTATCATGAATGAGGATTATTAAAGGACTTAAATTATATTAGGCTTGTCACTAGTAAAGTATAATTTATAATATGCTAGTTAATACTTTATTAAGTTTTTATGAATCTTGTCTCTTTTTTTTTCTCTTGTGAACTTTAAATTTCAAATTCATATATTTGACCAAAGAACAGGTAAAATATGAATTTATATATAGATATGAAATGAATATTCAACATGGTGAAAGATATTAATTTTACTCTCTGATTACTTCATTGTTATTATTTCTCCATGTTGTTTTAAGCTTTTGCTTATCAAAGAGTACACAGTTAAAGAAATTAAAGAGCTAGACATACTAGGATAATTATTTTGTTCCATCTTGGTCTAAATGTAGAGCTCTACTGTTTATTCTTATTGCATACTTTTTACATTTACTTTTTCCAGTTTATAGTCTTTCAGTTTCCTTAAATAATAGTATAAAGTGTAACACACTCAGTAAAAAAATAATCTATAGTATGTATTCTTGTGTTAATAGGTAATACTCATATGATTGAAATTTTTGTTGCTGATTTAGATGTTCTAAGACTCTCAAAGTATATCTTTGTCATATAATATGAAATAAATATTGAAAAAATAAAGTCAAGATTTTTATTAATCTGTTACTTGACCTCAAATATCTATCATGAAACTATTCACTACGTATATGTGTTGTAACAAAAGTACTTCCTTCTCACTTAATCAAATATTTCAATGTTAGTATGCTTTTAAAGGTCTATGGAGCTTGTTGATGTCTTGTGGTAAATTATTTTATGGAGGTAATTATATGAAAGAAATATATTAAGATACAGAGATACAGTATGATTCAACATAACAATAACTTGTTATTATAATGATAATTTCATTAACTTCAAAAGAGAAGAGTTGTAGATACCTCGAACTAAATTGCAATGAGTGAGGAAATCTGCTGTTATCAGATGTGCTGTGTTCTGTAGATTCTATGGAAATACTTTCTGTATGGAATGCTGTTTTGTATTATTTATATGTAATTTTAATCATCCACATAATTTAATCTATCTCATTTAAATAAATGGAGTCCTATTTTATTGAAGAAATTTTCATTTTTCACCATTTTTGTACAAACATTGAAAAATCATAAACAGCATTGAAATTACCTTAAATAATTACAAATGTTTTTATTTATTATTTAAGAATTACAGTGACAAATAAATATTACAGTTTTTTTTTTCAGTTATTTTGAGTTAGGGTAAACTTTTAAGAAATGCTTCTTTAATTATTAGATTTTCTATGTATTAAATTCATCAAAGCAAAATATTTCACTTCCTATTTTTTGATTTAGTGCTGTAGTTAAATTCTTATGTGCATTACATATGATTAAAGTTTTATTTTTTTTAATGATCTGATCTTTAAAAAGATTGTAAAAATAATCAATTAAAATAATACATCACCAATTACCATCATTAACCCATTAATGCCTAGCTTCCCGTTTTAGGGAGAGTTAGAAAATATACTGTAGAATTTTTATGTTTTTTCAAGTCTCTTGCATAAATTTTCTTTTTTTAGCTCATACATCAACTGAAATATGATGAATAGCTATGTCTATTGTAATATTTCACTTTACATTGTTTTGTTTTTGTAACGTATGATAAGAAATATCTTATCATGAAATGTTTCTTTTTATAAATATCATCCTATGTTACTTTAAATTATAATATGTCACTAAAGAAAACAGACTGTAATAATAAAAATTTTAGAAATTTCCTTTTTTTTTCTTTACTCAAGAAAACATAAAATAGATTTAAAATATAAGTATACATTCAGCAGAAACTATTCAGGCATTAATGGGTTGAAATCCTAAACCACACATTAGTTTTATATTCCATTCAGTTATTACATTTGAAATAAAAGTTTTCATTTGAGAATATTTAATGATAGCTATACAGTTCAAAATCATTTGTTTAACAAAGTGCCGCTGTTTCAGTAAATATCTTTTGTGTGTGTGTGTGAACATGTAGAGGAGAATTTTGAAATATGAGATATTTGCTTTTTCTTTTATTTAAATGGCTACAAGTTCTGTAAATGGAAATATACTGGAATAAAGTCATGTTCTCACGTATGCAAGTGTTTTCACATTTTGTTTGAAACATTTTTATATTTCTTAATACAAGCATAAAAGTTTAAAAAAAAATTGTTTCAGAAATTCAATCGCTTTAATTTCTTTCCTGTTTAACAAGGGGGAGGGTATTTCTCTCTAAGCAGGTATGAACAACCTCATACTCAAATAAAGGTGATCCTTCCATAGAAATGCTTAACGAAATTCATATTCAAAACAAAATGTTTTATCATCCAAAAAGTTATGGTTTAAATATAGTTTTACAGTAAAATTGGGATATCTGTAATCATTTCTCATTATAAATTTTAAGTACTGGGTTAGTGTTATAATTGTGAAAGGTTGTCCATATTTGCTTATTTTTAATATAAAAAAGTTCAAAATTTTTATTTCAGAGTGAATTTTGTCTTATTTAACTCCATCTCTAATGTGAAACAGGCTTTTGCTAATGTGTAGCAGTTTAATATTTCTCATTTGTAAACATTCCACAGTCAGTTGCACAGTACTGTTTGTAACAGAATATCACTTCTGTAATATTAGATGCACTGTCATCTCCATTATCAAATAATGTTGATAATATTTTGTAACGCGTTTGTAGGATTTAGTCTATTTTAGTGACTCAGATTAGATAGATTCTTATAGTCACCATACAGGGAATGTCATATTTGCTTTTCTTAATTTAACAGTTGTATTATGTGAAGATTTTCTTTACACAGTATGTTAAAAGTTTCAATTATTCAACTTATATTCCACAAACATTTTAAAATTTATAATGGTCAAAATGAAGGTTTTGCATTTGTTCTGATGCATATGCAAGTATACAAATTGATCAGTTTATTTATTTTATTAAATTTGACTATGATCATTGTTTAATAATTAAAATTTAGCATTATAAATTCTATTTATAAATAGATTACATACGAAGATTTATAGACTACTGTAAAAGTTTATAATGTCAGCAAATATGCTAAATGTAAATAGTTATTTGTATTTTTACTATGTCAAAAAGGGGTTCTGGAAAAGTCAGAGATAATTCTAAATACTTTGAAACTAATGAGTTATATTGAATTTTGCTTTATATTTTGGAATATAAATTGAATAATCATTATTATTTGGTGAAAGCTCCTTTGTCATAAACTTATGTCATCTTGATAAAGGATTAAGATATGAAAAATAAATTTAGTTTATTCATAACTTTAAAAATATTTGAAAGTGGAGATATCAACAGTTTATAAAAATAGCCTTCCTCCTTACATTATTCCAAATAATGTTTTAAAATGCAACTTCATCTTTTTTTAGAGCTTTTTTAACAAAATATTTGTCATTAACTGTATTTTACCTTTTTATACTGTTACATTAAAATGAAAGTGATCAAAATCATAAATCATTCTGTACAAGTTTTTAACTGAAAATACATGCACACTTGTTTCGTTACTGCAAAGTATGAGCTGATGTGAAACTTATTTTAAATTTTCATTGCATTGTAAATGTTGATTCCGAATTAGTAGATTTAAATAGTATCTAAAAGACAATATTTTGCATAGACAATTATTAAATAAAGTGTTCCAATGTAAAAAATGAGAAAACAAGTATACATATACCATACGCATCCAAGATTATAATGTATATTTAAAGAGTAAGACACTTGTACTCTATTTTAATTATTATTTATTGAAGTAAGCAAATAGAGTTTGAAGAATGTGCATTAAAGTAATAAAATAATTGTTTACATTGATCTGTTCATAATCACTTAGGCATTTTGCTGAAACTCAGAAATAAATTATTTTGTAATTTATATGTCTGTAACACTTGGATTTTATTGACGATATAATAGATAACAAATAAGTTAATTTTAATTTATTTTACACATTAAGTATTTTAATAAATGAAAAAACAAACTTCATATAAATTTCTGTACATATTTTAATTTGAACTTATAAGTTTTGAAGTTGTGTAGATCACAATATTATAGGAATGAGCATAATTTCAAATTAAATCTGTGGTTGTTTACTATTATATACTAATAGTTTCTAAAATTTCTCAAATGAATTATCTTCTGTTTAAAAATTCAAAATATTTGTTGCCTATTTGAATATTTTTGTATGAGATATATATGCATTTATTAGTGTTTTTGTACACTTATTTACCTAGAATTAACAGGAAGAAATATTACATATATGTTCTCAGCTAATTTTTTTTCTCATTAAAATCATTTTTATATCTTCTTTTATACCAGTTATTTATAATCTTTTTCAAGAGTTCATTTCCTCCTTCAGTTGATTTTGTTTTGCTAGTCAGTACCATTGTATGTTTTCTTTGTGTAAAATTTGATAACACCCTTTTATCATGTTTTACAAGATGAATTTTTTAGTTTTATACATTTTGTCTTAAATTTTCTATACCACAGTGATTTCTTTTTTTTTTAAATAAAAAATAATATATATATATATACATACTTACTGTGCTGCTTGAATGCTGAAAAAATTTATCATATTTCATACTATTTATTTTTCAGCCAAATAATTATAATTTGTTTGTCTTTAAAATTTAAATAATGCTGAGGACTGGAACTGCTCACCCATAATTAGCCATGTTGAAAGTTATTTGTTTTATTTATTGTAACTGTTAGACGACATTGATTCAAGGCAGTTCATAGGACTGTGAATAAATGTTTCCAGTTATTAAACAAATATTGTTCTCGTTGATTTCATTTCACAAAAGATACACTTATATTTAAACAAACACCAATCTGTATGTTCTGTTCTTGAATTTTATGTTTTAATATTGTTTAAATTAAAAAGAAAAAAGTATTATAGAACAGTTTATTTACTTACTTTAATGGTAAAATGATGTTACAGAGATTTTTCTAATAATTGACTTGTTAACACCTTCAACTAAATTAACATTTTAATCTATCTATATAAAATCTTCTGTATGCATAAAATGAATTGGGTTATACAAATTATTACACTTATAAATTTACACATGTCTGCTTATTTCTTTATGATTTGGTTAATGTGCAGATCTAAATTTCAAACAGTGTTACTTATACTTATTTTACTCATGGAAAGAAATTGTTTAAACACTTAGGTAACTACAACACGTTGATATATTTGCATCTCAGAAAGGTCATTTTATACTTTATAAACACATTATTAACCTACTGATTGTAAGGCCTTATCGTATAGGCAAATTGGGACTTTGCTTAGGGCTCACAGGCAGTATAAATTAAAATAATTATTTTTTTTATGGAAAACTAATGTAAATAAAATCAAAATACAATATATTCATGGGCATTTGTGTAATTAAATGTCAAATAACTGTTCTATATCTCACCTAACCTTTGATACAAAGGGGAGATAGAGAACAGCAATTATTAGTTAATAAAATTAATCATTGGTTTCCAGATTGTCACTATTGGGGAATGTCAAGCTCTAAGAGAGAAAAGGTGTACACGTTTTCTTTGTAATTGCCCTAATCATTCTGACTTTATTCCTTCACCAATTTAACAAGGAAAAATAAAGTCTTGACAAAAAAAAAAAAAAAAAATTGTATATGTTTGGTAGTCAGGGTTAAAATACTCTTAAAAGTTGGTAATTTCTAAATCTCAAATCTATATAGAAACACAACAAACGACTAAATTTTAGTGAATTAAACTTTTTAAACAGACAAAAATATTATAAATGTTTTCAAATCTATATAGAAACACAACAACGACTAAATTTTAGTGAATTAAACTTTTTAAACAGACAAAAATATTATAAATGTTTTTGCTTATGATGTAAAAAGATTAAAAATCCATTGATATTCCTAGAATCCATGCACATGTACAGTAAATAAGTCATAATTAGTAGAAAGATGTAAAATATTAGGGAAACACTATTTTGTTGACAGAAATAAATTATGTACATTACATTATGCATGTGGGTAGTATACTTGTGTGCCACAAAATACATTGCTATAATTTAAAAAATACATTAATTTATATTGATCTGAATCAATTTTTTTTTCATGTGATGAGTTTTAAGGCCTGCCTATGGGTAAATCTGGTGAAATAGCATTCATCATTTCTATTGTTCTGTTTTTATAATATTACCACTATTGTTCATTTTAAGAATGTAGATATTAGAGTTCTCATCTATATCAGACTTGTCTTCCATTTGGTTTGGGGCATTGTGTTATACTATTTTGTTGGCATGAGATAATGAGATTCAGACTCATAACTTAAAGCCAATTACTGCAAACATCCATGCCTGTAGTGTTGCTGGATTTGGAATCCATGGATTCGGGTATTAAACGGCATTGCCCTACCCATTCTGTCATCATCCAGCAATTTTTTTCCTGAAATTTATATAAAAAAAAAACCCAATGTCTCTTTCACAGTTTCACAATACATAGCTAAAGATATTTAACATTATCAAACATCTGTGCCGAATGATGGCCGATTGGTTAGGATGCTGGCGTTCGGTACCAGAGTTCGTGGGTTCGAATCCCACCATGGCATGGATGTTCGTAGCCGTTCGGAATCAGCTTTAAGCTGTAGGTCCCGGTCTCATTAGCCCTCGTGTTGCAAAAAGTAGACCGTAGCACTCCAAACCAAACCAAACATCTGTCTGAATGGCAGGCAGCAAGAAATGATTCTTCTACTGGCCTCTTTAGTTGACCTTGTTCCCTGACTACGGTAGTATTTCAATACTCTTTCACCAACAAAGCCCACTAGGCTCCAAGCCATTCACCCATTCAGAAATACTGGCTGCTTCATTAAAAACACTTATATTTTATGCCAACTGATTTTTAGTTTTAACTTTTAGTTGTGTTTATGTAGATTCATAATGTCAATGCTCCTAAATAGGAACATTAAAAATAATTTTTTACATTTACTACTTTTGCTTTTACTCAAATTAAACATTATGTGATCTATCATCCCCAGAACTTTATTGAAGGCAGGAAAATCTTGACAATATCGCAGAATACAGGCTTGCAACTGCTGAGGTCCTTTCAAAAAGGTGAAAAAAGTGACAAATAATACAGAATAAGTGACTAAACATTGAAAAAAAGAAAAGCGATTTTTTTTTCTCCTCTTGATTACAGATGCTATTAAGATTTTTCTATTTAATTATAAATCCAACGATTCATGCAAGACATGATTTTGGCGTCAAATACAAAAAAGGTTAAAAATTTTAACACATCTCAACATTGCTTTTTATTCAAGAAAATCTATAAATTAGATTTGAATACATACAATACATTAATTTTATAATCACAATTTTCTGCATGTATTAATGATGTTTTGAAATATGTACATAGCTAGATTAGAGTATCTAAACAAAAATTGTGAAGAAAAAAAAAAGAGAAATGTATGCTTTGACATAAATTACTTTAATGTATTAAATGGACATTACAGATGTAGATTTCAGGAACTTCTTTACGACTTTTTAAAATCACCCAATTCTGGAAACCATATGACTAATTACATTTTAATAAGAAAAATAAGATTAAACATCACATTTTTAGTCTTTTATTAAAAAAAATTTGTTAATTCAGATTTTCTTTTTTCAACAACAGACTTTTGCTGTGATACACCATGAAAAAAGTGACTGTTTACTTAAAAAAGTGATCAATTGTAAATAAGGTGACTAAAGGTGAGAACAGTGACAGAATTGTAAGGCTGAGAATATTTTAATTAAATGAATTTTATACCCTTCTATGCATTTTCCCATTATGTACTAAATTTTCCAAAAAATGGCAAAATTTGGAATCTGTTGATTCCAAAGGTAAAAACTATATCCATACTTTCCCTCTCAAAAATTCAAGCCTTTGTCTTACTTATGAAAAGAACTAAGCACATATATTATTATATTAAAGTTTTTGATAATTTCTTTTAACACCTGCACTTGTTTCCAAATGGGACATTAAATGATTAAAACAAAGAAATTCTAATGGAAAGGAAGGAAGGATTTACAGGGTATCTGCCAAAATAAAATTTTTCAAATCCATGACTTTCCCTGATTTAGCACATCATTTTCCATGACTTTAAAAAGCTTTCGTTAAAAGTATACATGAATAAAACTTCTGATGTACATACAAAAAAAAATATATGCTTTTAGAGAAATTTACCCACCCATTAAGCTGTCTTGCTTTGAGTTTCCTTGGTGAACAAAGTTTACTTGGCAATATGGTCAATAGGATAATACATAAATACCAAACTCAGTAACTTCAGTCAAGTGACAAGTAAAAATAGAATTAAACAATTCAATGCATTTTTTTTAATCGGTAGTTTAGCGAATCCATGACTTTTACTCATTTTGCTTGAAAAATCAAGACTTTCTATGACAAAATTAATCCATTGTCTAAATCCATGATTTTCTCTGACTTTCCAGGTGCGCGGAAACCATGGATTTATATAAATGTGTACATAAAGTTCAGGAAGTCTTTTTGATTAGTGGTAAGTATTGAGATGGCCATTTTCTTGAACAATATATTTTTTAAAAAGTGCCTATCATAGTTCTCATGTCTGTAGAGAATCATAGTTTTATATAGATCAAGCTGCTGCACATATTCTACTGACTGTGTCCACCCCTGCATCTTTCAAGAACACTACCAGTTTTGAACATGGATATAATATGTTGATGAACAATGTATAGTGCAAACTTCCCTTGAACTATTTTCCTCTGTATTCTGTTTTAATGTTTAATTTATTTTCTTAAAAATCAGTTTGTTGTGTTCACTCTCTAAATTGTCAATCATCAACAAAAATGTGTAGTTTATGTTTCTAAAGTATATAATGAACCATTAAATAAATAATAAAATAAATAATTAAATAAGTCTAAAAATATAAAATAAGTCTTTTGTATGAGAGTGAAGGTACTAGACCAGGGGTGGCCATCTACAAGGGGAGGAAGAAAAAAAAAAGAATTTTTCTTCATGTCAGTAATGAACTTTTTACAGTAAATGTTGATATAGTTCAAAGATTTTCATATTCTGATAAGAAAATGTGTTTCTTATATTTGGTTTCCAGGGGAGGGGGGAGAAAACCCAACCATAAAGTTATAGGCATGGGATATGCATCTGGATATAAAGGAATAAGTTCTGTTTTGTGAAATTCTCAAAACTTCAATATATAATGATGTAAGAAGCTTTGAGTTGAAATCTCCTTTTCACAATGAGAAAAGGATGTTTAAAAGTCATACAGTTTTAAAGGCAATCGAAAGCCTCTTTTATAAAGAAGGTTGTTTCATTACTACATTGCATTTAGCAAAATTTTCGTTTAGCAGAAATCAAGGTATAAATTGGTTAAAGAGATCTTTTCTAAAGTCTTGAGTAAATAGACTTTCATGTAATGTTATTACTAGCATAAACAAGTAGATTATATGTTAAAAAAGTAAGAAAGAATGACAAAAAAAAAAAAAAAAAAAAAAAAAGTAATTAAAAATGATCAATGCTTAAAAATAGTGACTTACAATGAGAAAAGTGAGTATACAGAGCCATATGTGCATTTTGTACAAGATAATCAGCTCAATCTGGGTAATTTTCTTAGATTAGGGATATATTAGATAATAACATAAAACAAATGTTGTTTTTGACATTTTGTCAAGGGTAGGCACTGCTTACTTTGCCTATCCAGATGACACCTCCCTGATACGTATACATATATGTATATAGTCTCTTTTTATTATTATTATAACTCTTTTCAAACACTTTGCTGAAGTAAGCTCTTAATTATACAAGCCAATTTAATTAGTGCATTTCTACTCATTACAAGTATTGTTTCTTTTAGACTAGGTTTATTTTCCTCTTTTTTTTGCTAAAAGATTAAATATTTAAAAACTAGAATATAGCGTGTCATATGACGGTATCAGTAAAATTTTTAATTTTAAAGAATTGTAAAGTACCCTATGAGGAAGGTAAAAAAAAAAAAAAAAAAAAAAAAAAAAAAAAATTGGTTCGTTTTTTGACTAAGAATTATCTGGTACATGCTGAATAATTTGTTTATCTTTATACTTCTCTAAAGTCTCCCGATACTGTGAATGCAGTTTGAATGATGTTGAATTCATTTAGAAAGATAATTCAAAATTTTCTTAGCTACGTCGAAATTATCGTTAAGGTATTCCCAATTTTTTTTCCACAATAATTAATGAAAGTAAAGGAATGAAACTATCATTTCCATTACACCCTGGAGGTAGATAGAATTTGTTATTAAACAGGTGATAAAATTTTTATTGCAACAAAAAATAATCGATAATTTAAAATTATCACATATGTACGTAATCTATTTAAGCCAAGTTTAAAAGAAAATTATTTACATAATATCTAAGTTCAGTGATAAAATGTATGAAAATAATGTGGACGATACTTATTTAATTTAAAATAAAAAGTGATTAACTGAGAGAATTAAAGGAATGACTTACAATGCTAGAAAAAAAATGTTATTTTTATCTATTTATTATGGAATAAATTGATAAATTTAAATGCCTGCTCTTAACCGGGGAAACTAGAGCTTGAAATAATGGCATTAAATGATAGAAAAGGGGTAAGGGGTGGATTTCGAATGTTGCTAACTCTAACTCATGAACTTCCAATATGGATGCCTCTATCCATTCCAGGTCCAACCACTTCATAAATTCGAGGACAGACAAACAGATAGCTTGGACTATTATTATATAAGGGACTGATTAACTTATACATGAATCTGAAAAGTTGAATATATTTAAATGTTTGCATTTACACCTAAGTAAATATTTATACATACATTTATTCACTTTTCAAAATAACTAATTCTAAAATAATGGCAAAACTCTAAAATACCTTCACACACACACACACAAAAAAAAGTTCCAGACTATTTACAGTTTTCTAGAAAAATTTTACTTTGGTGTGCTCTGGAACTTGAAGTTACTGAATGAATAAAATTACTGTAATCTCGAAGCTTATATGTGTTGCATATATCTGTCACAGTTTATCCAATGGACTCTGTCCAATCTATCCAATGAACTAATTTTTTTTTTAGGTTAATTGCCACATGTGTAGCATATGTGGCACGGCAGTTTATCTACCCGAAATAACATTAGTATTAAATATATGTATTGAATTAAAAGCTTCAATTTCAGGTAAATTTGGCTTTAATCTTTCTGGTTCTTTAGTTAACGCACAAAAACGTTTACATAGATTATTAACTTTTGAAAATTTAAAGGGTGATAAATTGGAACAATTTAAATAAAAGGTTTGATAACATATCCTTCTTTTGTCTTCATTGTTCCTAGGCAACACAATGAATAAGTATTTTATACATTTATACACTGGAACATATACTGTTAATAAAAACTATAATTTTTAATGTGTGCAGATTCTATTATTATTATTATTATTATAATTATTATTATTAAAGCTATTTAGACAAAATATATACATAATAAATATGTGTTCTAAATTATTTTGCATTAAAGAGAATTTTAACCTTTAAACTTTAAAAAAAAAAAAAAAAAAAAAAAAAAAAAAAAATTGAAGCAACTTAACTGATTGAAAAACTTTTCTAAATCAAATGTAAAGTAATATAGAGTTGAGAAAAAATATTTTATTGAAGAAAATGGGATTAATTTTTTATAAAATGCTACCTGCTTTGTTAGTACACACACAAAACCAAAATTTCCCCCTCCCTGCCTACATCTCTAATATACATATATATATATATATATATATATACATACACATACACATATATACATACACAAACACATATATACATACACAAACACATATATACATACATACATACATATATATATATATATATATATATATATATATGCAGCAATTCAAACTTTAGGGGACAATCAAAAAAATCTATTGCAAACTACAAGCTGAAAATGTGTGTATTTGAACACATGAGTGGCTTGATTTCAAATATAAGCTAGCAGAAAAAATAATGTACTAAATTTAAAAATAAATAAATAAATAAACTGTTAAGTGGTTTATATATTTATAATTATTCAAAACTCAAAATACACAGTAAAGATTGAAATGAATTTTAATTATAATCAAATATATATATTGTGAAAGTTGTTCTTTGATACACATGGTCATATGTATAAAGATTACAACAAAATTTTTCAACAAAAGATACAGCTAGATAATATACAAGTGATTGAGAGTTCACAGCTATCTGAAAAACTGAAAAATGATAATTTTGTAAAATAAGAATAATGTTTGACCATAACTTTATTACAATGATTACTATTAAACAATTTTAAACGAGAGGAAGACTAGGAGAAATACGCATCATCCCTTCCAGAACTTGGTAATTTTATGAGCTTGATTCATTTTGTCTTGATTGCTTCAGCCGTCTATACAACAAAATATGTGGTTCTAAACAGAAGAAAAAAAAATATAACAATTAAATGAAGAATTTTACAGCCTGTAAAAACTTATCAAATATTATAAAATAAACTAATAAAATTTTAAGAGATCACATTTAAATTATCTTAACCTTCTAATTATTTTAACACTGTATTTAATTCAGTAATACTTTTGAATTTGCTTATTATATATATATATATATATATATATATATATATATATATATATATATATATACAGGGTATCTGCTAAAATAAAATTTTTCAAATCCATGACTTTCCCTGATTTTAGCAGATCATTTTCCATGACTTTAAAAATATTTTGTTAAAGTATATATAAATAAAACGTCTTATGTACATACAAATAAAATGTATGCTTTTAGAGAAATTACAAGAACTTATGATAAAAAAATACTTTATAAATGTTTATAAACTCATATATATATATATATATATATATATATATATATATATATATATACAAATTGTTGTAGTACCTACATACCTAAGTTTAATCATATAGCAATTTTCTGAATGCAATCAAAAAATTACCAATTTTAATTCAGGGACTTAGGTATTATCGAGGTGACCATGAATAATAGCCAAACATAATAACCCAATAATGTTAATATATAATAGCCCTAAAGTTAAACTTATATTTTGTGCAAAAATCAATCTTAAATAATTTTCTATAATTTAAGAAAAAATCAGAATAATATACTTATACATTTACCCACCTATTAAGCTTGCTTGTTTTGAGTTTCCTTGGCGAACAAGTTTTATTTGGCAATATGGTCAATGGGATAATACATAAGTACCAAACTCAGTAACTTTAGCCAAATGACAAGTAAAAATATTATTAAATAATTCAATGTAACGATTTTGCCAAAATATTTAGTGCCTCACAATCAATAATAATTATTAACATTTCTATATATATCTCAAAATTTAATGCCTCAAAATAAAAATCTCTTATTTACTGAAACTCCTAGTAACTCTTTACAGTTAAGATTAACTCTTTTCCTCCAAAATATGAATTTTCGAACGGCTGTGAACATCAGTGCCAGCAGTGGGATACAAACCCACGAACTTCTGTGCCGAAGAGCAGCACCCTACCCATTTAGCCATCGATCGGCCAAATGGGTAGGACGTTGCTCTTCAGGCAGTCTGATATTTGTTATGGCATTATTTATCACATAATCACTGTTACAGCTTCTTTGCCATTCTAAAACCAGTTCTTCCATGCTTAACAAAATTCTCCCTTTATATTTTAAATGAGCTAGATAAGCTATCATAATATTTAATTGGAAATTAAGAACAAAAATAATTAAATTAATTATAATAAAATTTGTATTCATTCTAAAATTTATTAGTGTACCCCCAAAGTGCTCTGCTTTCTGTTTCCATGTTTAAAATTCAAATATATTTAGTTTCTTTCTGAAAAGTACATGTAAATAATAGCTTTCCATACGCAGGGTTGCACGGTGATACACTTAATAAGGTTTACTTGTATATTATGTAAACTTGTATTTTATACCAGGCGATCCCCCTCTTCACCCATGCTGATGTTTGCATTGATTTGTGTTTCTAATATTTTAATCAAGAATTTTATGGGTATCTGTAACGGCATCTAGTAATTAAATCTAGCATTTAAAATAAAACGTTCCAATCTCCAATACTCCATACGCGACGCTAGTCTCTCAATATCAACCAGAGATCATCACACGGAGGTGATACCAGATGGATACAAGTGAAATCGCTGAGTCGCGTATAAGAGACGGGTTAATTTTTCTCGTGTTTTCTATACAGTGTATCTTCAAGCATAACAAAAGACAAAAACATGTTACATATTAATATTGTTTGAGAAAAAAAATTCCCCTCCTTCCAAAAAAAAACCCCTGGATTTTATACTCCTCCACCCCCTAAAACATCCTTTTTTTTTTTAAATGAAACTCACCTGGGCTGGGATTTTAATACAAAAACCAAGGGTTTTTTTTACAACCCTGATCAGATTATCAGAAATGAATGTGGAGGGGGGGAGGGTCCTAGCTGACCGAATATATGGGTGAGCCTATCCTGGTCTTGCCTCATTAACACATGAGAAAAAAACAGATCACTGGTCGAATTGTACTGCTGTGATAGAAATATTCGACCCTTCCGGTGCAGTGTACTCTGCCCTAATGAGTATGTTTTTCTATGCTCGTATCTTCAACAGTTTCGCTTCTCACAATGAAATATACACACGATCACCGGCTGGGCCAAAGACATTCCGATATCATCCCCTTCCCTCCCACTCCTTTGTTATATCACAGGCCGATGCGTACTTTTACTTCTTCTAATCCATCGACAAATCACGCGATACTGAACATGATACTGCACATCGGAGCAATAATACCTCCTGGTCACCCCATAGCAATTGTCTCGCAATGCAGTTAAGGTGCCGTAATATGTCACATGTCTCAGTGTACAAATAGATGAATGGGAGTCCTGCGCTATGGACAAAAGGAAGAAATATGCAGCCGCTTCCTTTCAGAAAGGAAATTTACTTGCAGAGGCATTTTTTGATTTTTTTTTAATTGGTAGCTTAGTGGATCCATGACTTTCCATGACTTTTACTCATTTTACTTAGAAAATCATGACTTTACATGACAAAATTAACCAAATGTCTAAATCCATGATTTTCCAGGTGCGCGGAAACCCTGTATGTATGTATGTATATATATATATATATATATATATATATATATATATATACACACATATATATATATATGCATACATACACACACATATATATATACATATATATACACATACACATATATATACACACACACACACACATATATATACACACACAATACACATACACACACACACACACACACACACACACACACACACACACACACACATATACATATATATATATATATATATATATATATATATATACATATATACATGTTATCGAAATAACCTGAGTACTGATTCAAAAACTGTTCATTTTTTTAAAATTTCAACACAAAAATAATACATGCATGGTTTCAGTTCAAGTTTATACTTTTTCTTCTTCAAGTTTATACTGTATTAAATTTGAAATGCTACAAAACATTTTCATATACAAAATGGTATATTAAAATAGAATATTTTTTTCTATTAATAAACATTAAATTGACTGAAATACTATCTTACAGCTTCAGCTAAAAGTTTTTTGAAAAAAAAAAATAAATAAATAAATACAAATGGAAACTTTATTTAAACCAACATACCAGGTGTGTGCAACATATAATGGACCCACAGAGGTGACTGTTGAATACCCAAGTTTCTCCATTCGCTTTCAGTCATTAAATGATTCCGAGGAACAACTTCAGCAATATTTGCTGGAAGCTTTACGTGCCTGAAATAAATAAATGTAAATCTACATATAAAGTTTATAAATGCTTTTTAAAACCTTAAAAACTTTAATGTGAATTAACCAAAATAATAATACAGACCAATCTAAAAAATATCTATTACCTGAAATAATAATTAAGAATTAATAGTAGTAAACCTGGTAAAGCTTTGTTATTGCTACACTTGAGTATATAACTTAATATCAATTAGTCACTAATTTGATTTGAATTGAGCATGTTTTTTTAGCACATTGGCATAAATATTGTGATAAGCATTTCACAAACTATATATATATATATACATTACATTGGGGACAGCATAACCTTGGCATAAACATTACGAATAGCATTTCACAAGTTCAAAACTACATACATACATACATATATATATATATATATATATACTAGCAAGTGTGCCTGTGCTTCACTACGGTGAACTTAATATATTACTTTTAAACAAAGATTTTTTTTCTTGAATAACTCTCTAAATTCGTCAAAGTTCAGTTCGAGGCATTGGCATATTTATATATTTCTATTATAAGCGTATTATAACAATATTCAGTTTTTATAATCGAATTTGTGTCTTGTATTAACTTTGTTCAAACTTTTTTTATGGTAAAATATAAGTTTGACCTTAAATTACATTACTGTATTACTACTGTATGTTGATTAGCAACGTTAATAGATCTTGCCATATTACGTAGGATAAGAAGCTGAGGTTTTGACAGAAACAGTGCTAATTTTGTTGGTATTAATAAATGTTGTCCAAAATTAAGGAAATTTATGACAAACCATACGGTTTTGTATAAAGCGGAAACAAACATTCCTATTGACATCCATATGAATATAAAGATAACTATATAACATGATGGGTTTTTATTTGCCCATGAGAGTCACTGAAATTTGTACTTTAGTTGTTAGAATATTATTGATAAACATTCATTAGAAACGTAAAAATTAACCAAGAATTAAATTCAAAATTAGTTCTTATATAAAAATGCTATAATTTGTGTCACATAGAAATGAAAGTTAATCACATTTTATATAAATTTCCAGGTCAAATCGAATTGATACTACGCAGGAGATGTATAAGTAATATCAAATAAGAAATGAATAAATGAGATATTTAAAGGAATGACGTCATAATGATAGAAAAATATTGTTTTCACCTATTTATTATGTAATAAATTGATAATTTTAATTTTCTACTTTTAACTGAAGAAAACTGCGTTTAAAACAATGACATGGGATAACGTCACATTGCTAGAAATATTGCTTCTTTCACTTAGTTATGATGCGATAAATTAAAAAGTTAATCGTTTGCATTTTTCCGGGGAAAATAATGCTAGGAATAACGACATGAAACGCTCGAAAAAGGGGGAAGGAATGGATTTCGAACGTTAAAATTTTTCAAAAACCTTCCTATTGATGTACCTAATAATTTCCCAAATTTTCACGGTGGTTCGATACATGGTTTTTAGTCTATCGAGTACAGACAGACAGACACAAATTCATTTTTATATATACAGATTTACATTACGTAAGGGAGGGGCCATATAAGCCATTTCCCTGTAAGCACCCCAATACAAATTAGGCCAACATAAATATTCTACAAACTATTTTTTAACTGTCCTGAAATAGAAGTACAGAGTGATGTGTGTAATTATAAAAAACACTACCAAATGCAAGTCTTCTAAAGAATGCATCTGATAGGTCAGCATGCATCGCCTAATGGGGATTATTATAGAAGCTTGTATAGTACCTAGTCTTAAACAAGGATATAACTTGTTAGAGACTATACCCTTATTTAACCACTAACAAGTTATATTCTAGTTCAGGGGTGCCCAACCCAAATTGGTTGATGGGCCAAAAAACAATTTGAACTGAGTTGGGTTTATATTTACCGCACATGTAAATATAAAACAACAAATTATTCAAAATATTTTATTATCATGCAATATTCAAAATATGCATTTTTATAGTGCCAGCTGCGACTGTATTTAAAAGTTGTGTTGTACATATATCATAACTACAACGACAATAAACATTAACTATACTGTATTTATAATCACCCCCAACACCTTACCTTCCTCACTAATCACGAAGGTTAAAATATTATTATTATATTTATACTATAAATATATATTGTAGTTTATTTACAAGCACTACCACATGTATTATTTTAAAATTAATGAGAGATTTGTTTTTGTATTTTACTAGAGATTTTGTTAATATCAATGGAAAATGTAGTCGATGCGCATCATAGCATTTTGGAGGTTAGAATTTCAAACGCATTGTTAGCTTGCGTTTTCTAAATAAACAATACCTTAATTATTATTTTATAATTAATGATAACTTCACAATAGCCATAAATATAATTTATAACTTTCTTTCCATACAACTTCCACTGACTGGTCAGATAGAGCATGTGCACATAACACGAGTCAGCTGATTGTATAAGTAATGGCCGATTGACAGAATATTTTAGAACACTCAAATTTCAACGTAACCTGTCCAACCATACTAAGACCAGGTTTACGTTCGTAACTATCAAATCTTAACATACATGATATGTGATATTTATTATTGCAAACATTAATAACTAAAATTTTATGTTTCAACTGTATATAGTCAAAATCACTAAAACAATATAGACAGTTGAAAACTTCAATTGGGCCGCAAAAAGTTTTTAAATGAGCCGCAGTTTAGGCATGCCTGTTCTAGTTTAACATTTTAGTTTCAAAATAACTACATTTATTGCTTTGAAAGGCATATCTTTTAACACTATACTATTTGGTTTGTTTTAAATCTGTTAAATATATTCAAGAATTTTCACAAATTCCTGTTTAAAGATACACAACAAAGAGATAAGATTAATAATGCAAAATTATAAGTAATCTGCTTAGTCTTAGAAATGCTTCGAGAAATATATATTCTTTACTAACAATAATTCAAGAGAGGTGATGAAATTTATAGACATATAAAATGTTTAGTTTTGAACTGACAAGGAGATATTTTTTTCAGGGTGTATTTCACCTTTCTTTTTAAAGGGGGGGGGGGACAAAAGAGACAAATCTGATTTCAAGGTAATGTCTCAATTAATAGAAAACTAAAAGCATGAAATAATAATTAAATTCATTACTACAAACGATTTCAATAATAAGTATGTACAAATATTTAACATTGTGTTAAAAATAATTTTATATAGACATATTTTGCTTACCTATACTCATACATGTCATCAGAATATTTGTCAGAATATGATATATTAGTTACATCAGACATTTTCAGCTACCTTAAATACAGAATAAACATATTTAATAATATAGGTATAAAACAAAAAGTAAAATATAAATATATTCATTTTTGCATAAATTACATATAAATGTTTAAACTATACCAGTAACATATTTTCACCTGAAAATATCATTCAAAAATTATTGTATTTGAATTACTAGAAACATATATGAATATAAAATTTTATTTACAAGATTTTAAATAGAACATTTCCATTTTGTTCAATTAAGTTATGAGTGCTATGGTCTACATTTTTGTTATGCAAGGGCTTTTAAGACTGCTTTCAATTGGATGAAATAATATATTTAACATGGTCATGTTTTATGTAGATGGGATATATATATATATATTGACATAATCAATTTGTAGTTATTACAATCATTTTTTGTAGTTATGAAGACAAAATTTATGGGAAAATAAACTTTGAGTGTTCTCTTCTTGAGTTTCTCACATACTTCCATAAAAGGGATGTTATTTATAAGGATGTGATCTGAAATAAACATGCCTATATACCAGGGGTGGCTAAAGCGTTGACCACGAAGACATTTTAGGTTGTCCGCCCTGATAATGACCTTGGATAATAACAATTTAATTTGTGACTTATGACATAAAATTAATGAATTATTTAAAATAAAAATTTACTACAGTTTAAGCTTTAAAACCTAAAACAAACTGTGCAAAATAATACAATGAATTTGACGTTTTACAGTGGAGAATTAAATAGAAACAACTTGACAAAGTGGGATGCTTAGATTCTAATAAAATCGAACCATACCATATAATCATTATATGGTACTTTTTCGATATATTTCTTAAATCCAGAGCATTTAGTGATACTGATTTTTGGAAATTAATTTCTAAGGAAATGTTTCCAAATATTTACAAATTGATTTTGTATTTGAAATCATACTTTGGATCGACATATCTTTGCGAATCTGCTTTTTCAACCATGAACACCATAAAAACCAAACATTGTTTTCATTTAACAGATGAACATTTATTTTCATGTTTACACATTGCAATAAGCTCGTGCCAGAAACAATATGATAAACTTGTCTCAGATATACAGTGCCAAATTTCAGCTAAACTAAGTGAATAGGATGGTCAATTTTTGATATAGGAATACTTTGATTATTTTTGCCAGTAAATTTTTATTTTGTAAATATTAAGTTTTTTTTTAGAAAAATAAGATAATTTACCATTTTTTCTTGTTACTGAAAATAAATATATAAACATGTACATTATGTTGATTTAGCTCTGCCATTGGTAGACCGCCTTTGATTTTTTTAAATGTGGAAGTAGACTACGGATCCCAAAAGTTTGGCCACCCCTGCTATATACTATGCAAACTAAGGGTTCAATCCAAAAAAATCTGAAAATAACCAAATTGACTGAGTCATGAAATGGTCAATTTAAATACCCAGGTTGGAAAAAAATCAGATTTTTTTTTTTATTTAAATCAGATTTATTTGACTTTTTTCTGAATTCTAATTTTAATTACTGTTGTGTTTTTATATTTTTTGCAATATACATGGAATAGTTTCTTATAAGTAACAACTTATCTATCTAGTATAATCTACACACTCATTACCTAAAATTAAATATATAAATTTTAATACATTTCATTATTTTGTAATTGGATGGTGCAAACTAAATAAGATGTAAATTTAAAGAACAAATTAAATATTCATTTAATGCAAACTATTTAAAAAAAAAAAAAAAAAAAAAATCACAATTATTTCAATATTTTTAAAGCAACGAATTATGGATTTAACTGTTTTAATAAAAACACTAGTTTCTATGTCATATCCACTCTTAATTGGTTACGAAGACTAGAATGAAAAATACCAAAAGAAGAAAACTGTCTTCTCATTCTAGCAGGTAATGTGAAGGCTGTTGTTATTTGGTAGACAAACTGGATTTCAAGTTCTGTAATACTCTACCCACCAGTACATAAAATGAATTCCACTAGTCATAACTAGTCATTGTACCTACCCCTACTACATACTTTCTGATAACAACCCCTAAATTCTTAGAAAGCATACTATTTATTTATTTATTTTTATTTACTTATTGGTATTTCTGTGCTGATTCCCAATTCTCTTGTCTTTCGAATGTAGGTTTTAAGAGAAGTGAAAAAAATTATTTAAATCAATGATTTAAAAAAAAATCAACTGATTTAAATCATGATTTAAATTATGCCAACCCTGGATAATACAGTTACTTGTAAAATCAAGTATAGTTTTCTTGAAGTACATCTTAGAGTATAAGGCCTGAAATATGATGTGTCATATTGAAGACTGGGTCAAAATTTGTTACAGATAAATAACTACCATATATTTCCGACATATGCTTATCCATGTATAAACCAAGTATGATTTTTCTTAAGAAAATTATATAAAATTTAAAAAAAAAAGTCGACATAAGATTCTGTAATGTTTAAATATGTCAACAAGCAAATAAAATGGGGAAAATATTTTCTAATCAAATTGCTTTAAATTAAAACACTAGGCCAACGCTTCTCAAACTTTTTTCACTATGGCTACAAATTGAGTACAGTGAAGGTAGAAGATCGGTCAGACTCAAAGATAAATACAAGGCAGTTGTGAGAAAAAAACACATTTTAAGTTAATTCAAGCTGTTTTTTAATAATTTTATAATATTATAGTGACATTACTAGACTAGTGCTAGTCATATGTGACCGACTTTTTTTTTACTTAGACACCAATAACAACTCTGGTAACTCTGTAGTACTATCTCATAAGTTTAAACAACATAAACAAAAAAATTTAAAAACTGTTATTTTTTGGCAATTTATCGATTGCTTCTGGCTTATATAGAAGACCATTTTTTAGATTAGTCCATTTGCTACAGATGTGGTATTACTTTTTTTTGGCACAATTATAATACAGGTAAACAGGGTTGGAAAAAAATCATTTTTTTTTTAAATAAAAAAAAAAATCAGATTTATTTGATTTAAATTGGATTAAAAATTTTTTTTTTCTGAATACTAATTTTAATTGCTGTTTTTATGTTTTTTAAAATGTACATAGAATAGCTTGTTATAAGAAGTAACATCTTATCTATCTAGTATATGCTACACACTGATAACTTAAAATTAAATATAAAAATTTTAATCTAAATACATTCCATTATTTTGTAATTGGATAGTGCAAACTAAATAAGATGTCAATTTAAAGAACAAATTAAATATTCTTTTAATGTAAACTATTTATTTGAAAAAACAAATACAATTATTTCAATATTTTTTAAGCACCGAATTATGGATTTGTTTCAATAAAAACACTAGATTTGACACTATATCCACTCCTAATTAGTTATGAAGGCATGAACAATACCAATAGAAGAAAATTGTCTTTCCATTCCAGCAAATGAAGCCATGGCTGTTGTTATTTGGTAGACAAACTGGATTTCAAGTTCTGTAATACTCTCTTTACCTCCCATTACATAAAATGAATTCCACCAATCATAATCAATCATTGTACTACCCCTACTCCATACTTTCTGATAACTACCCTAAATTCTTGGAAAGCATCTCTTGGAAAATATCTATTTACACTTATTTACTTATTGGTATAACTGTGCTGATGGATTCCCAGTTCTCCTGTCTGAAATATAGGTTTTAAATGAAGTGAAAAAAAAAATGATTTAAATCAATGATTTTTTTCAAAAAAAAAAAAAAAAAAAAAAAAACAACTGATTTAAATAATGCCAACCCTGCAGGTAAAAGACCAAAAATTTCTCAGTATTCATTCATTCCAATTAAACAAAGAAATATACAGTATATTGTAAATATTGCATGCGAAACTTCCTCCATCTAACTAGTTAAATTTTTGAGTTAAATCAATAGTCACAGACAAATTTCATCCACTTGCTTGTTACAGTTTTGATTTACCCTATTTATACATACACATACAGAAACATATAAACACACACAGATAGGATACCAAAAATGCGATATATTATTATTAAAAGTGCATAGTATGCATAGCACCAAATCAGAATACAAAAAATATTTCACTTTGTACTTTTTGAATGTAGCCAGTAACACATTTTTGGTGACACTGCTAAATGCTTTGTTGTCAGAATTCATAACAATGGATTAAACTGATTTGGCAGGAAAAACTTTTTAAAACTCTGATTAGAGTAGTTGATAGATAAAGTCTTTTAAGAAGAAGGTATTAGAATATTCTGATAATATCAGAAAACAATTTTAGTGTAGCTTATTTTACAGTTGAATATATAATATGCTATCCATAATTATGTTATAATTTAGTTTCCAAAATAAAACTTAATAAAAATAGATGCCTAGAAGGGATATCATTCTAGGCAACAAGCAAAAATACACCACAGCAGGTTATAACCTAAATGTTCTTTTCATTTATACCTTAATGCATCTATTCTTAATTTAAAACCTCTTTTTGCAACCAAACCAACCTCTAACTCGCATCACTTAAAAAATTAAAAGCACTATTAAACATAACATTACTTACAACCAAACAATTTTTACCACAAATCCTAATTTATTTTAATCAATATAAATAATATTATTCATATTTATATGCATTATTATTTATTATAATTTACACAAAATGTGTTTAACACAAAACTAATGTGATATCAAACACTACTTTATAATAGGCCAACAATTAGTCACACAATTTCAAACTATAGTAATTGTGCCAACAGTAAGATAACAAAAGAAATAATGCAGAAAAGTTATGTTTTATATGTTACAAAATATGTACATAATACAATATAAAAATGGAATGTAGCATTAAAATTTATTAACAGTATTCTTCATTTGTCGTTGCGTTTGTCTTGAATTATTTTTTTTATATACAATACCTATAAGCCTTACCGAAAATCAGGAATGTCGGAATGGGATAATACAAACACTATTTTTTTACGTAATGCACATTTACGTTAATCATTTTATAAGAAAACAACTTTAGCCTTTGCTTCCCATTCATTTAATTGTTCCAACGTAGACAGAATATATAAAGATGCTGGTACTAAACCGAAAAAAATTTCAGTAAATTTTTTTTTCAATCGACATTTATCTTTTTCAGTGCAGAATTTTATTGGGAAACTCGAAGATACCGTGGGTAATAAAATTTAAAATTTAGTAGCTGGTTATTATATCTGTAAATAATTTATTTAGTTAATAACAACATATATTTATAAATGCCAGTTACTGGCGAATTATATCTGTAAAAAACAATGGTGGTGAATAAAACAGAAAAATTGGTTTCAGAAAATATCGTAAAAAACTGAACTTTTCATAAATAGGATACTAAAAAAAAGGGGATATTACAAATTCGTAAGCGTAACTTCTAGTTTCAGCAGAATAACATGAATCCAACTTTTCTGCGTTTTGATTTTTGGCGCAAATAAACAGTAACATGAATTAAGTTGAGGTGTTTGGTTTATACGATCTTTACGGAAGCAATGCAATTATTACACCGTACTGTGAAAAGTGTTGTTTTTAAAGTGTTATATCGCATCTCAAAACGGGTCTTTCTGTTGTACAGTTTATATACATAGATATAAATCATCGTCTAGTGATTTATTGTGCTATGTTTCACAAAATCATGGATATTGTAAAAATCTTGACGTCACAGTTTGACGTTTGATTAGTCAGCATTGTTTACATTACATGGTATGGCGGCCTCCATGTAGTACTGTGATAGTTGACGTTTAACATTAGTATTTTTCGAATTGCACGATATCTTATGATAAAAGAAAATAAACACACACTAATGGCTTCTATTGAAAAAGTCAAAATTCTTGTTGTGGGTGATTCAGGTAAGAAGCTTCAAGCAAATATAATTTCAAATTTGATCAAAATTGGGTTTGTGTACATTGAGTAATCAGTCTATTTAATTCACAACAGTTAGTTTTCCTTTATTTATCTAGCACTCTGTCAGAGTTTATCTGGGAATTAACGTTGAATTTTTTTTCTAGGAGTTGGAAAATCTTCCCTTGTGCATATGATCTGCCATGCTGAATCAATTGCCAACCCTTCATGGACAATTGGTTGTTCTGTGGAAGTGAAGGTAATCTTTTTCAAAATTTCCATGTAGAGGAAAAACTTTAAGCTTAGAAATGTTAGTTTGATTAAATAATATAACTTGTCAAGAAATAAAATCGCGATTGTTTCAGAACCCCAGTTTTAAGGAAAATTCTATTATTATATATATATAAAGTAGTGTTTGAACTTTTTAAAATTTTTCAGATTCACCACATAGTTAATTATTTCATATGTTATTTAATTCATCTCTTAGTAACTGTAATTTAGCTCCATCGTTAAAAATTATAAAATAGTTTATTGAAATATAGCAAAGTAACATGATATTTAATTATTTGCAACGTTGAGATATCAATAGTATTCTCTGGATAGAATCCCAGTTCTGGGGCCCCGCTGTAATGTGTTTGTACTGTATTTTTGTACAAGTGATCGCCAAATTGTCGCCAGGTAATGCTTACAATTTCTGCTTCGTTTTGTATTTAGTTGTACCCAATTTCAAAACATATTTTGAACAAAAAAAGGTTTGAAATTTTGTTAAGATGAATGCAAATTTAAATTTGAGTTTTTAATGTATTGAAAGGTGCTTTTGTACTGTTTATTAAACTAAACAATGCAGAATTTTTGCAATAGGTGCAAATTACGCAAAATATAAGCATTACTTGGTTATATTTAGGGAATTATGCTTATAAAATACTTAGTTATATTTATAAAATACGGTTGCTATTTAATGAAATTATTTTAAAACTATTGAATAATTATAAAATAATAAAGTATGTTACAAATTGTTTTTAGAAATTTAGCATAAAATCGGAAAGAAAACAATAGAGTAATTGTTTTAAAGAAATTATTTAAAATTCTAAAGAAAATGTGGGGGATAAATGATTTTTCTTATTCAAGGGAGACAAAGGCCCACTTGACCTCACTATTTATAATTAGCGAAATAATATAATTTAAAAGACAGTGTAATATACTATAAAATAATATTTAAAAATATTTCTACTATGTTTGGTATTTAAATTAGATACATTTTGAATAAAGTTTTAAAAATATAAATGTAAAATTTAATAAACATTGCACCTACCTAAATTAGGTATCCCATTTGGAGGATATAACTTATTTACTAATATTTGACTGTACAAAGATAAGCTTTAAATGCATTAAAACCTCAATAACAACATTTTAAACCTTTTATTATTCAAAAATGCTTTGGAAATCGTGTATAAAAAATTACCACAAAGACACGATCAAAATGCATAAAGATGCAAAATGGAAGCTAGAAAATCCAAATTCAGCTGTGTTGAAGTATTAGTTACAAGAACTAATAACGGTAATGTATTCTAATCACGTGTTATTTCCCCCAATACCCTAAAATAAAAGCTCCGATTGACACCCCCATCTTTTTTCGGGGGTGACGGAAGAATCTGAAAAGAAGAGCAAGGTTTGCCAGAAACTGAGTACTAGAATTTGGCGATATCGCCCACACTAGGCGTGCCTACTGAAATGGGGCCCCTTAAACTGGGATATGGCCATTCTCTGTACCCGGGTTGAATAATACTGCAGCGAAAGGTTTATAGCCTTTTCTTTGATAGTAAGAATCATAAGCTGAGATTATTAGTGATAAATGGAAGGAAATTTAATTTGAGTTATTTTATATTCATGTACAATTATTGTTTACCTCATTTTTTTATTTTTATTTTTATTTATTTATTTTTTTTAAATGAGAAAAAAAATTTTCAACACCACCTAAAGAAAAATCATAGGAAACTTTAGAATGATATAGAATTTAAAGCAATTTATTCTGTGTCTCTAAAACAAATAATTTGTAATATAGATCTTAACTCATTTCTTTTATATCTGATAAATTCTCCCTAAATTATATTATTTAACAATATATCCTTTTCTTTCTAAGAGATCTTTTAGCAGTTTAATTTTCTGTTAGAAAATTTATGGGATTAAAATAGCCATGTTCAATTTGTAATTTTTACTGCACGTTATTCTCTCTTAATATTATTATCTTAGAATAATATTAAGAGAGAATAATGGTTACCAAATTTGAAAATAAAATTAGTATTTTAAATCTCCACAGTTATAGGCTTTATAATTAATATATATTTTTCAATTTTAAACCAGGAATTGTGATACACCTCTTTTTTTTTCAATTTTAGCTTCATGAATATAAAGAAGGTACACCCTTCCAAAAGACTTATTTTGTTGAACTGTGGGATGTAGGTGGTTCAAGCAGTCACAGAAACAGTAGAGCTGTTTTTTATAATTCTTTTCATGGTAAGTAGAATCAATTTTTAAATTATTTAAATTAATTTTAGCTATTTAATATGTTTATTACAAATGGTTGTTTTTTTTTAAATTTTTTATATTGCTCTGTTTATGAAATTTTATTTTGGCACTCTGTATATTTTATAGACCTTATTTAATTGCAGTAGGGATGTTATATCACTATATTTATTACAGATTTTTTGTTAACTTTTGGTTTGGAATTACAAAACTATTGCTATAAATTATTTCCAAATTTATATTGTTCTGGGTAATCAAATTACTACTTTATAGGGTTTAATTATTCATGCACTATAAATATTTCTACATGAAAAGATAACTTTTTATAAAAAATTAGCTTTAGCTAAGATTTCACTGAATTTTATCAGAGCTATGCTATGCCAAATGATGGGCAGATAGGTTGGATGCTGTTCTTCAGTACAGGAGTTTTTTCAGGTTCGAATGGCACTGATAGCTTGTATGTTCATAGCCATTTAGAATTGGTTTTCAGCAATAGGTTCTGGTCTCATTAGCCCCCATATATCAAAACAATAGACCAAAGTGCTCCTAACAAAACCAAATCAGAGTAATGCTATATAAAACTGTAGTATAGACCCTAGTTTTGCTGAACTTTTAAATTAAACTTGAGTTAAGAAAAGTAAAACCAGGGCCCGACTAAGATACTTTTGTGCCCAGGGCACAATCCAATTTTTGTGCCCTCCACCCCCATGCAATTTTATAGCGACAAGTTATTACCATAATTTCAGTCATATAAAAATTATAACATTGAATTAGCAAACAGATTTAAGAAATTAGCATTAGAGTAATATTCAAAATCAAAAACACCAAATTTTCATTTTACGTAATCATTATTATCTCTGTTTAGCCATGCTAAAAATTAAGGACTTAAAAAGACCTAGAGTGACCCACCCCCTTTTTTAATTTTTACCTTGTCACACTCACAAGCTCTCTGGTGCAGAAAATAAATAATAATAGAATTTAAATTGATGAGACAATATAATGGTTTATAGTGGTACGTTGCTAATAATCTGTTTTATAAATATGTAATAACCCATAGGATAAAAAGAGCAGCAGGTTTGTTGAGGGAATTATCAGGTAAATAACAGTAAAATTAAAGTAAATAGGAAACAATATAGTTCATGACAAACACAATTACCTAGTACAATAATTTATTAAAACTTAACTATGGTAGTGTAAGTTTGCAATTTTCCCCCACTTAATATGTGTTTCAAGCACTCGACTAAATTTTCATGCCCAGGGCATGTGCTCCAAGTGCCTATGCAATAATCAGGCCCTGGGTGAAACACATTAATTTTACTGTATTTTAGATATCTAGATAACTTTGTGCATAGTATATGGATATAAGGCTCAATGTTTTTATATATCATTTCAAAATGATAAATTATAAAGAAATTTTATTTATCATTTCTCAGAAACATCCTAAATATATTAAAATATAATTTGTAAAAACTGTCTTCTTACATGTATACAGTAGAACCTTGATCTACCATTTTTCAAGATGATGGAAATTAAAAAAAAATCAGGAAAATAATGTACATGGAAATAAATGTAGATTTTTGGAAAAATGCGTAACTGTAAATAAATTATTTACAAAATTAAGTGGGAATACTAATTCTCTAAAATATAATTTATATTTAAAGTGATTCTTAACATTAAAAAGTAAATGCAGTGATTTATATTTAGTGAGTTATATTTTTTATTTTAAAATTTCCTTTATAAACATTTCAAAGTGTTTAATTCACTAAATAGTGAATATTGATATGCTTTTAAAAATATAATATTATATTTTTAAAAACATATCAATATATTTGAATATATTTTTTATCTGAATAAATAATGTTGATTTATCTCAGAGTGTGATTTAATATCTAGCTATCCCATTTTTTTATGATGCTAAATTTTTGTTTCCTGTAGGTGTTGTTTTAGTTCATGATCTTACAAACCGTAAATCAAAGCAAAATCTCAGAAAATGGTTGGCTGAAGTTTTATCCAAAGATAGCACTGGAAAGAAAAACAATGGCTGGTAGGTGAAAAAAATTATTCCAGTTTCATCAATATTAATAATGGTGAAACTAATGTTTGTGTTATGATAATTATACTTCTAGAATTTTGCTTTTTCTGCATTAAAATGTGTGTAGGAGGAAGAAGGGTAATCAGAAAACCATATTTACACTTAAATATAAAGAGAAACTCATTTTTTACATTAGTACTGCATATCTAATTATTAAATAGCTAATTTTATTATGTTCTGCTCAGCATAGTTTTAATTTCTCAAAGAAAGAAATATGTTTTCTGATTACATTTGTTCCAGCATTTGGAGCAAATGTAATTATAGCTTGTAATCCAGGGTTGCAATGCCCCCACCTACCCAGAAAAACCCGCCCTGGTTTTTCTGGGTAAAACCCAATAAAACCCACTCTAAAGAGGGTTTTATTGAGTTTTTCTTTAAAAATTGATGATATTTTTATTTATTTTCAGAAACTTTTATTTTAGTTTTTTTACCCTCTTTCAATTTTAAAGAATTATTCTGTAAAATTATATATACAGTCTATCAAAATTCAGAAAAATATTTGCAAATCTATGGTAAATCCAACATAACAGTTTAGAAAATTTTCAATTCTTTTGTCACCAAGAAAGGGATAGTGTGAAATTTCTCTTTTTTCATTGTGAAAAACAGGTTGTGTTGACTGTTGAAAAATGACCTTACCTTGTTCCTGGGACTTGACTCTTTTTTTGGCCTATTACCTTTGACAAAAATTTTATGCAAAAAAGTTTCAAAAATGTTTTTTTAAATAGAGAAAGAATAGAGATAAAAAGTAATCCTTTGTTAAAATAACATTCAAATATGTGGTATATGTCAATATATAACATTTTGTGTGTGATGTCAGAGTAAACTTTTTTATAGTCTTTACACTGATTTATTTGTATTAATTAAATTATAATTTCTTGAATATTAAGTAAATTAATAAAAATATAATCAGTTTTAGCAATTTAATCTGTTCTGAAATAAGGTACTTCCCCTGCCCTCTCCTCTTAAAACCAGACCCCCAATAAAACCCAGAAAACCCCACCCAGGTTGAGGTTTTCTTAAAAAACCCAGGTTTTTTGCAACTCTGTGTAATTCTCATATGCATTCTATGCTAGCATATCTAGGGCAAATGTATTCAAGTTTGAAAATTGCAATTTCACTGAAAAAAAAAATTACAAAGAAAATTACAACCTTATTTTTTATTCTTGTCATTTTAAATGTTAGTTTTTTTGGATTAAACAAAGTTTTCTTCTTATTGTACACTATTTACTTAAGACCCATAAGCAAATGAAAATAAAATGTAAGCCCAGATAAAGATGTATCACGAAAGAAAAAATTTTAGGCTGGGGCTAGTTACATTTATGTAATCATTGAATTATATTTGTCCAGTCTCAGTGCTTACACTTATCTCAAATATAACTTTTTCTGCAATAAACATCACTGCTAAAAATTTTATTCCTATCCAAAGTAAGCAGTGAAATTAGATTCTGTGTGGAAAATATTGAGTAAAATACTACAATTATATTGTATTATTTGTATAAGAAATATAAAATAAAAAACTTATAATCCCTATTCAAACAAGAAAAATTGCAGATGATGTACAAAATAACTTACATTTTTAACCTAGAACTTTTAGAAAGGATTAAAAGCATCTTATATTAACAGAAAGGAGTTTGTTTTCAAATTTTAGAAAAAAATAAAAACAGAAAATAAGAATGCATAATAACACTTCTCCCACAATTATACTTATTCCATTTCACTTTATCATTTTTAATTTTTCAAGTATAAAATGAAAATTAGAGATTATGCTGAAATAGTATTTGCTTTGTAAATAATTTTGTTTTAAATGTTTCAAAGTGTCAAGTCAGTAAGTTTTGAAAATTTGCTGTTCTGAAAACATTTGTATTAATTTGTTATTTTTTTTTTCTAAATGGGTGCAGGGCTCCCATGGTCCTTAAAAGTCCTTAAGAACTGCTTAATTTTAGCTTTGATTTTTAAGGGCCCTTAAAACTACTAAATTTTTATCAAAGGTCCTTAAAAACTCCTAATTTTTAAGTTGGAATGCAATCAATTTCTCCATCGATGCAACCCACCTTCATCATGTGATTTCCTATCAGTTTTTGTCTTACTCTCTGAACTTTCTGGTTTTGTAAGTTTGGAGTTAAACGTGCCCAAAACAGGTTCTAAGAATGCCAGTAAAGGTGATGAGTACTGGTCAAATAATATATATATATTAAGAATATATAAAATATTTGTTAATGTTCATAACCTTCTTTTACATTTTCTAGTCAAAAGTGCAGTATTAATAATAAAGAAAATCCTCAAATATATATATGTTTTCCATGTATTACTGTAATAATTCAAAATTCCTTTCCTACAAAAATACTTTTAGTTTATTAGTACATTTTATGGTTACAAGCTAGAAAATTTATTTGACAAATAATCTTTCACATACTGAAAAGGTTTAAAGTACAAAGTCAGCTGCCCTTTCCTAATAGCTAACAGTCATGCAGATTTTAATTAAACAAAGCATGGAGGGGGGTTATAGATATTTCATTTACTTATGGAAGTTTAATTTTCCTTGCATTGAATGTAATAGAAAAGTCTAAAACTTTCTTCTTTCCCAGGCAATGTCAGGTTTAATAGCTAATACATACATATATATGTCATTTTTAAACTGCTAGAAAGTACTGTTTATAATATTGTATTTTATCCACAATTTATTTTTAGTTTGATCACTCAAAAAACTTTAGATGTATATTTTTCAAAATTAGTTTTTGTCAAATAGATTTATCTTATATTAATATTTAGGCATTTTAAAAAACTTAATTCTTAAATATTGTAAGGCATTTATTAAACATGCCTTGTCTGGTTCATAATCATCAAAATATGTTCTTTATGAAATATGTTCATTATGTTGCTATGCCATGTGTTTCAAGTAGGTCCTTATAAAAAGTTACTTTAGTCCTTAGAAAGCCTTTAAGAAGTCCTTAATTTTTGTTCTGGAAAAAGAGTGGGAACCCTGGGGTGGGGAAAATTGTATTCATGCCCTTACTTCTCTTGGGATAGCCAGGAAACCTTTTTGCCACACTTGCTTGAAGCACATCCCAAATGTATGATCACACTTTGTCTGCAAATGTATTGCCATCTTCGAGGATTTGTATATGATTTGTTGAAGTATATTGAAAAGAAAAGGGCAAGTTTTCTTTTCTTTCAAGCCATAAGAGACTTCATAATAAATATTATTTTGTATGTTTATCATTAGGCTATGTATTATTATTTTTTTAATTTTTAGGTACAGTTATGATTCTGAACAATTTGTGGATAGTCAGTTTCCAATTCTTGTGATTGGTACAAAACAAGATCTAGTACTGGAAGTTTACCCTCCTGGTCGCACAAAACGGACATCATCAATATCAGAAGAATGTGGTGCAGATGAAATTTATGTGGTAAAATTTAAGTTCTTTGAAAAATCATTTTATAAATTATTTTATGAAATAATTATTGTATAATATTAAAACTATTATATATCATCATAAATCATGGATTATTTTATATCACCCATTCAGTATTGTTTTTATTGTACTTCATAATCTTTAGTGTATTTATATTCATAAATATGGTAATATATGATTAAGTAGAAATGTTATTTATTTTGACTTTTATTTCTAAATCCTAAAAAAACTGTATAACTCAACTCTTATTAAGAAAATGTTCATTTATTTTGTTTGAAAATGTATCATTGATAAGTTTTTAAAATTTTCTAAACAGGATTGTGGACAGACACGTTCTTTTGCTCCAGGATCTAGTAATGCAGTCAAACTGAGTAGATATTTTGACAAGGTATTTTTAAAACTTAACATTTTTTTTCTTTTCAATGAAAAAATATATTATTTTCAATTTTGTGTCCAATTGTTTTGTTATTAAGTTGTATTATGTAATTTACTACAAAATAAGTAAGTTAAAGGTGATTCTTCAAAAATTATCTACAAAGATGATTATTCATTTCAGTTTTTATTCTAATTTGTTAATTTTGATTTTGATTATTATACATCATTTAATTTTTGTATAAAATATTGGCTTTTAAAAATATTGAATGTTATATTCTTTAAAAAGGATCAGATAACTTAATCCTACCAGCTCTTTACATATTTTAAATGTTTAATTTTAATAATTAAAAAATTAAAATGAATGTTAGCCTTATAGCATTTTCACCAACTTATTTTAGTCTACTGGCTGCTTTATCTTCTACAAATATTTCTAGTGCCAAAGAAGGGTAGTTAATATTATCAATTTTGTTAATATTATTATTTATACAAAAAAAGAAGAGAAATTTTTTTAACATAATAAAAATCTTTGCAATTAATAATTGTTATAAAGTAATTATTGTAGAATTTAGTAAATTTCTGTGTAACATTTTGTTGCATATTTAAGTATAATTAGTACCTCAAAATTATAGGAACTAAAAGGTCAATATATTTATAACTATCTTTGTGGACTAAATGTCAGTTTTTATATGATTATTATTATTGTTGTTATTATAACATATCAAAATATTTTCTGAAAAAGTCTTGATTGAATTTAAAAGAATAAGGTGTTAAAAGTTAAGATTGTTTGTGCAGTTTACAACATTTGAAGCATCAAAAGATTTTTTATTCTACTTAGCAAAAGGTATTTGGTTTTATTATCATAATCCACAGATATGAATAAGTACTTTATGATAATTCTTCTAATGAGGCCATTAAGTTAAAAAGTGTGTATATGATAAAGACATCAATATTTAAAATATTTTTTAGAAAATGAACTTCCTAGACTGACTGTAAAAGTTAATCTCAGCCATGGATATGACCTATGGACCTCCAGTTGGTTAACACTACCTAATAGCAATAAAAGCCAAAAATAGCTATTAAGTTGAATTTTGTTAGAAAAATTTGCTTTTAATTTTTATTATGATAAAATGGTTGGTGTACACATGTTTATTATTAGTAGCAGGGTTCAAAATTTATAATTGTGTTGTTTTTTAATAGTAATATTTGTTTCTTCTTGTAGTAAATATATAAAGGGAAAAATAATTTACCGTATGTTTATATTAAGTAATCCATAAGAAATATTTATTTTTTTCTTTTTGCTTGCCATTTTGTTCATAAGCATTTTTTTTTTTTGCTCAAATTTTTTTTCTGTTAAATTTGATTTTTACATTATATATGTAATGCTTTAGTCATTCTCTATTTGTTATTCATTGAGAAATAAAATTTAGAATGAAAGATGTTATCAACTTGAGTTTTTCCTACATAAATATAGTTTAATATTATGAAAGTTTATAAAAATCAGGTTATGCTAGTAACATTATTGATTATAACTCATGCTTAATTTTTTTTGTAAATAAATGATTTCAAAAAGATGTTGGTATTACAGTGAAACATATTACATTTTCCATTTTTTTTTGGGGGGGGGGAGGGGAGTTTATCAAGGTAATGAAATTAATGATTTTTCTAGAATATTGTGTTTAAGTATCATTGTTAAAATTATTTTTACCTTTTTATTTGAAAGTAAATATACATCATCAAAAGTTTGTAAAATGTTGTATGCTTTCAAAATATTTAATTGATGTTTGTTAGTAAATATGAAAAGATTTTTATTATATATATATATATATATATATATATATATATATATATATATATATATCAAGGTTCACGTTTATGTACTATAGCTGGATTACACAAATTTATAATAAACAGGATGCAACTTTGGCAAAATTTTACACTTTTTTGCTGCAGAACCTACATTTTCCTCATTAGTTTGTCCTTACAACTCAGGTTGCAGATAATTCATCAAGAACACTGATATATATATATATATATATATATGTGTGTGTAATATATCAAAATTATTACTCCTAAAATACCTATTTAAAATTTTCCTTTTCCCTTTTCATTCTTTCAAACATTATTTCCCAGCCACAAAATCTTAAATTTGAAGGAGTATTGGCTGACTCAAATTCTTTTTACCAGTCTCCCAAAACTAATGCTTGAATAAATGCTAATTTCCTGTCCAATAAAAATGGTTCACTCTTCCAATGTCTAAATTAGTGCATAACACTAACACAGGGGGAAAAGTCATCGTTATTCCTTGTTGTTGGACGAAATAAGTAATAGAAGTATGTTTTCAATATCAGTGGATGCTTTGCTCTTGTTGTGTAAAGACACTAATTTTAAGTCTTAATAAACTTCAAAATTCTATGTTAAAATTTGCAATTTTATTTTAATGGAGCCACAAAGGAAATTTACTTAGGTTCTCTTATTGCCCAGTAAGCCCAGGAAATTCAGAAGAATATTGCCTAAAACTCACTTTGTAACAGCGAGTAAAATTTCACATGTTACACACACACACACACACACACACACACACACACACACACACATATATATATATATATATATATATATATATATATACATGTATAATTTACAATTTTTTCTTTAATTATATATGGCAATAGGATCCAAGCATGCTCTTTGGTTTCTTTACAGTGACTCCTCAAAGTATTGCAAAAGTTTCCTTAGCCTTTCTTAATTTTATCAAATTCTTTAATTAAACATATTGTTAGATATTTTTAAAATGTAAAATTTTTATAAAGGGTGTCTTTGTTTCATCCAGTTATTACCTGGATGCAGCAAGGGCAGAGAATCAAAAAAATTTGGCAATCATTTTTGTATGAATACAGTCCTGTAGTCTTTCCTTTATCTTTTTTTAAAAATTTTTTTAGGTGATTGAAAGAAAATATCAAAACCTTGGCGGTAGTCATATTTCATCTGTCTTGGATAGGCGAAGAATAGCTACACACACTGCTAAGCAATCTCATATTGATTAAAAAGTCATATTAGGTAATTGTTTATTGTTTTACTGTATACTGTTTGGAAAAATAGGTTGCAGTTATATTCTTTCTGTAGAATTGAGTTTTGTTAGGTAAAGTTTATAATAGTAAGTATTGTTAGGTTTAAGTATATTATTTTTTCTCATTTATGTTTCTGTGTATGTGTGAATAAAATATAATTATAAACTAAATTAATCATCTACATGGGTGGCAACTGGTGAATATAACTAATTTTCTAAATACTGTAGTGCCTTTGATCAAGATTTTAATTTATTTCATAATGGGGCTCATAACCCATATTAGTATGCAAAATTTTTATTTGTAATTTTCATCTTTATTATAAAGATTTAAAATGCCACAAATTTTTCCTAAGAACCTGTTGGCCACTGACTCTTCCGCCCGCCTCTCTTCCTCTCTCCAAAAAAAAAAATCATAATTTGTTATTTTTATTTATTGTTAAAGAAAAATGTATCTTTAACTGTCAAATATGGTTTAAAAACTTAATTATGCTTATATCAGGCCCAGTGTGCACTTTTTAGGAAAATCCCATATTATTCCAAGCATCTTAATCACTGAGTTACACAAGTCAAAAGTAGCAGCAAAAATAATTCTATTAAATAGAAGCATATTATAAGCTATATTGATAATTCGTATTTAATCACAAATTGCATTTTGAGAAAAATGGGTACTCATTTAAAATAGTCATGAATAGAGAAACTGTTTTCTGTATTTTGGGGGACATTTGCAGAATTGTGGAATTGACTTCTGCTGACTTATAGAATGTTTTTCTTTGCTAATGGTAGTCAAAATTTTCATGAGTGGCTATTTTTCTGATGTAGATATAAATTATTATATAATTTTAATTTATAATTTAATTTTAATTTTTAATTTTTTTAGTTTATATTTCTTAAATCTATGAAAAAGTGCTACTTTCAGATATGGTTACCAGAGTTCAAACTATTGTCATTGGTGTCTAAATAAAAATATTAGCCACATAGTCTAGCGCCCCAGATCTTAAAATAGGTGCCATGGCCGTAATCTAAAAAACTCAATATAAAATTGTGAAATTAATAAAAACTTCATGAAGTTACTAAAAAATTAAAATTTGTGTTTTTTCTCCTCACCACTGTTAAAACATGCTGAAACACATCCTTGTATTTGTCTGGAGGTTTGATCAATCTTTTATTTATGCTGTACTTAAAATGCATGCTGTGGTGGAAAAAGTTTGAGATGTGTTTATTTAACATTTTACTTTACAGCAATTTGATTGAAAAATATTTCTCCTGTTTTACCTGCTTCGTGACATTTTTGTGGCTTTTTGGTACTATGTTTGAATGTTACAGGGACTTTTATTTTCATTTTAGTTCATATACAGTTTTGAATTGTGGATAAATTATTGATGAAAACACACACTCTTGGCTTATTTACAGATGGACTTATATTTGGAAATATACAGTAACTTTTCTTTGTCTAATACCATTTTCATTGATTTTTTCTTGTTGTTTTAGTATCCAACTTTCTCAAATAGGATATAAAATTAACCATATGTAAAAATTGAATATTATGTAGTTTGGCCTCCTTTTATACATTATTTTAATATTAGTATGGTATTCAAAGTTGTTATATTGATTAATAAATAGGATAACTTATTGCAGGATTTTGAACTTTTTGGGGTTGGCAGGTCTATAATTAAAATCTGGTGCTATAAGTTTGAAATATCAGTCTCGATCCAATAAAAGCTCTTTTGAAAGGAAAGAAAATTGCTTTGTCAATGCTAGGATAAAATCTTGTCTATTTGTATCTGAAATCACAAGAATTGAAACATAAATAAAACAAGCATTTATGGACCAAAAATGCTAAAATTACATATTCTGTTTTATTCTCATATAATCCTACAACTATTGTAATGCAGTCTGCTAAACCAAGTCTTAAATTAACAAGTCTAAAAGATCACTTTGGAAATGAAACTACCTAGTGTCTTTGACGGTATACTGCAGGAAGGTACTGAAAAGGCAAAAGTCAAATATGACTTCAAGGGGTAGAAAATCTTAAGGAAGTAGATTGTGGAGTCCATAAGAGTTCTCAACTGCAGTTCAAGGTTAATTAAGGTACCCATCTACGTTAAAAACGTCATTTTTTGCCAAAAATCATAAATTTTTTTAATTTATTGTAAAATTTCAACTTTTAGGCTTCTAAATCTGTTTTTGTTTTGTCTCTACGGCATTTTAAAGAAAAGTTACAGTTGTTTAAACATCAGTGACAGCTGTCAAAACAAAATGGAAGTAGAAGTTTGGAACTGGAAGTTGTGAATTTAAAGCGTTTCAAAGAGCATTTTTTGGACAAAACTTTTTAAATTTTCATGAAGATTAGTTTAAACATTTTTCTTGTATTTTTAATAATTAGCAACTTTACATTTAGAAAGTTTTGAAGCAAGAAAGTGAGGGGAATTTTAAACATGTATTTTTTAACATTTAAAGTTGCTTTGATAAACTTCAAATGTGTTTCTCTCAAAACGGTATTTTTAATAAAATGTCGAAACTTGAAATGTGATTTCTCAAAAAGTTCTTAAAATAGTTTGTTGAAAATTATTATGAATGCTTTTGGTAGTATTTACTAGTGAATGACCTAAAAGCTTTAAATTTGGATAATTTTTAATGATGTTACATTCACGGTTAGATACAAAGGTAATGAAAATTCGTTAAAAATTCAATGTGTATGATTTTGAAGGACCAAAATTTTTTACCAAATGTAAATTAAGCAAAGATTTTAGCTGATTCACTAGTCCAGTGTATAAGAAATGTGTTGCATCAAAAAATATTGAAATAATGTAATTTATTAAAAAATTAGACCTTTTGAAAAAACCCAATTCTTCTACTAAATTTTCTTCATTTATTAGAAATTCTATAAAAACTTCTCTAGGAATAAATTTTTTAAGTTCAATTCTCTATGATAATATAAAAAATCTAAAAATGTAAAAACATGAACTAGTTTCTATGTTTAAAGAAAAAAGTTCTCCGAACGTAGATGAATACCTTAAATTTGCAGGTTTTCCTTTATGTTATATAAAATCTATTGATCTTAATTTTAAATTTTGTTTAAGTCATACTTTTTCCTCTTTTATATTGCAGGTTTTATGCTAGGATTCAGTACAGCATATATTTTTGTAAAGAAGAGTTTTTTATCCTGTTTATTTCTTCATCACTTTCAAAGACAAAACCTTTACCTGTATACTTTATTTTACTGAAATGCATTTTTGTTTATATATATTTTTTGAGATTTGTATACCTATATTCTTATTAAAAGAATTTTCATATGATTGTTTTACCCAATATTTTTTAACTTCTTTTATGAAGTAGGACCATGTTTTTCTTGATGATTTCTGAAATTTATTCCTATTTTCCATCTACTTCTATTTAATTGGTTTTTTAAGAGTATAGATTTCCAATTTTCCCTAAAAGGACCATAAAATTTTATAGCCATATAAACTACCATATAATTTTATACTTGAATTCAAAGGGAATTCCTACTTTTATTTACCTATTTACTTATTCATAAGCATTTAATGTTTACAAACAAAGTCAAAATGGAAAGCAACTTTATTTTCATTTACATGGTATATATATATATATATATATATATATATATATATATATATATATATATATATATATATATATATATATGGGTATATTTGGAATTAAATAATTTAATATTAGAAAATAGAGCTTTTTTTATACTTCCAAAACTTTGCCCATTTAATTTTTATTTTAAACCAGAGGTAATGAAAACTTTTTTTTTTTTTTTTTGCTTCAATCAGATTTTTTTTAAAGTTGTTTTAATATTTTTACAAGAAAAGTTACAAATTGTATTTAAACTATCATTAAGTTAAAATTTTTTATGATTAAATATTCAGTATCCTACTAATTTTTGTACTATAATGTGTGCAATATTATTTACATATGAACAAATTATGTATTAAATGTATGAAATATATATATATATATATATATATATATATATATATTATTCCCCATCAACAAACTGTTATAGGATTTTCACTTTTTTTTACTTATAAATATAAAACTAATTATTTATCAAATCTGCCTTAAATTACTATTTAAATAAATATAAAAAACAAACAAATAAAAACACATTTATTGATTTGATGACAAAAATATTTTATTTCTCTCCCTGCTTAAAATATTTATAAAAATTTTAAATAAAGATAATTGAAAATAAAATTAAGCTACAATATTGTGCTATTGAAAAATTACAATTTCAGATTTAAAAGATATGATTGATCCATATTTAGTCTTTTAAACAAAAGCACAAGCTTAGATACGTTTATTTCCCAGTCTGCTTATAAGTGCTGACTGATCTAAACCAAAAGTGGAAAATACTCTTTTAATTGCAGCTGAGGTTGAAATAGCTGTAAACAGTGGCGTATGCAGAATTTTTTCAAGGGGGGGGGTCATAATTCTAAAAAATTTTAGCCGGCATAATTTCTACTAAAATTTTTATTTTTGCTATTTTGTTTGAGCTGAAGTGGGGGTTTAAACCCATAGCCCCCCTTGTGTATGCCCTTGGCTGTAAACATATGTAATATTGAAAAAAAAAGTATTTTTGATTTTAATCAATGAATTAAATAATATCTAGTGATTTAAATAAAAATTCAATGTTATGATTTATGTCAAGGGGGTATATAAATCAACCAACTCTGCTTTTTACGTAAACAAAATTATTGAAAAGTAGTTCAATAGGCATATGCTTCACTTTGCAATAAGTAAAGTACAAAATTTTTATGATTTCTTATAAAATTTGAATGATTTTTTTTCACTATAAATAATAATTTATTTACAGTTTTTATTTATTTATTTATTTATTTATTTTTTTGTAAATTCAATATTGGCTGCTGTCTTTATGTGAAGGATGATTTTGACATATTTTTGGTAGGTGTAGACTATGAAATGTATTTTAATGTTTTACTTTTAATGCATTGTTTAATTATGAATATTTATCAATGAAGTAAAAATGTACAAGTAAAAATAAATGTGTTAAAAAATAGTTATTTTCTCAGAATTTTATGTGCTGATCAAATTTGATTCTATAGTTGTTTTTTTCTTTTCAAGTAATTAAAAGCATAATCCCATATTGTTGATTAATGTGTAAGATACATTTTTTGAAATTTTATTGTATAATGTAAATAATATGAACATTCTAATAAAATTAATTTATTTTATTTTTTTTATCAGCTTCTTCCATTCTTTCATACTATAATTTTCATGTTTGGAATGTTTTCAACTTAAACTAATTTATGCTGGGAAATATGAAAAATTGCTAAATTAATACTTATGTTTCATTAGTTTTGCATGCGTTAAGAAGACATTAATAAATGCATATACTAATCATTGTAGTAAGTTCCCTTAAAGCAGGGGTGGGCAAATACTTTCAAGCATAGGCCAAAATGAAATTTTCAAAATGTCTCCCAGGCCAGACGACTATACCTCGTACGCTCTGCACACACGAATGTTTTGGGTGAAGTTTTTTTCCTGCCCAAGAAAGGTTTTGACAAAAACACTGTAAGTATCATTTTAAAGCATTTGGACAGAGAAATTTGACATTTAATAAAAGATAATAGTAATAATAAATTGTCTTACTTAGGTGTATATGTGAACAATTTGTGCCAATAAAATATGTCACGTAATTTTTAAAGAAATATGATCAATTATATTAAATGATTAGTCATTAAATAAATCAGTTAATGAAAGATTTTATTTTGGTATTTATTTATATCTTAATGATACAAATTATTTTATTTTGATCTTAGTTATTACATTTTTATATTTGTTACATTTTGTAAATATAATAGTAAATAGAATTTTAAAAGAAAAGACAAACATCAAACGTTAAAATAGAATAGTTTTAGTTAATGCAAAACGTGAAATCTGGAATGTTCATTTGATATTATTTCTTCAAAATTTGGATCCAAATCACTTGTAGCAATTCTTAATACCGAGTGTAGATTTTCGTCAGTAATTTGTGATTGATATTTATTTTTCGTGTAAATCATTAACTTAAAAGTTCTTTCACAAATATATGTTGTACACTATGCATACAAATAATGTTGATTTCAACAAAATCGCATATAAGAGATTAAAAAAATTGCATGCAGGATTTTTCAACGGGCCGGCTTTTGTCCACCTCTGCCTTAAAGTATGTGTCTCTAAGGCATTTTTTTAAAAAAATATTCAAAATTTTAATGAAAACTCAATGACATTCTAGACTGTTAGGGGAAAATAATACCATAGACAACTAAAGAGCTATTTTTTATGATCATGTTAAATCCTTGTGATTTGGCAAGTAGACCTGATCCTGAGGTTAAATGCCTGTGTGCAGGGTATGTTTTTCGTTTCTATATAATAAAATATATAAAGTATGAGTACAAAAATTTATTTATTTATTAATATATTTATTGATTTATTTATTAAACAAAATATAAAAGGGGTATTTTGCAATACAGCAAAACAAATGCTCTTTAAAGGTAATTCTTTTAACTTTTATGCATGCTAGTTAGTCCTTATTCTCACTTTTAATCATTTTCAAAAATATTTAATTACTTTTAGTCCTTTTATTTTAGAATTGATTACATTTTGAACAAAAATATGGACCATAATTTTTTTTTCTTAGACAATCAGACAATTTTTATGTTAGACCTTAAAATTTAGACATTATTAGATCATACCTTTCACTTATTTCCAAGTGTGCACCATGGCACCCGAGAGAGCTGGGAGGGGTACCGCTAGATATTGCAAAATCTTCATAAATAATTACTCTAAGCGATTCTTAAAGTGAAAGCTCGGTGGCATTGGGGTAGTGCTCCATGCTCCCAAGACACAGGTCCAAGGTTCTGTCCTCGGGCTGGGCAAGGATGATTCAGCCTTTCATCACAGTGAGTTGGCAAACTGAGGACCAAGCATGTGTGAGAACTATACACGGGGGGGTTCCGCGTAAGGTTGACCACCTAACCGGGACAAATGCTCCGCACCCCAGGGCCCTATGTTCTGGAGAACTGAGAATGGTACCATAGGTCATGGCCTCCTAGTTGGGTTGTTGCGGGTTGTTGTGAGTTTTGGCTTAGATTCTAAAGTATATGCTGCAAAGACATTGTGAAGACAAACACCAAGGCATTTAACCTAATTGAATAAAAAATCAAAATAAAAACTATAATTTAGTTGATATGTAGATTTCGTTTTGATGATTTGATTTTTATATGATAGCGGGTTCTGTGTACGTGTGTGTCGCGTGCACAGAAGGAATGGTGTCTGTTCTCCCCTCTCTACCCTCGGAAGGCTTCGCTAAATTGAAGGCGTTACTGCGACTAGTTAGCGGTGTAAATTTAAGGATTATAGATCTGGTTAACCATCTTACTAAAAACTAGATGATTCTATCAAATTTTATACGACGCACGTAATTAAACTGAATTTCAAAAATTAGATAACATACAAATCTTCTCATCCAATATTAGATGATTATGAAACAGAAAAAGTCTCAAATTTCAGGATGAAAAACGCAGGCTAGGGGTAAACGCCAGAAGGCTTAGGATTCCTAGCTAACGCAGCTAAGGATTCTCCCAAAAATATCATGTACTTGGATAAACTAGATTTCAGAAAAAAAGGATAAATAGTTACCGAAGTCATTTGAACGAAATAAAATCTGGAAATTAGTTAATCGTATTGAAAGAAAAAAAATCCCTATCGGATCCAGGTGTATTTTTAAACTGAAAATAAACGAAGACACAATTATTCGTTTAAGATTATTGTAAAACAATTGGGGGTGACTACTATCAGTTGAATAAAAAAGAAAAAAAAAATGTTGAGTCAAAATTTAAGAAGAAATTCTACCCAGACCTTCACAAAACCGTCTTACACTTCTATAGATGTTTCCTATTCAAAAGAAGAGAACGTCTCTCCGTCAGCAAACAATACCAAGTTTAGGCAAGCCATGAGAGTTTAACTTTATATTGAAAGAGTAACCCGATCTGAGATCAATCTAGCGGTACCTATTGAGCAGCAAAAAAATTCCTATATTAGAACACTGTAATGCAATCCAATGTATGAACTCGGCGATAGTCATTTATCTTCAAAGTAAATTTAATTAGTCCACTCATCTGCTATAGAGATTTCGACTATGCATCTGATTTAACTACTAGGTGGTTAATTGAAAATAATTTATTTTTATTAGGTAACACCCCGCCCCTTATTTTATACTTATCATTGATTACATTTATATAAAATTGTATTGCCTACCTTCAACAAAATCCAAATTTATTTTCGCAGCAGCTGCCGCCCGAGAGTTAAAATGGATTATAAGCCTTCTTATATATCAGTGATTCTCAACCTTTTTTTAAGCTGCCTCCCCTCTACGAAGCCGAAATGTGTTTAACGCCCCCTTTATAAAAATTCCATAATTTAAAGTATGGGAGAAGGATTTAATTATAAGATGAAAAATGTGTAAATAATTTTCTTAAATAGAGTTTCACACAATTTTTTTTAAAATAAAAACTGAGACGCACTTAAGCAACGTTCAAACGAAAGCTGTTGACTAAATATATTATTCTGAATGTCTGCTCAATTTCATACAAAACATAGGGAATGAAACTTATTGGTTCTGCTACCACCGCTTAAGTTCGTTTTTCTGATTGGTAAAAATCGTGTAAATTAGATAATTAATGTAATAAATTTAATTGGTATTTTTAAAATTAAGTTTGAAAGCCAAAACTTGCTCACGTCCTCTCTCTGCTGTCCGAAACAAATTCACTACCTAATAGCATCGTCCCAACGCCCCCCCCCCCTCCGGAGGCGGTATCGTCCATGTTGAGAACCAATGTTACAGACTTTGGTTTTCTGAGAAGTTACGCATTAAAATGGTCGTGGATAATAAATTCACATTATCTTAAATATTAGATTTATCAAGGGATCATTTTTCCGAGGATCGATTTATCAAGGGATTTTCCCAGAAAGCTTTTCGTTAATTTGCTTCATAAAAATTACAATTTGTAAAACAAAAATGCTTTTTGTTAAAATATCAAAAATTAAAAAAATATTAAAAACTATTTTAACTAGTGCAATATTATGATATTTTCCTATTTCATAACACACAAGTTATTATGAAATTTGAGACATTAGTAGATAACAGGTAAAAAAAAAGGGAGAGAATTAAAAATGTAAATTTGAACTCTTTTATAGCCGCAGACGATAATTAGTGGCAAAAATTACTATTTATTGTAGAATATTTTGAAAGAAAAATATAGTTAATGCAAGAGCATTATAGTATTTTCTGTGATTTAAATTCGAATTGCATCCATAAGAATGTCTTCAACGTCTACAAATAACATTTCGAAACGAAATTCCACCTTTTATTACTGTGTACAGACCGTTCATAGAATTTCGCAAAAGTTCTCTCCAGGATGAAAAACACGCAGACAGAATCTTGTCAGCTATATTCTCAGAAAATGTGTCAGCCATAGAAAAAAAAAAATGATGATAACCGCTGTACTTAACAAATGATACAGAAGAAACCTAAAGCTGAATCCGCAACTATACATAAAATTGTTTATAAAGAACAGCTTATGAAAAAATTAGTTTTTCTTTGGGTCCCCGATAATTTAACAGAACACCAAAAAGCGAAGCGTGTCAGAATCTGCAAAGAAAACCTAAAACTGTTTAACGACTATGGAAACCGCCTTATTTTTAAAATCATTTATAGTGATGAAACTTACATACTGTTTTTTGACATCCCAACACGTTAAGAAAGTGAATATCATCCCAAATATACAGTTGTGAGAAGACAACTTTCAATGAAAAAAGTAATGTATGCCGTTTCCTCCAGAAATAGAGGACTGGTCAAAGCCATCAAGCTGGAGGAACAGTAAACAGTTATTGGTAACTGGTACACCATAAAGTGTTTTCAATAAGTTTATGTTAGGGAACCCATGCTTCAACATGACAACAATGCATTTTCACTTATGGAAAGATTAACAGTAGAATTTATTGAATAAAAATACATCAGTATGTTAGAATATTCACCCTATTCCCCTTATCTTGCTATGTGGTGTGACTTTTAGTAAGCTTTTAATATAAAGAAAAATGTACGTGGTCACCGTTTTCATTCTGAAGATGAGATTGAGGAGGCTATAAAAACGTCTTTTGGATCAATTGCAAGAAATGGATGGCTTAAAGCTTTTAAACTTTGGAAAATTTACTTACAAAAGTGAATTAATGGAGGGGATCACTTTGAACATTCCTAAAATTTGGTAATTTTAACTCGTACCATTTAGCCGTATCTCAAAAACTTGAGATTGACTTAGGTATCTGTACAGTGGATAGGTCAGTTTATTTATTTTTTAAAATCAAATACAGAAAGGGGTCAGTTTGACCCCTTTGGTACAAATAGATATGTGTCAAATGATGTTAAACCTAATATTAATACAACACGGAAAATGAATGCCAGACTAAATATACTGAAAGTAATTTTTTTTAAAAGACAACTGGATTAAAATAAAATAATTGAAACAGCATACTTTAATACAAATTCTACGATTGCAGATACTTTTACGAAGCTTTTATCAAAATCAAATAAATTAAGAAGCTCCCTGAATTCAATCGCGGATTCTTCACTAAATCCAGGATTAAGGGGAGCATTGTGGTAAAGTAACCTAAACTAAACTCCCCGGCGCTACAAATTTCATGTGTGTGAACAGTGTGCATGTTCAATAAACCCTCATTCCTTTATACAGCCAACTTCATCGCCAAAGAACAATGACACCCATCATGCATAGCTTCTGTTTTATTGTTACATTCTATTCACTTTTGTAACCCGTGATTTGCATGAGTAATCAGTAGTAATTATTAGTTTATTGTCTTATTTTATAGTTAATGTCAAATAAATGTTATTAGATGTTAACGAATGATTTGAAACATTCATTCTTTTCATCACGCAAGTCTGAATTTTATTGAAGATGCTTTTACTACGGAGGTTCTTAAGGTAAGTAATGGCCTTTTTTTATTTGCTACCTATTGAGTTCTACATTATGGTCTTTGATACATAATAAATATTCTTTGTTTTTGTTTCACGAGTACCTGTCAGTAAAACAACAACTATTCGCCCCTTTTAAAACTCTGACATATCTTATACATATTTTAAAACTCAAAGTTTGGTGTAAAATCGTTTAAGATCATCAATTAGAAGTGCTTATACTAGATTAAATTCTGTGGCCTGTATTTATCAAATGTTTCGGTTTTGTGTAAAAATCCATGTACAGTAATATTTGCTGATGTGTACGAATACGTGAAGCTTCTTAATATAATTCGAAACTTCATAGATGTATACTATCTTGTATCAAGACAAATGTATCACCAACTATCTATCAATTAAGTACTGGTAATATATATATATATATATATATATATATATATATATATATAGTTGGAAACTTCATAGCTGTATACTGTGGTAGCTAGTCACAACAGAACCAGAGAGGGTCGGTCATTCTCAGGACCCGTGGGAATTTATTCCCCTGAAAATAGCAGGAGTTCCAGACCCAGAGGGGTTGGGATTTTTATGTCCCTGTATACATCTGTGGGGAATGCCGGCTGTCATTGAGGAGTCCGGTCCGCTGACCACTCCCTTGCTCTCAGCCCTTTTTCTCTCCCCTCTTTTTGCTAGGGGTTTTTTTCAAGAAGGTGGTTGTTGGGGGCTGGAGGGTAGAGAAAGTTGTTTCTTTCAAACGATGTCGTTTTATATCGTGTATATATTTTATATAGTCTAGGACTTTAAGCGATTGTTTTTACTAAGCCCCCACAAACACAGAGGTGTATGTATGTTGCGACGTTACAGTATACAGTTCTTATCTCTCTCCCAAACGATGTCTTTTTATATCGTGTATATATTGTATATAGTCGAGATAATAAAGCCTAGGACTTTAAGCGATTGTTTTTACTAAGCCCGCACAAACACGGAGGTGTATGTATGTTGCGACGTTACAATACCATCTTGTAACAAGACAAATGTGTCACCAACTTTCTATCAATTAAGTACTAATATATATATATATATATATATATATATATATATATATATATATATATATATATATATATATATATATATATATATATTTAGTCGGAAGTACGTAGTAATATTTAGTATAGTATAGTTGGAAACTTCATAGCTGTATACTATCTTGTATCAAGTCAAGTGTATCACCAGCTTTCTATCAATTAAATGTGTAGTAAGGTATAGTAGTATAGTTCACTTCTAGGAAGGTTGGCTGGAAAGAATAGCTTCATTTATATTATCTAAATTTGCTACTACACTTCTGTTGTAAAGGGTTTCGCATTCTTCCCCCTTTTAGATATTTTTTTTCTTGTGAAATGAATATTTTCGTTTAAGAATTATTCTGAAATACTAACTCTTAAAGTGTAGAGTATCTTATTGATCTTATAAAAAGTTCATTGGTCAGGCCAAATAAACTCTCACGGATGCATTATCCAAAATGTATCCGTGATAGTTTAAAAAAATCATCAGTCAGCATAAATCGAATAAACCTTTCCATTTAAGTGTGAGCACGCATACAGTGACAAAACAATCCGTCTAATGGTGTTTGCAATGTTCTTTCAACTGTGATATGTAAGACAAGAATGATTGAACTTATTGGGTTTAAGAATTGATGTTGATATCAATAAAGATTTTTTTTTATTAATTGGCTTTAAAAACTGATCCTGATGTTAATAAAATTTTCTTTACAGATAATATTTACTCATGAACAGAATATCCATAGTGCTCGTTTACCATCTAGTTTGTCGATTATAAAGACACCTTTGTGACAAGCGGGAATTTTTTAAAAATTTAATTCACAGTGGCAGAATTTTTCATTGGTTAGTGCATTCACTACAATATTTTCTATTTTTTTTTAAAATTAATGATGTAAACTTTTTTTTGTATTTTAATGCGTGTAATCGCTTTCGTTAGACATCAAACAGGTCTACGGGCAAAGTAAGTTCCAGTACTTTGGTGTCTGTGCAAAGGCCTGATATAATTAATAACATATAGAGCAATTTCGCGCAACGGCACGAAGTGCTATAATGCCCTTCCCATTTATTTTCACGTTTACAACAGCCAAAAGACAAACAATAAACTGCCTTTTGTTTGAAACTAAAATCAGAATTGTCATAAGTTGAGATGTGTCCTGCCTGTGAAATCGCCTTATATTACAATGCTGTATTATTAACCAAAACAGTTGAACTTTTGAAGAATGAATTGAGACAAAGTAAAGTGTTATGTCTTATTTTGGCAACACCAGAAGCTGAGGTACTTAGAATCAGAGTAAATAACCTTTACTTTATAATAGCAGCGCTGTCAAACTTTTCTTAGTTCGCGGGCCACTTTGCATTCTACAAACATTTCGGAGTCCAAAGAAGGGTGGTCATTAGAAAATCAATCTTATTAATAATTAGCTTATTTATACGAACAAAAACCGTGACATTTATTTAAAATGTAATAAAAATATGTGCTAAATTGCGAGTGCTTTTTGGGTGTGAATGTAATTGTTAGGCGAGGAATTTTTTTATGTCTCTAAGGGTCATATTCACCAAAATCGGGGTATCCAGGATCAAAGAACGGATCAGGGAATCGGTAGATCAGCGATCACAAGCCGTTAACTGTGACTTAAACTGGTGTCATATGCACCATGAGTGGATTCCCTGATTTATAGATTAATTATTGCAAATATGTAAGCAATGTTTTGATTGGTCAATAACCGAGATTCTCCTGGGATAGTTCTCAGGCTAAGTTGATTTACATATTTACTCAACCAGACATAAATATCGCTTGAGGAAATTATAAATTTAATCAACGATCCGTAGTTTTACTGATATTTGCTCACGAAATAAGAATGGAAGAATATGAAAGGAAGAATTTTGATGAAACCGAGGCAGAATCTTTTCTGGAAAATCTGGTAAGATCCAGCAGCAAAATACCTTGATTCTAACAAAAAATTTTCAGCAGAAGATTGAGCATTATTTTTTTCCGAAAGAGCTGAAATCGTGTCATCTAGCATTCGAATTAATGATTCAGCTGTATATTTACTAAAACGATAAAGCGATCGAAAGTCCACATCATCCAAACAATCCAAATCATTTGTTCTATCTGGATGCACAAATCTTTTCCCGCGGCTTTCTGTTATTTCCAACATTTGTGAAACTTCGAGACCTTCTAAATCTGAAAATATATCCGCCATGTTCGTTTTCAACGCAGAGCGCATGCGTAAAATGTAGTATCCGTGGATTAGGCAATTAATTCTCCAAATTCAGGGGATCAGAAACAAGGGATTAAAATGAGCTGAAAGCAGCGGATTATCGTTGAAGAATACGAAAATGCTGATTCGCAGTTAGATCCGAGTATTAAAATCGTGGTGAAAGGTCCTAAATATCAATATTTGTTGCTGTGAGTCTAATTATAATTTCAAATGTCGAATCTTTATAATGAAGTTCTTATTTGATTTGATAGATTTCATGCCGGAGACCATACACTCGCGGATGTACTAATTAATGCAGGAACGATGATTAATACATTTTATGGTATTTAAGTAAAATTTTATTTGCATCTTATCTAGCACCTAGGTATATTATTTTGTTTTCATTGCATGTGTCCTCTCATATATGAACAAGCATCCTATATTTCAGTCAATGAATTCCCATTCAGTGAATTAAATGGGTACAAAAGGTGCTTATTTGGCAAAGATAATATTACTCAAGTATTCAAAATTGATTTCTTTGGCGGGCACAAAAATCAATTACAGCGCCACCAATTGGACAGAGCTGCTTTATGGTGTGTGTGTGTGTATATATATATATATATATATATATATATATATATATATATATATATATATATATATATATATATATATATTTTTTTTTTTTTTTTACAAGTAGCTGTAAGCAACGAATACAAGAAATGACTATAACACTTTGATAAGGCAATGTTTTTATTCGCTTCAGTACATAAACATTTAAAAATATTAAAAAAGATATTTTATAACAACATTTTCTGTAAAACTTAGACATGATGGAGGATAATGTTCCAAATCAAGGACATGTATTAAAGTTCAGTAAAAGTAAATGATTTGTACAGTAATTAAATATATTTTTGTTGTATTACTAAATACAGTGATGAGACTTGAATGTGAGTCTAATTTTTACTATGTATTTTTATTTTTTGGTTCTTATTTTTCTAAAAAATAATTACGAAAGTTCTGTCATACCATTTTAAATTTTAAACGAGTATATACTTTGTTTTTGAGAGCATTTTATAATTCACTCTTAATGCATCTGACTGATTAAATTATTCTTAAGTTTCGTATTAAATATGTAAAATTCATCTTAAATACATCTTTCTGAATTCAAAGATTAATGATCAACACATTTCTTTAACCTATGTTTTATATAGTTTCCAGTTGTAATTATTTGGAAAATGTTTGACTTTCATTCATCTATGTATGCATTATTTAAGAAATTTTATCGCTTGATAAAAAAGAATGATTTTTTGACAATAATAAATTATTTACGTCACTATTTTAGAATGCAAGCAGTTTTAACATGAATGTACAGTATGTTTTGCTGCTATGACCACAATGAAGCATTCTATAACATATTTAGATTTGAGAATCCATTCTTCATTTTAAACAGGAATCTCATAGCATGATGTGGTTTATAAATTCTTTACAAGATACATACATCAGACTTTCTGTAATCTGTATTTGTTATTATACAGATTTTCAGTTGGAAGAGTAGGGAATATAAGCATATGTTTGACTTAAAAGAGCTCCTGGAACTGTGAAAGATGCATTTTCTGCCATTTCTTTAAAGAAAGTAACAAAAAAATTGTTTTGCTTTGGTTAATTCGCCCCCTTGTGTGTAGGACATTGAATGCTTTTACGGTTGTAAAAATAATTGTGAATAACTTATAAATTCTTGAAATGACAGAATGCATCGATTTCTTAGGAAGCTCTTGAGCTGATTTAGCACAGATTGCTGCTCATCAACACAGAAAGCTATTTAGATGCCAAAACTATGTCATACCGTTTGTTAGACCTTTTGACATACGGTACCTGGTCATATATTTTTTAGACATCCAAGTAGAATAAAAATCATGTAGGGAAATTTCTATCTCTAGAGTTGTAGGAACGTGAGGAATATTGCGTCAAGATACACAGACAAAAATGTGTGTTTTACAAATTTGTAATGTGTAGCAAAGCAGAAAAATATTTCATGAAACAATGCCCACAATATTTTTATACCTGCGTAAGTGTGTAAACATTTTACAGCATTTAGCCTTTGGCCTATTGCAGAGATATTAATTTCAAAAGCTGCTGCTTCTATGCTGCACTATATATGTATATATATCTAAGTAAACACATTTTGCTTTTATTCGCAGTACTTTGTCATATCAAGATATGAAACAGTTTGTTTTTACTTTGTTTTCAATGCTAATATAATGGGTTTCACTAAAAACTGAGGGAAGTAATGGAATTGCTTGTTTGTTCATTCTCTGGACTATTTCGTCTCGTATTATTTTGTTTCCAGAACAAATATTTATAAAACCTAATCATTTATTTTAGTGGATAGATTGAATGAGAAAGAAAAATTCTCATTAAAAACGATTCAGAGTATTTAAATAAGTTATTATTTATAATTAAATATTTTTATGACACTTTGTATGTATCATTCTATTTTGAATAATTTTTCTGTGATTCTACAAGTACAAAATATTTATTTGTAACGCCTTATAATTATAAATCTTTATATAAAGCCTTACAAAGCTTCAAGAGTTTTAACATTAGAAAAACTTTATGGAGTTGTGTATTATTGGCTCTTTTTCTTGCTGTCTTATGTAGTGGGTTCATTTCTATTCCTAGCATGACGTCATTAATCTCATTCTTCTGTGTGGTAGAATATTTTCAATTACGCCATTAAGAGAATATTAAAATTTGTATTTTTCAAAACATCAAAATTTTCAATATAGAGTCTTGGCACATTTACGTTAATTACAAAAATCGTTTGACCAAAAATGCAATATAAATTTATATTATTTTCGTTAACAATTGTTGGCAGCATTTAAGAAATCGCATTTTGGAAAATTTCAGATTTTCTATTCGATATATTGTTATGTGGGCTTCGTAAGGGCAAAATAAGAGATTTGGGAACGTGATGTACAGTTTTCAGTTTATCTTAAGAAAAATGAAATAAAAACGTTGATAAAATAAGAAAAATAGCTATCTTAAGAATTTTTAACTATGACGGAATAAAATTCAATTTAGAACACCAAATAATTCAGAATAAAAGATTTCTGAAATCTTACCAGAATTTGTTTAATAGCATTAATTTTTAGTTGAACTGCAATGTATGAAATATACGAAGCCAGACATTTTTAATAATTCATTTGATCTACTATGCAATATGACTCCTGTCCAACTTCGAATAAAATATTTTGTTATATGGCTTATAGATGAATGCTTGTTCACTTCAACTGACAACCTTGTTATATGCAAGTATAACAGATAATTTCAAAATGTTGACTCTTATATTTAAATCTTTAAAAAAATTTGTTCATGACTTTCAATTTCACTATTGTATAATGATTCAAACATGCAGCTTCGAATGGAAACTATAGTTAATAGATAAGTGCCCGGTATTAAAATGTCAGTAGATGGCCAAATCAGTAAGGCGCTGCATCTTGGAACTGGAGTCTGATGGGTTTGTATTTCGATACTAGTATAGATGTTTGTAGCCGATTTGCAATCGACTTTAAGCAGTAGGCCTTTATTTAATTTAGCCTCAACTAGAAAAATTTGACTGTAGTGCTCTAAGTCAAACCAGAATCAAAAGAACAAAAAATTAAGTCTTCAAGATGTGAACTTTGATGAACAACTGTGAGAAATATACTAACATAAAGCATTTGTTTTAAGCTACAATAGAATCTTATGTTATATTATTGAAACAAAAAATCTGTAATGACGTTACAGTCAGATTCTTTAATTAATATAAAGGGTAAGTTTAACGTTTCAGCGAATTGTACATAAAGAATATCTGATTAATTTTATACCTGATGTTTAGTTTGCTAGTTACATTTACTTCAAGTAGATATGAAGTTACGTGGCATAAGATGTACTTTAAATGGTCATTTTTATTTTTAGTCTTAGTTACTATCTTTTATACATGTTTAAAGATTTTAAATTTATATCTGTTCGTACGAAATTATTATGAATAGTTTTGTTTATGAGTTCACTTCGTAATGAAATGAGCGTTCAAATAAATTTTTTTTATATTTAAGACTAATATTTAGTGCAGATTTACTATTGGTCCTTTATATTGTAATAATACTTTAGTGTGGGATTTTTGATAACCTAGTATTTTAATTTTCCAAGTAATATTATATGATTCGCTGATTTGATCATATATCAGCGAACTGTTTATTTTATTGGTACATTTAAAAAAAAAAATTGGTAATTCGGATAAAAACTTAAGATACTTGGGGACATCTTTAACCAGTTAGCATTTTTCTTGGACATCATACGGAAAACGCTTTTTATGAGAAGCGGAATTGCCCGTATGTGTGGTGGTAACATCACTTTTTCAATGCTCAGTGATTTCAAAACTGTCAGGTTATCACGTCAAATATATTTTAGTTTACACACATAATTTTGGGCCAATAAATGAGTTTTTACATATATTTTGTCCATACACGTATTTCTTTTACAATTTCGGCAGTAAAAAAAGACATTTTGGGGGACCATATTTTGAGAAATTTTTTGCATTGATAAGTGGTTATTGTAATTTCTATGTGTGTGTAAATAATAAATGTAAATCAAATTTTGTGATTTAAACGGACAGTAAGTTTATTCTTACGAAAGCTAGATCATTATTGTTCGAGTAATATTTTAATTGATAAAGACTCAGTGTTTCGTTCTTTTAGAAAAACAAAGTAAACGATTGATTAAACGCATGATATGCTTTCAAAATTCATTTTTCTGTCTTCATTAACGTTTTTTACTGTCAAATCCTAGTTAGGAATATATGTTTCGATCATGATAAACTTAATCACGAGTGACATGCACAGAACATTTAAAATTAACCCTTTTGTGGTAATTTATATATCTTTTAAATTCTTCCCAGTTTTTTTAAATAAACAATAGAATTTAAGGAAATGAATTTTTTTCAAATTTTGTTACATTTAATTTTTAGGGAACTATACTTTCCATGGAATCATTTACGGAAAATTCAATTTAAGGACCATCATTTGCCATGGAAAGATGAAAAGCATGTTGCCCAAGGGTACATCACGTTCTGTACACATATCAGGTTCTCTTAACTTGGGCTTCAGTGCTACATTTCCTACATCGTTACAGTTGGAAACCAACTTTGGGGGTATGATTTCCCATACTGGCCGAGTGCACATTATCAAGAACTGATCATTTCTTTATTTGGAAGCTAGTAGGACGGTCTTTGCCTTTTCTTAAGGAATACCCGTCTATTAGCCGACGAACGTATACAACACAGAATGTTAGCTGGTCTTTAACGGGCTTTGCGCTTAACACAGTCGCATTTCATGAGATCACGTAGGAAGTAATCTTATCAAGGCCCACAAAAAGGTTAAATTGGCGATTCACTTGATTGTCGGAATATCTTTTATTATTTTTCTTTATAGTATATTATATCTGTTGTGTATTGATATAAAGTTGTTTAGTTGTGTTGTATATTAACTTTTTTCGTGTAATATATGAAGGAATTTTTACAGATGCAGCCTTCTTCACAACGAGTCGATATATTTTCTAGATTTATAACCATTTATTTTTTTACCTGTTGGTCAAATAAAAAAGAAAAAAATTGTTGTAGGAAATCCTAAATTACCAACTGTGACTGACATATTTGACTTTTCCTCGTGTGATACAGTTCCTGGAAACGTATGTTGGAACATCTGGGTTCTCGTTAGAGAAATTTACCTTTTAGATATATGTAATAAACCACTTTGTTCACCTCTCACTGCATTTTAATTTTATTCTACGTTATTACCTGTACGAAATATTTATAACTGTTCTCATTAAGAACAATCTGTCTTTCCGTAGTTTATCAGTGCATGTAAAAAGCTTTATGAGCTTTCTCGGTTGAGTTTTTTAGTTTTGCCAAAGTCTCTCCCATGGAACAATGAACCGCATGCATTAATATTTTTAATGGCTTAAATTTTGATAGCATTGTGGTATGCAGAATCGAATTAAATTCCCTCATTTTCAGTAATATTGATTAGGCATGTAACGAATAGGATTTGGTCGAACGTTTACTTTTTTTAAAAATAAACTTTTAATTATAATTTTGTAATTAAAATAATTTTTATATTTTAAATTAAAAATGGAATAGATATTAACAAAATTTCTCTTTCTATCTTTGTATATATTTTTTTAATAATTTGATGAATTTATTATTTTTTTGCAATATTTTAAATATTTTGATGCCAAAAAGGCAATATGGCTTTCAAAAATATAGTTTATTAATAACAGCATATTTGAACTACAGTTTACTAATTATAGCTTTTTTCTCTCTAACTATCAAAGGGTATTCATACATGAATAATTCTTTATTTTTATAATTAATTATATAATCATATATTTGTACTGTGTATTATTGATAAATGGATATTATCAAGGGTATTTATTCATCATGAAATTTTAACACTTAATGGGCGGGTTGTTTATCCAGACTGTTTTTCGGATCTTCTTAAAAGAATTAAATATATATGATTGGCACTGATTAAAGCCTGTCAACTTTATTAAATATTAAACTTGTAAGACAAGTGATGGTTACAAGAAAATAAAAGTGCACAAAAATTCGAGGCTGTTATTACCGAAGGGTATTAAAAAATTCGAGCAAAAACGTAAATTTATGTGGCCCTTCCGTTTAGTGTTAATTGCAGATTCAAATAGTATTCAGACTTTTATTTAACAAACTGTATGTATTAGCTTTTTAAAATAAAAAGTTTAGTACTTGTTTTAAAGGGACAATGGGCTCTCGAAACGACAAAATACGATCAAAAATATAAAATGTTTTCGTTCTGAAAAATTCAAGTTCGTTATGTGCTTTACTTTCAAAAGACATTTATTGAATAACATGATAATTCTATTGCATTGAAACCTATTTTTTGTTATACCCCATAATTCTAACTGCATTAAAAAATATTTTTTTAGTTTTGACAATTTTTGTATTGAACTAGCAAATTCAAAATGTTTCAGATGTTACATTTATGTATTTCTTATTTAAAATTTTCGCAATCATCTATTAATGTGTCTGTAAAAAAACTAGTTATGTTTTTAAAAATAGCAAAGTATCTTTCCGAGTTATAGGTTGTAATACCATGAAATGGAGAAAACAGTTGTTAAAACATTGTACAATTTGGAATAATTGTGTTATATAAGTAGCATTTAACGTAAAAGGAAATCCCTACTCAGTTTTGTTTATATAAATGTCAAAGATAAAGATAAAAGCAATTAATTAGTATATTAGGCTTTAGGAAACTTTTAAGTAATATTGTTGGGCGACTCACTTTTTATCTAAACGTCTTTCTTTTAAATTAAAAGTTCTTTTCTGATAGATTTTAGTGTCTTATATGTTTTATGTAATCAATATTGTATATTATAAGGACAACGTTAAAAAAAACGAAAACTGGGTTTAATGTCCCTTATTCCCCTAAATATGCGGTATGATAAATCTGAAACAAAAAAAAAAAAAACGTTATTTTAACATTAAATGCTTTTATGTAGTATATAATTTAAAAAATTAATAAATGTTAAATTTTTTAATAATTAATGCAGAGAAATGCAACTCTGCTATATTCTTTAAATATGTTTGAAAATATAGATACAATTTTTTTATTAGAATAAATTTATTCGACCAAATATCAATTCAGTATTCTGTCAGACCGAATACTTCGCTAAAGGGTCAAATTCCAAATAGTGTCCGAATATTCGTTACATCCCTAGTTTTGATGGCACAGTGCTTTTTATTTTGAATGACACGAAAGCTTTTTGAAGTGAAGTGAAAACAGAGGCATGAATTCAGAGGATGATGATATTAACATGTTTCACAAAAAGGAAATTTAAGTACAAAAGTTTTTAAGTCGTAACGGTGGCATGGAATTTGTCTCATGTAATAAAATCGTTACTTAGCGTTCTAACACACCGACTACATATCTGCATCTAGTTTTTCATCGCTAATAATCCACCATGCATTTACAAAAAATGACAACTATAAAAGAGGAATAAATTTAAGTGTCAGCGCAGTAAATATATTTCCACGTAACAGTTAATCTTGCAAAAACTACCACCTACCCCGACGTACTATTAATTATTAAAATAGGTTGATTAGCAATTAATCTTTGATCTGATCACGAGCAACAAGTGCAAATTTATATTCGCTGTCACAAGAATGTGAACATGGCCACAGAAACTGTGTTGCGCTCAGTATTTCACACGTCACTCTTGTGCGTATTTTGGTTTCTCTTTTGGATGTTTCGAAGACAGCGAGTTAGGCAAATATTTTCGTTGCTCAACACGTTAGTGGATTACAAACCTAAGATGGATATCACAACGTTGTTCCAATTATTTCCAATTTTTCCCCCGATGTGTGTAGCTTATGGATTACCTGAGGTTTTACATTAATGTTTTGGGACTTCTATCAGTGTAGGTTTAATCATCACAGTGGCTTTACTGCTTCGGTTCATGTGTGGGGAGCTGGACAAGATCCGGGTATTGCCTTATGTGACTCTTCCAGTTATAAGCCTGAGGAAGCTACCATTCTAAGAATGCAATACTCTTTTTGAAGATCTATACAGCTGAAAATAACTTTTAGAAGATCCCAGTGACTTAGAGAGATAATCCATTTGGCCAAATGAACTTTCTATTCTGCCACATCAGTTACTTTGTGTCTGGTGACGAGGGGAGAAAGAAAGAATATCTTTGATCAGTATTTCCACTGAAAGTTGAGTGATTATTGACGGTGCAAGGAAAGCATGTGCAGCGGGGGGTTTATTTTTTCCATTCAAGATTCTGAGCTATGTTATTCCGAATATTTTGGACGGGTGTACAAATCCGATCAAGCATTCATACGGGAGTTTCGAACTGCGTTGGTTGCTTGTTGCTGTTCTTCTTTTCTCTCTGGGGACCTGGGTCCGAGTAGTTGGAAGTGCGAGAATCGCCTGCAAAAAGGGTGAAAAGAGTGCATGTACAGAAAAGGTGCAGAAGCAGTACAGCAAAACTAACATACAAAAACAAGCAGTGGCGGCTCACTATTTATTTATATATGGAGGTTCACAAAACAATTTCTAAAAATTAAATATTCAGATACGTTGTAACTTACAACTTAAATTACATCTGAGTTTTTACAAGTAAAAGGAAAACTATACGGCTAAAAAGAAACAAGTTACTCATGGCTTAAAAAATTGTAGTGTCATATTTCTTACAATGGAATGTAATAAAACCATAATATTGCTTAAAATATATCTGAGCGTGGGTTACAAACTAGTCGAATACAATATTTGTTAATTGAATCCACTCTTCTATCTCTTTTATAGGCAGATAATTTAATAACATTTTTATAGAATTTATATCATTTAACAGTTTTTATTTCTTTTTCAATTGAAAACAGGGGTAGAACGCTTAATATGTTCTCGTCCGTAGTGTTTCTTTGAAATGTCTTTAGAACTAGTTAAGATATTTTGAGCTGAAGCATCTTTCAGCTGTCACAGGAGTCATTAGAATAGTAGCAGTAATTAATAATAGTTTGCAGGCTTCTAAAACGTAGTCTTTAAATTGTTTTATTATAGTGAATTGTAGAAAACTAATGTCACTAGTCATAGTTATGAACTAATTTTAACTTTTCTTTGCAAAGACAATGATGAAAAATGTAATTGTTTTAGTATCGAAACGCTGATTTTATTAAATTCTATCTTAACTCCTTACACTAGTTGGTAAAACTTATGTATCGAAAAATGGTAATTACAAACAATGCTATTTCCCACACATTGAAAATGTGCGAAAGAAATAGTATCATCAATGCATTTCTTTTGCTATCTGTCCACATTTTTTAATCCCATACATTGGTGTTTAGAAGCATTTCTTCTACTGTGCGTGTGATCAGAAAAAGACCAAGTGCTCTGTGTTATAGTAAACTGCAATAAATACGTTAGTCACGCATTAGAGTATTTAAAAATGTGGGAAGTAAACTCATCCTGGAAGTTGACAAAAATTTGGAACTACTTCTAATATTTCATTTAATTTGTAAATATATATATTTCTTCGTTTTTCTTTGGGGGTTCATGTGATCATGGGCACAAATATAAGAGCCGCCACTGCGATCAAGTGCAAAACAAGCCTAGACACTAAAAAATAAAGAGCTAGTGCTATTTATTACCATCAAGAAGGAAAATTCTCCTATACAAAATAAGCTTAAGCATTTAGTGATATGAAGTCATACAGTTATATGGCAGTGGATGCAATTAAAGAGCAATATACTCATTTCCGAAAATAAATATTTTCTTAGTTATTACTTTCACATCTTAAAGTGGTGTTAAGCAAAGCATTTTAATATTAAAATAAACTAAGCCATAAATAACTTTCGTGATACTAGAGCATAGTAACAAACTTTATAAACCAACATAGCCAAGATAAATGGCTTTAAATTTATCCCTTTCTTTAATTTTTTAAAAAGCTTTTAAATAAACTTTTCAGAGAATTACTTGTGTATGTTCTTGAAATATGCTCATAAATCAAAACAGGGTGTTTTTAAACTTTAAGTTATTTAGACTATCATACTTTAGTCTAATTTTGCTTTAAGTAGATGATACGAAATATTAGAAACAATTTAAAATTTATTACCAAAATTATTCCTCGTGGTCTTTTCCGCTAAAAACGTTCAGTGTTATGAATCTACTACCAAAATCTAATTTTTGAAATAACAATCTGTTAGGAAAGAAAAGAGTTAAAAAATGCAAGGAACTAACAGTATACGAATAAATTTATTTTAAACAGTTCATAAGTTGTTTTAAAATTTTCAAACAATTCCAAACTTAGAAAATATTGGTGGAAAAATCAGATAATTGTGGATTGCGATTTATGTACAAAGGCCTTTAAATGAATTCCACTTATGAGTAGTACCTAAATTTCAAAATATACCTTTTCTCTGTTAAATTTCTGCCAACTGCATGAAATACATTAGTTCAAAATCCATAGGAATAAAAGATATGTTTCACATTAGTCTTTCTCAAAATGTTTCTTACAGGATTTTTAAAAGAGATAAGCTATAATTGTCATTTTTTACTTGATCAGTCTTCGTAATCTGTTTAACCCTCTCGCTCACTTATACTATGAAAATTAAAGAAAAGTATTTGCATGCAAGATGGGATTCTCGATTATATAGAAAAAATGAATTTTTTTACTGTCTTATTAAGTAAAATTCCAAGAGTTTCAAAAGAAACTTCATTGGCTGTGGGTGGGTGGGTGGTGGCAGGTAAAAGTTGCAGAATCATGTACACTTAGAAAATCAAAAGAGACGATGCATTTAGATACATTTTATACTTATATTGACAATTTATATTGTTATAAATGGTATTTAAAAAATTGTTAGTGAAAAGATCAAGCACAAACAAAATGTTTTTTGTTTTTACTTCGATGAATATGAGACATCCACTTTTCAATCTTGTGTTACCAACTGTTACAAAGGACTGTATCAAACTTGAAGCCACATATATTTAAAGCTAGCCTAGATGTGTAAAAATGGTGCCACTGAAATGTTATTTTAAAATAATTTTTGTTACTTAAATTTGAGGTTCAGCAGCGAGAGAGGGTTAAATGCTTGTTGTGATTATGAAACACAATTAGTGCCAAGATTTTAGGAACACTCAAATTGTGGCCGTTATTTAAATGGTAAAAAAGTAGCACCAAGAGCCTTACTTTATCTGATATTTTTTTTTCTTTGCCGCTAGAAGTTATTACTTTGTTTGAATGTACCTCTGGGGTTTAAAGAGCATTATATTTGATGTGAGTTTTAAAACCCTACTTAAGAGGTGTTGCTGTAAACTGTTGGATGAAAAATTAGTTTAAGCAATTTTTTATTACTTAGAAGATTCGAGGTTTAGGTGAGCGAGAGGGTCAATGCATTTGATTAGTTTTCCAGTTAGTCTGCTTAGTAAAACATTTAGGATGGTAGTAAGATCAGGTTATTAAATGATCTTATTCACCCGACGGATTTTACCTCGGTTTTCCATGAAAGCCGAGCTGGTTCTTCTCTCGCGTCGTTCCGGCTTTATCCAGGAGATGGACCTCATCTTCCTGTGCGCAGCTTGTCCCGTTTTGTCCGTGTGAAGCATGTCCACGGAGTGGCTTCGAGGAAGTCGCCACAAATCGAGCGACGCGAAAGAGATTTTGTCTTGGGCTGCCGCATCTTTGCGGTGCTGTTCGTTTAGGGAGTACAACTTGTGCGTGATGTCCTTGCCGATTAGGTTGTACATGATGACGTTCAGAAACGGGTTGGTGGCAAGCACGGTCAGGAGCTCTTTCCGACCCCAGCAGAGCAGCTGGCATGGTTCTGTCGCTGTTAGCGTCACCTGCAACACAGAGCTTGTATACAATTGGGTTTTTTTTTCCCAAAGCGTAATCATGGCTAGTAGTGCGAAAACTAGTCTCATTTGTGACTAAATTTTATGCAAAATTTTGTAGCTACCCCTGGATAGAATAGAAATAAAGGTGTCTTTTTATACATAAAATTTTAGTACACTGTTTTACTAGTACTTGATAATTGTTGCTGAAATATCTTATTTTTTGTCTAATAAATTTCTTTGAATTCGCTGACCCACAAAAATGTTTTCCCCACTCACTGTTTACTCACCACTGACCTAGGCGATGGATAAAAATATCACGGATTCTTTTTTACTGTTTAGTACAACATCTGGACAGTCCAATCCATAAAACACAGAAGATTGCTATTGTCTCTAAATAAAATTCCCTTTTAATTAGCAGATGGGATAAGTATATTTTTAACACTTTCTTTATGGCCTGTTTTAGAAAATAAACGTTGCAAAGTTTTAAGCTTGTCGGATCATATGGACGGTATCAAAATGGTGACAGTACTGTCTTTCGGTACTTTAGTTCTGTTAGTTTTAATATCCGTTGACATTCGAAATTGGGTTTGAACGTTTGGTCTTGGTCTAATTAGCAAACATGGACCATAGCAACTTCGAATCAAACTAAATCCTTATTTCATCTAATCAGAAAACATTTAAGTATGTGGAAAGTGTTATCCAGTTAAATTAAGTAGCTACATTTGGTAAGATCCAAGGCAAGGGATTATACAGGTATGCTAGAAAATTCATTAAGCAATACTATTTTGCATATGCATGCAATTTCAGGATTAACTGTAACCTTCTTCCATAAATTAGTCGCTCTAATATTTCTATACTGTGAAATGTTCACACAAAAAGTGAATTCGACAGTTAAGAAAAAGACTAGATGTGAGACACGAATTAAAATCAAGTATAGTTTATTTAGATTTGAAATAATAGCTAAAATAATACCTACAATACTTAAACAGAGCCAACTTATGCTGTACACCTACAGCTTACTGACAACATTATATTTTAACACCGCAATACAATGGACAACTACCGTCGGTTTAACTTGATTCAGAGAAGGATGCATAGCACGGAATAAGTGGACAAATTACGGAGAAAAAGAACCTTTATTTAATACAGACAATTAGTATAACCAAGAATCGAACCATTATACATTTATATGAATATGAAGACAAAAATAAACTATACTTGAATCATCTGTTATTCATAACAGTTATCTGACTATTCCATTTGTGACGAACTTGATAAAGTTATTAGATTAAGCAACATAAAAATGTGAGACCAATTTCAGAGGATTACCAAACTGTTAACAGTATATCCCATACTACTGAAAAAGAAATCCCTGAAAGATGCACATTGGTTGGCGTTTTGAGCATGGGTTGTGCTTTCCAAAAACCTTGTTCTCTCACTTACTTTCCTGGAATAATACTTGTTGACGCACACAAGTTGCATCAGAATTTCGTTGTAAATGTAAATGGGCAATAGACCTTCAGTTGAAACATCAATCTTATTTAATAACGTAATTGAAATCTTTACAATTGAAGAATTTTGAAGTTTTAATTGACAGAGCGATTTAAACCAAATCCAACTAAAACAATCCAACTAACTACAGTCAGTACCAGCTATATGGTCACCCGCATTAAGGTCACCCCGCTTACATGATCAGTTTTCTAAAGTCCCGTCTAACTTAATAGTGAACATGTGTTAAAGTGCACCACTTATACAGCCTTTTTTTTCTTGTTACCGGATATATGGTCAGTCTCCTGGTTTCAACGAGTTTCCATTTTTTTTCTTTCCGTTTTTTAAGAAGTCAGTGCAAAATCGGAGAGGACCTGAATTCAAGTCTTTATTTCTCTCCCTTTCCCCCTTTCATGTTTGTGTAGACATCATCTCTCAGTTCTCTTGCCCCCTGACAAGAGGTGGACAAATGTCTGTTTATTGGTTGAAGTTATCTCTCCCCGCTTAAGTTGAAATTGAGACGAAACAAGTAAAGAAAAACTTTGTTGCATTTGGATGATACGTCACGTGTAAGAACGTTCATTTTTTAATTATGGTTTCTAAATTTATTATTTGCTGCCAAAAATGAATTGATTGAAACATTAAAAAAAATCGAATCTTTCAAAGGCTTTTTTTGCCAAAGCAAATTCGATTATCCGGACGACATTAAACAACATTTTAGCTGCCAAACTTTGGTCCTCAAGTGTTGTAATCGGTAATCAAGAAAGAAAACGTTAGCCCTTGTCATTTTAAAGGAATGTGGATAAGGCTCTTCTGATATGGATTAATAATGCACGGTATATGCACAATAGAGTTGTATTGTTCCGCATATATGGTCACTCCGCTTATATGGTCTGATTTTTCCGGACCGATGAGCTGACCATATAACCGATACAGACTGTAAATCTAAAAAGTTTTCATAATTCTTTGTAAGCTTCAGGCGGGCCCACTGAATGAATTAGCAGAGACAAACAAAATTTATTTTGGAGATAAGTGTAATGCTATATATCGGAATATTTGTTTTTAGAAATATAAGAAAAATAACAAACTGTTTCTAAACTACTATTTTCTAAACAGTGAAAAGTCTTGAAGAGTAAAACTATTTAAAGCGTAAACAGAGATAGCTCTTTGAAAAATGCTATCTCTTACGAGCGTTAAATTTTTTCTGATTTATACCACATTTATTCTTCCGAACCCCTTCTTTCCATATTAATTTCATCACTGGTTTTGATTACATTTTTAAACCTTTGAAAATTAAGAAAATATTATTTCTGTTGGTATTTAATAGAAAAAACTATACAAAATTAAAACTACCGTTTATATTTTTAGCAAGAAAAAGAATTAAATGACTCATAGATCAGACTAATTTTTGCCGTTCTTCCTAAATTAGCTCACAACGCAAAATGGAGCCGTGCTAATTACGCAAGATAGTTTTTCCAGTCAGCATTTTTTTTAAGTCGAGAGATTCCATTTTTTTTTATTTTAAAATGCAAAGTTGAAGTGATGACTACTGAGTTCACTACACAGCTTGTAGCTCAAAGCTTCGCTTGACGCCTTACGTCTTAAGACTTAAAATAACTACAATTAAACGTGTGAATTACAAGAACCAAGCCTAAGCTCGAGTGATGAAGGCTTTCCATAATAGTTTTTTTTAAAGTATTACTGGCTCATTACTCGCAACAAGCATTTAGAACATAATATATTTTTTATAATTTCAAACCGTCGAGATAAATATTACACCGTGAAATAGCTTCTTTAAAACTCATTAAAAGTAATATAGGACAAAATATTCATTCTGCTATTTATTCATTAGATATACTTGGGGGAAACTTAAAGAATGAATGCTTTCTTACGAAATTTTGTATTCAGCCATTATCGCGTTGACACATACACATATGTATGTGTATACATACATGTATATTCCGGGTGTGTCATAACTTCATAAAAAGTTAAAAAATTCGAGATAAAAGAGGTAATAACCAGAACAATTTTTTGCTTGCATTAATGTGATGTGATATGTTTTTCATTAAATAAAGTTTCAAAAGTAATCAAAAGAGTGCGCTGATACATCATACTGAGGCATTTAATGCAATTCAGGCTATCAATAAAAAACCTGACTGGAAATGGATTCGTCATTTGAAGCCAGCAACATGCTTTATTAACCAAATCTTGCGTTGGTGGTTAAACTTTTTACAAAAATGGTTTATCTACAACTAAAACTTTAGCACAAAGAAATAACTCAAGGCGGAAAAAGATTATTGAATTGGACACTGAACGTATTCAGTATAAAGTTTGGGGAAACGAGAACTTTGGAGGATCGTCCACGAAGTGGCAGACCATCTTTGAGAGAGGGTGGCGTCCATGTTGTACAAAATGCCCTAGAATCTGGCAGCCGAGACATCAATGGGAAGTAACTATTCTAATGAAACTGGGAGATAAGTAGGGATTCCGGACTTGTAGATCTGACGTATTCTGCACAGAATGTTGCATCTGTATTCGTACAAAATCCAGGCTCTTTACTAGTTATTACCGGCCGATACAGATGCAAAATAACCTAGCGAAGATTGAGTTATTTAAAGGTATATTCTTCAGTGATTTATCTAGAATTAATTTTTTAAAGGGGGGTTACATATATGATTCACATTTGAATGGTACTGTTAATAAGTAGATTGAAATGTGTAGAAGACGTAGAAGCAAATTCGATTTTATAAGCGCATGTATGATCCAATCTCACCTGGAAGCGTTTATCACTGTTAGTTGTGCACGACTCCCACTCAGGAGAATCTACAAACTCTGTCGGTAGGAGATAGTGCAGGAGAATATCTTCGCACGTCACTTTCATCCTGGATAAACAAAAGTAGGTTTATACAATTTTATTTGAAGTGAAAGACAAGTAAAGACATTCAAAGAAGTATTGTAAACAAACAGCTGTATAATGTGAACAAATTCATGTCATGACTACCGTCTGGACAACGATATCGTCTGATCTTAAAAAATTTAAGATGTTATGAGACCTTTCTAGGATTACAAGAGGAAAGAGTACATGGTCGTGTCATACTTCCAAGGGGGTATTATGCTTTCGTCAACAAACGTATAAGGTTATTTTATACCGACTATTTTTATCTCCTTTAAAAATTTTTGTAATTTCTGAACATCAGCAGGTTGTATTTATGGTATTTAATTGGATCATGTGGGAGAGAAATATAAAACAGGAAATTGCATTAATAGTAGAATGGTGGAGTTAGAGTTAGAAAATAAAAGGTACTTTTTTTTTTAAATTTAACACTAGATTTATATTTTAAACTTGTTTTACAGGAAAGTTCTTTCAAATAAGCCTTATATTTTTTCCATCTAAAATATGCCATGTTTAACGCTAGATTTACGGATGTTGATCATATACCTATTTTTACTGAAGTGAGCCAATTTGACTCATACAAGAAAATTGAAGTTTTTTCCAAAGAAAATAGTTCCAAATTATTTTAAATAAAATGTTTATTATAAAAAAATTCATGAAAAACATTTTTTACATATAAAATCTGTTTTTGAAACACATTTTTCACAAACATTTCTATTACATTTAGCACAATGGTTTTTACATCTGTTTCTTTTGCATGATTGTTGAACTTGACATTTCTTCCGTGAGTCAGTAGCATGAACTTTTGTCATTGGAATGGAAGTGTTCTCGACTTCTCTATATTTACTTTATACTATACTTTATATACTTTATACTTTATATTTACTTTATACTATATTTTATATACTTTATACTTTATATTTACTTTATACTATATTTATTACTATATTTATTTATTTTCATATACATTCTGTAAGTCAAATTAGTTCACAACCGTGAAAATAGGTATACCACATTTAATAATGCGAAATGAAGGGGTCTGCGGGAAAGGAGGAATTGGTTAGGGCGCTGATCGTCGGTACCGGTGTTCATGGGTTCGAATCCCATTATGGTATGGTTGTGCGTAGCCGTTCGGAATCGGCTTTAAGCAGTAGGTCCCGGTCTCATTAGCCCTCGTGTGCAAAACAGTAGACCGTAGTGCTCCAAAACCAAACCAAGCGGGAAAGAGGAATGAAAGTTTACATATATTTTATAACGTAACTAAAAAACAACATATGTTTTTGAAAAGTGATATTAAAGTCATATGTAATTGGACTAGGGGAACCAACCAACCCCGAACTTACACTTGAAAACTTATTTTGAAATTGCCCCTATTATTTTCCTCAGCCCGGGCATGCTGGGCTGCCAAGTGTCTCGCTAATCGTCTGTTCGAAATAAACACACCAGTCGTCGTGGCCGAACTTAACTTTTATTTCATCTTATCAGGATAGGACAAAATCTAGAGGCATCTGAACCGGACGGTGTCAGAACGCTCTCTCTCTAATGCCAACCTTCTGCGAGAGACGACCCAAACCCGTGTGTGGTTTTTTGTCGTGGGAAAATGCTGAGGCAACTGTTTTAATTGCTTATAGAGAGTAACCTTTTGATTAGAGTCATCTGCTAAAGTGTGGCTTTTCAGATGACTATTATTGCTGATCGTTACAAATTTCCTGGGGATGCATCCTCATTATAAAATGCCAGCAATATCATTTTCTGTTTTGGGAATCATAGAAAGAATTTCGGGGTTCAGCTGAAGGAATGAAAACATCCTCGTTTAAATTGGATGGCTGGGAAGTATAGTTAATATAAAGAGAACAAATTAAGATCTAGAATAATGAATAGGGAAAAGAGATAATTTTGGATAGACTTTAGGGCTTAGATATTGATATTATTACAGATATATATATATATATATATATATATATATATATATATATATATATATATATATATATATATATATATATATATATATAGTGATCAAATTTTTAATGAGTCAAATTGGCTCGGTCCGTAAATCTAGTGTTAATGGGTAATTAACTGCAAACATAAGATCAAGTTACCCGTTGCGTGTGCTAACGTCTCATAATGGGCCCAATGTATTTAAAAGTTAAATACATTCTAATCAAATGCCTCTATGTATTTTCTATAACACACAAATGAAGCTTGTATTAAGGGTTGATTTTTATTAAATAAAATTTTTCCTGTATAAAAAATTATGCCAGCTCATAACATTTTTGAACAAATTAAGCTTTTCCTACAGATTTTCTTTTCTAATTTCTCTTGATAAAATGCAATTATTCCTATTTTAGAAAAGTATGAAAAACAATTCTAACTCATTTTCCTCTTTGTCATTTTAAAAATTTGAATGGTTACCCATGTTGAAAATAATTTTTTAAAAGAGATGTAAACGGGTAGAAAGGTTTGATCATTGGATTAACATGGGATTATAAATGAACACAACATGGCAAATTACCTGACAACTTAATATTGTTTTATCTGAACTAGTTTTCCGATTAGATCTTTCCATTAAAATTTTCATTTTAATGAGATTTAATTATTCTACAGTAATCATGGAAGTGTTAAAATACCTTTGGTATAGAAATATCAAGCTATGAAGCATTTCGTTTGTAGGGAACAACATAGCATTTTCATAGAGATATATTATTTTCTGTTTACTTTTAATAGTTGTTTGGAAAAAATGGCGAACATTTTTTATAAAAGAACTTGAACTTTCCATTTCAAGTACTCGTGACACGTTTGTCATTCAATTCTATACTTTTTTTTTTATTGAAATGGGAAAGTGATTGGCAAGGTTTTCTTCTAGTTTCGAGATGTCTGACGCTTGAAATGGAGACAACTGGTGACTTACTTTTTTTTGTCAACTCTTACTTGGAACTAATTAGTGATTAATAGCATCTCATGTTTGTATGTGTGTGTATAAAGCAATAGTAAAAGATTAAAAAAAAGGGGGGTTGTAATTTAATTCTTATCTGTTTTTGTTAAGACTGCAGGTATTATTCAGCGTATTTAGGTTGGAAAACTCATTATTCACCCACCGAGAGCGCCGTACATCAAAGGAAACAGCGTGAATAATAGCTCTCAACATGTCACATTACTCTCTGCGTTCGAAGCGAATCGCTCGCTGCCATTCGTCATTTCTAATTTCTCTAAAATGTTGGGGACACGTTTTACCACTCATCTATTTTAGAAGATCAAAGTTGAACGTTGTCAACCTGTTCAGCTAACCGAGCAGAATAAATTATTTGGATGGCACGGAACAACCTTTGAGGGTAGTGTTTGATCCTATTTGCGCATGTAGACTGTCAAATGCCAGTAAGACTTGACTATGACACTTTAATATTTTATCCCGTTATTAGAAGTTCTTAATTTAACTAATAAAAATAATTAAAAACAATTTTTCAAGAAACTTATCTTTGAGATGCATATTGCTGAGAATTAATATAACACAATTTAGAAATAGGCATGACGAAGTAGACAAAAATGTCCTTTTCAACACAGTAACTTTGTTTGCTTGGTAGATGAGTTCTGATCTGGACTAAACCCATAGTTATTTCGGTTAGATTTGGAGAACTACGGTCAATTTTTTCCAACACGAGGGCTACATAAGATTGAGATCCATTTAAAACTAATTTAGAATAGTGACAAGCATTATTATTTTCAATGTAATTGAAACGACAGTAATCCGGTATAGAAAGATAGCACTGTTCCTATTCAGTTATAGCTACACACAAACGTTCATAGAAAGCAACATTTATCACTAATGACTACACTATAGAGGTTTGTAGCAGATCTAAATAACAACTAGTGGGAAAATGGTCTCCGATCATCTTCCCAGAGCATGAAATGAGTTTCAGTTAGTCTCTGATTTTGTCCTTAAAAAGAACTTTGATATATAATATTATTCCATCTATTAGTCATCATAAAGAGTGAGATGTATCGGTCTTGATATGAGTTTCGTCAGTATTTTTACAACTATTTTATCCTTTTCAATGGTTTAATTATTTTACACTTTTTTTAAACCTTGAGTGGGGTTTACCCGTTGCAGGTGTGAGGCGGTTATTTAGCCAAACTTTAAAATTTCTATTAATTTTGTAAAAGCTGTGTGGTAACACAGAAAATTCGCTGTTCACTGTTAGATATCGCTGTGTTTGTTGTAAAGCGCATAAGGATGTCATTCTCTCAAATATGTGTGTGGTTAAGTTCAGCCTCTAATTATTGAGTTACCAAGATGTTGGTGACCCGGACGTGATATGAACACGCAACTATTCGTTCTACTTATCGAGTTCATTTTCCAAAAAGATACGTGCCTGACTGTTGATCGGCTACCACCGTCCTCTTTCAAGAACTGATAAGGGGGTATTTGTAGCGGCTACTTAGCCAAACTTTAAAAAATTCTTTTAATTTTGTAAAAGCTGTGTGGCAACACAGAAAACTCACTGTTTAATGTCGTCGTGCTTGTTATAAAGCACATAAGGGTGTCATTCTCTTAATATATATGTGGTTAAGTTATGCCCCTACTAATTGAGTTACACGATAGGTGCAAACACGGGTGCTGCAATCCCAGATACTCTAGCTATCTTTCCTTGTGTGCTCTCTAGTTCCCTCTTGACTTCTATTTTATCCTTTCTTCTGCCTCGTTGTGGTCTCATCTGTTCTACCTAGTAAAACTAATTCAACTAATACAGATTATCAAATACTTTTTGTTGGATCCTTTCACATGTTAGTCTAGGAGAATGGGCAAATAAAGCTACCATATCTGATACCGATTTTCTCAGTTTCCCTGACCTCAGCATACCCTGACATTTAGAAGTATCTTATAATTCTTGTGCGAGAAAGATGTCAAAATATCTCTGATCAACAAATTCAGAATAAATTTTATTCGGTGAAACCCATTGTGTCTAACTTTTATTTAATCTCTTCTAGGAAGTACGTCATCGTTATTTCTCATCTCCGGATCGGGCATTCTCACTTCACTCACTGTCAGCTACTGGAGAATTTGCTTCCATTTGTAAACATTATAATGCCCCTATCACTCGCCGAATGGTTAGGGTGCTGGCCTTTGGAACCGGAGTTCGTGGGTTCGAATCCCACTATGGCATGGATGTTCGTAGCCGTTCGGAATCGGCTTTAAGCAGTAGGTCCCGATCTCATTAGCCCTCGTGTTGCAAAAAGTAGACCGTAGAGCTCTAAAACCAAGCCCCTATCACTAGGCTGTTCAAGATTTCGACGTCATCGTGTTTACCATTTTAACTCTTATTTCTATGAATTTCTTACTTCGTGAATCACATCATTTTCATATGTTTAATTTCTGAAGATATTGATTTTTATGTATATATTTGAGCTTACCGGGCTCATTGCTTTTTATCTTTACACTTTTTTACTGCATTCACTTGTTTGTTTTTATCCTTTAACCCTTTAAAGGTCACCAAAATAAATTCATTGGAATTTAATGTAATTAGTTTATAAATGTTATCTATGAACCTTATAAATGTAAAATACATGATAAGTTTTCTTTACATTCCTTAGGAGGGTTTGCCTTAGAGGATACCTAAGGAGGGTTTGAGGACTGGTTTAACTGACAAACCCCTCCCCTTGTACAGTGTGAAAATTATCCTTTTTTTAAAAGTTTAACTATATTGGAAGGAAAATAAATAAGAATCCTTAAAATACTATTATAAATAGTTTAACAATTTATAAGTGTTGTTTGTATAGATACTTTTCTTTGGGGGTCATAAGTGAGATAAACTGAATTACTGACTTCTCAGGTACAGCAAGTTTAAATACATATATTTTAAAAGAAAAAATAAATTAAATGTAGAGCTGTCATATTTTGTAAATTTAAAATGTCAAAAACATAAAAAAATTGAAAAATCATTCATGTCACCAAACCATTTTTTTTTAATTGCAGAAGCTCTTGATTCTACATCATTGGCTTCCATACATCACAGATGTATGACATTTGATCCGTAAATAATTATAAAAAGATAAAGTAAAGTACTCCAAAAAGTAAAGTTAAAAAAAAGATGTTTAATAGGTGGTTTTGCTGCGAAACCACTGTCCGCTAAAGGGTTAAACTCCTTTAATCATTCTGCAATAACTTTTTACTTGGTCTTGGTTTAAGTTTTTAACTATTTGTTTAACACAATTACCCTAGAGAACTCAGTGCCATTAAACACCATAACCCTCATCTTAAATTTTTTACTCCACTTCACTGCTAGAAGCTTTAAAATCGCCAATAGATCTGCTATGAAAGCAGATCTAGGAGTGCTTTTAAAATATCGTGCAATGCTGATAAACTCGATGTCGATAACGGAGAGTGGGGGCATGACCCGCAATCCTCTTTTTAACACATTGTATGCGGGACACGTACTAGTACGTTTTCTGACGATTCATACTTGAGAGCTGGTCACGTACTCAGGGCCGTAACTAGGTCTTTTAGCGCCCGTGGCAAAAAAATGGTCTGCACCCCTACCGCCATATATAGGGAGAAAATATGTGAACATGATTTTTTTTTCTATAATATATTCAGAATAAACTCGCAAAATATTTTGTTAAATCTTAAAATGTACGGTTTTTTCCGGTTTTCGGTTTTCGGTTCAGTTCCGGTTCGAAGCCCTGTTTTTACCTTATTAATACTTAAAAATATTTTTAAACACTTTGTAGGTATTATTTTGCTAATAAACTGAATGGGTTTTTTTGAGAGGAATATTTTTTATTTGAACGTTGACAGTTTTCATAGAAAATTGGTGAATATCCAAATTTAGTTTTAATAACTTTAATAAATTAAAAATTTAAAATGAATACTCAGATTTGTATTAAGGCGTATTAGGAGTGTTTGGATTGCTGTTAACCATACCGAATGGTCATTGTCAAGGTTCCAGTCTAATTATACCCTAATTAGACAAGGCGTTGTTTACTCATGATTTTTTATGAGAACGTCCCCACCTCCTCGCTTCCTTATGAGCTGGAGTGTATTAAATTTTTGTTTGGATCACTTTTTTCGTAGAGGCCTAAATTTATGTTTTGATCTGCTTACGTTCGGATGTTAAAGTGAAGACTTTTCACTTCGCTAGGTACTCCGTTAAACCTTGTAAACATTTTGTAAGAATATATAACAAGTTTAACCTCTAGAAACATTTTAAAAAATAAGAAAAATCATAAAAAATAATCATTTTTAAACACATTAGGCTTGATAATAAAAAAAACATTTTTCAACTTTTCCCTTTTTCTACTCGAGGCGAATCATTCTCTTTTGGACCCCGTTTTCTTCATGGTGCGGTGCCCCTAAGAGTGATACGTTCATGGCAGATGCCACCTTTGCCACGCCCTAGTTACGGCCCTGCACGTATTAGTACGGGTTAGTGTAACAACATTGTTTGTAGGTACAAATAGAACGGTATATACAGAAAAAACGAAGCCGAATGTTCTTGTCTACTACATAGATTCTGGAAAAATTTAGATAAATAAAAACTAATTTTTTCATCAGTCGATGCGGAACCACAGAACGGGAAGGTGGATTAAAACCCTAAATATGACATTCCTAGAAGATTATCATTGGGTATTCAGAAACATATTTTAGAGAAAATTGTTACTATTGGAAAGAAGAAACAGCCGCAAATACAATGTGTGTATGCTGTGAAAAAATTATGGAGTGAAACATCTTACATATGCAAGTTTTGCCGTGTACCTCTTCATAGAGAAAAATGCTTTGAATGTTACCACGCTGTAAAACATTATTAGTTTTATGACTGCTCTTTAAATTTTTTTTACTGTAAAAATGTTTATCAGATAATTCGAAAAAATTAAAACTATGTACTACTATTTCTATTTGATTTTTCATATTTACGATATTATTATAAATTTATCCACTAAAAAATATATATTTTGTATACAAAATTCTTATAGTTGTTATTTATATATTTCTATTTATATAATCCTTTATATATTTCAATATAAAATACGAAAAGTTGGTTTAAAAATTAAATAATTTTCGATCTATTGAGATTTAACTGAATAACTAAATTTACGCGCAAAACGCCCGCTCACGGTACAATTCCGCTGCGAAATGTACCCACACACATTGTGTTAAACAAGAAATGACTCAGTACTTCATTTCCGTCGTCTTTAAAAAGAACTTCGAGATACGTAATGTTAAAACGTTATTACACCACCTACTCTCTATTAAAAGTAAGATGTTCCATTAATTTATATCAATTTCTCTAAGTTTTTAGTGTATTTTATCTTTATCAGCGATTTAATTCTTTTCCATAGTTTTATTCTTTCACTTCGTTGCGTGATGCTTTGAAAGCACCAATAGATCTACTATTAAAATTACGAAGGAGTAATATTACGGTATGTTTGTATTAAGAAATTTTCCCTGAGTGCTCTGTTATAATTGACTGATAAATTTTCATAATTGGGGATGGTTAGCGGTCGGCAATGGCTACGTTTTTCATGTTTAACGCCCTTCTATTAGCACGCTACTGGCTCGCAGAAAATCCAGAACCCGGAATGAATTACTGAGTGTTGAAATGAATGACTCACGGCACGAGTCTAGCAATTTTATAAGACGATGGGATGTTACAGATTTTAGGGTGTGTCAAGCTGAAACAGGTTAAATATTTAATTAAGGTTTTGTGTAACACTTTTACTAAACAAACTTTTTTAGCAACATATAACATAATATAAAAAATATCCTAACAAATTGAAGCTTAGAAATTCATTTTAAAAGTTTCTTTAACATGTTTAACATTAACGTTCTGAAATCTGTTTTAAAATGTATATTTTTATATCTTTCAAACAGTTTGACAATCACTAGAACTTTAAATGAATTCTTTATTAAAATTTTACATTATTATATAAAAAATGATAATTAAAGAGACAAAGCTTAAAAAACAAAATATTTTGTTTTTTGAATTAAATTTTTTAAAAAATCGCAGACATCTACTTTAAATTTCGTCTTATCAACTGTTGTTAAGAAATCAATTATATTTGAAGCCACACATGAGGTTTAGAGGTAAAAATTCGTTAAAGAATTATTTTATTTTACTATTAAAATTAGAATCTGGATATAAGGTTTCTGTCAAGTAAGGATAATTTATATTAAAATATAAAACAGCTTTATGATTGAAAGAAAACTAATTATTTTAATATACTTGTGAAACTTTAATATTCCACTGTGGAACATACAGTCAGATGTAGTAAAACTTGTACTCTATGCTTTTTCTATTCAATTTGAGATTTTAAAATTGGAAATTTTTATACTATTTTTAAACTTAAACAAGTAAAACTATTAATAAATATTTCTATTCGAAGAAATTTTTATTTTATACAATATCTAAACAACGTAGTCTTATTTAGATGGATATAAAAAAAAGAGGGTCAAAGTAAAGCTACATAAAATTCTTAATTTTAAATTTAAAAACGTGATATTTGCAGTTTATTACTTGATTGGATATCAGCTATGCCTCCTGGCGTTCTTGTTATCGTATTTTTCCTATTTAAAATCTCAAATTGAACAGAAATAGAGTTGTGTATTAGTTTAACCTTGACTGTAGCTGAGAGGAGGAATTAAAACGACTTTCGAAAGTTGCATGCAGAACTTACTTCCCAGACAATAGGACGGCGAGTCGCTGATCTGTGTTCGTCACTCCTTCCATGGCGTAGTGCTCTCCAGCTTCTAGAGGCTCGATATGCGCGTATTTGATTAACTGCCGAAAATGATCTTTACCCACTTTCAAGGGGGCGAACACCTAGAAGGAGAAAGAAAAGACACAGGGCTATTTCGATTACCTTCCATTTTCTTACAGTTCGATAAAGTTGTAGCAAAATAATGCATACATTCAATTGAATATAATAACTTCTTTAAAAGGTAACAAACCTTTACTTTGAGAGCTATGAGAAATATCAAAATCCCACACCTTTCTTTGATATAGCTAATCCTTCAGTTTATTATCGGTAACGTGCTGGTGGTACTCATTTACAATCTGCACATGGTAAGACATTGGCTTTCTAGAACATAAAAAATACTTTGTCATATTTGACCCTGGTATTAACCCATCAGTACACCTATCGAGTTATTTTGACCCAGCTGTAGCATAGAGTCAGGCACCATATGTAACACAGGAGTCAGGACCATAAGTAAAAGAAGTCACCTCAGGTAGTACACGAAGGTAGATATAAAACAGACGCTAATTTGATGGAGTCATAGCTTTTATTTGTTTTATTATTTGACATCATACAATTACTTATAACGTTATACAAATTGCTTATTTTACTTTGTCCCCTTTGACATGATTCTATAGCGGGTAAAGGAGATTTGTTTATGATTGATTGGGGTTGGTTATTTAAGAAAATAACTCCAGGAACTTCGCAGTATAACCAGAAAAAGGCGAAAGGGCTTAGGCTGGCATAAGATCGAGGTGGTCCCCAACGGAAAATTTTGTCTCAAGAGAAAAAACGCGTCGGCGAGATTACTAAAAATTCTCTCTCTCTCTCTCTCTAAAAATATGAAAAGAAAATTTTGACTGTGCTCTCGCCGAAAGCGCCTCAAACCAACACCCCCTAAAAGATCCTTTAGGAGGTGTTGCTCAAACACAGCCAGCAAGAGGGTTACCAGATGTCAAGGAAACCCCACGTTCTCAACGAGACGTAGGGCTCCCTCGACAGTGACCAATGATAAGGACAAGGAGAGAGGAGAACAAAAAGACCAATTGTATGAAGGAGCATCCAATGATGTGAAAATTCGCAAAACGCGATGCGGAGCGGAATTTAGCAGCACATCACAACGTGGCACTTTTCAAAAAGAGCGGCTGTCAGCGAAAAGCGAAACATATTGCTATGTGAAACGTCAGAATACGAGCTGGTCGGCGCAAATTAAGACCGAAAGGTTTAAGAACTGCGGATGCAGGTGGCTAAAATTGGAAGTTTCGTCCGAAATTTAACCACAGATCGAGGGCGGCTCTGTTTGAAGAGAAAGGTTGCTGTCGTGAGAAAACAGAGCTGCACCTGCAAGGGGCAATATGCGAAAAAAAGGACGCAAAATGTAGGTCCGAATGTACCAAGGGAAATATGTAATGAAGGGACATGAAAAAAATCTTCATCACACCAGCTATTCCTATTTTCTTTAAAATTTCTTGGAACTCCTGAACACTAGCGAATTGTATTTCCAGTATCTCCTTGGAAAGCTATCATGGTATGAAAAAACATGAGAAGAGGTACTTGGTAAAAAGCATTAAGCGTTTTAATTAAGAAAATAAATTCATATCCTTGTTATATTTCTGTTACAGACATTTATCTCTTTTTCATTTTGAATTTGTGAAAATGGATCTTATGAAGTTGTCTGGTATAGTTCATCATCTTAATAGAAAACGATTTCTCAATATATATACTAATGTCTTGTAAAGAAATCGACCCTGAAATAAGAAAAAAGTTGTTCTAGAAAATTTAAAGAGTGGGGTGAAACACAATTTTTTTCAACGTTGAGTAAGAGCCTGATAACGGGAATAAAATATCTGTCGAGATCTGTCATCGGTGGAGAGAAACAAGAAATTTCGAAAGAGCCTTATTAAGTAATGGTCTATAAATATTGGTGCCCCCGAGAAAGAATCTTCAAAAAACATAATAAACATCATTTGCACGATTGATGGCGCTCTTTATCCTTTACGTTAGGACGAAACGAACATCTAGGCATGCAGCTTATATATAATGTTGATTAAAGTGCGTATTTTTTTTATTCTAAACGTGAAGATAATGCAATTTAATTCCTCGTCATTTAGAGCTATGATAAATGAGAATATTTTCAAATAATAAAAATTTGGTTTTCGTCATTAATATTTGATAAGTTTATTGTATTAGTATATACAATACATACAAATTATATGTAAACGTAGAAAAATCGAGAAATGGGGGACAAATTTAAATCTTACTTAACTTAAACTTTAGTTTAAGGACTCGATTAGCTTTGAGATACCACGGCTCTTAAACTTTGCGATTCTTTATTTTCATCCTTAAAGTATACAGCAAAGGAAAGTAATATATGCAATAAAGGAAAAAATCATTAATGGAAAATTTTGACTTTAAAAAATACTGAACCAGATAAAAATAACAGGGAAAAATGTAATAGACACTATAGCGGGACAACTAAATACTGGCAGCAGCATATATTTTTTTAAATTTTACATTTATAAAATAGAAAATGGGAAATTTTCATTACGATACATATTATACATGCAAGTTTCCTTTTATTTGATTTGGATGCTATCCTAATTACCCAAGTTAATGTCTTGTTCTATTTTTCTTTTCGGTATGTAACAATCTTAGGGATAATTTGTTATTCGTAAGGCACACATATAGTTGAAAACGAATAAACTTTTAGTATTAATTTAGCCTTCAATTCCTCACTTATTTAGTATGAGAAAGTCTACTGTTATTCTTAAAAAATGTATTATAGATTATGTAGAAAGAAATAATTTGTTCACCATAGATCCATTAAGTAAAGGTCGTTTGTAGTCTTTCGGTATCAGCTTTATACTGTAGCTCCCGGTTTTATTAGCCTCGTGTAGAAAAATGTAGACTGTAGCGCTCTAATCCAAGCCAAACCGTTAAAGTAATATTCAGTGACCTCATAGCAAGCTTGAACGCATGGGAAGAGGCTGAAAATACTTGTGCATTTAGGGAAATTAAACAAAACAGACAGTGCCTTTGGAAGAAAAATTGTATACTTATATTAAAATGTTACATTGGATATTAAAATGTTACTTTGTTTTAAATGGTATTTCAAAAATTATCAGTAAAGAGAGACAAAAATCAAACACATACGAAATGTTTTGTTTTGTAATCTTCGATAAATCCAATTGTTATCGGAAACAGAATAAAATTTCAAGCCACTGTGACGCCTTCAATATTCTCAAATGAGAAGTGACGTGAATAATGGATCACAGTCAAAGATAAACTTGAAAATTTACTTTAATTCTGGATTAAATACGGCTATTTACAAAGGAATGTTAATTCCTGAATCACGTAGAACTGCAAAGGACGGTTGTTGGTAAAACTTCCTCACGACGATCACAGTCGAAAGAAAACAAAGAGATTTAATAATCTCTTACAAGTGGGGAGGCTTTTCAGGGTGCAATCAAACCCAATTTATCCCCTGTTCGGTATCCGAGACTTTGCCGCTCCCTATATGAGCGGATTTTACGAATCTCCCGAACTAGCAAACTGTCGCTGGTAAAAAAGGCGAAAGCCTCCACGAGGTCAACACACCTACGAAAAATATAACGAAAAGCCCTGAGTCGCAAAATTGTAGGCTTTTTATACCTGGGGGCTCAGTTACGGTTCCGCCAATTGTTTTTTGGTCAGTTAAGATCCCAGTTACTTGAGAACTTCAGCTAAAGTTATAGTTATATTTTTTAGCTGAATTCTCATTCTCTGGCTGTCCCTTTACGGAATTTCCAAGCATTCATTAACGAGATCCATCAGGGGCGTATTCGTCTATTCAGTCCGATTTTCAAGATCCCAGACTCTGCGACGTCACTCTATTGTCCAGGTAAACAGGTGGGCTCTGGTCAGCTGTTTTGGCGTGTGCTCGGACAAAGGGGAGTCTTCACACCACGTAGGAAGCCTAGATAAGATGTATTAATAATGGTAATGATTTGTTAAATTATATAAAAATATTTTTATTGTTTAAATTAGGAGCCTCATGAGTTTCAGGGGAGCGAAAATATTGACTCTTCAGACACAGTTGGATATTTGGATCTCGTGGGATAAGAAGTCATTCTCCTTGCACGATAAACTTGCACAAGTGACATGTTCTCGTGCTTGAATGTACATAATCTTTCTCAAATATTCAAGTCCATATAAGAACTGGATATTTGAGACATATTTATCATATTGAAGTGAATCATATTACAATGTGTTAATACGCAGTAAGTAGCATATAGCCCGTCATCTGACGGAATCAGTAAAAGTTTTAATTTTCCAGAATTCTAAAGTACCCTATGAGGCAGGTAAAAAAAAGTTTTATTTTTGGCTGACAATTATCTGGTACACAATCAATAATTTGCTTATCTTCTACTTTAAAGTCTTCCGATACTGTGAATACAGTTTAGAATCAAGCTGAATTCATTTAGAAAGATAATTCAAAGTTTTCTTAGCTAAGTCGAAATTATCGTTAAATTCTTCCCAATTTTTTTTCCATAGTAGTTAATGCAAGTAAAGGAATGAAATTATCATTTCCACTACACCCTGGAGATAGAATTCGTTGTTAATATCGGAGATAAAATTTTCATTGCAACAAAAAGTAATCGATGATTAAATTTTAAGCTATCACACATGTACCTAATCTATTATTTAAGCAAAATATAAAAGAAAATTATTTACATAATATAGAAGTTCAGTGATGAACGTATGACAACAATGCAGACGATGTTTAAATAATTTAATATAAGAACTGATTAAATGAGATGGTTAAAGGAATGATGTCATAGCTCTAGAAAAAATGTTATTGCCATCTACTTATAATGGGATAAATTGAATTTAATCACTTGCTCTAAACCGAGGGAAAAAGGGCTTGAAATAATGGTATTAAACGATCAAAAAGGGGAGAAGGAGTAGATTTCGAACGTTTTCGAACTCTCTTTGAATTTTGCTAACCCTAACTCATTAAGAATCCAATATGGATGCCTCTATCCATTCCAACCGCTTCATAAAATCGAGGACTGACGGCCAGATAACTTAGGCTATTATTATATAGGGAATAACATCGTAGAAACATATGGTTAGCATGATTTTAAAGGGAAGAGGAATCGATTACCATGACACTATGTTACTAAGCTAAAAATATGTTTTTATAAAATACGTTCACTAAAATCTAAATTTTTTCCGAGCACTGAAGCATAGGCAATATTTTCTTGTTCTTGAAAGTATTCATCTTGGGCATCCGGTTAGTAGGAATAGGTTCAGAGACACGAGAATGTATTGGCCATTTAGTAAATTACTTTGGAAACTACCTCATTTGGGGTAAATCCTTTTCGGAAGTTGTATACCTGAATTATCTTCTTTTAAGTAGATATTTTCCTGGCTTGTTAACAAGATAGGTGATAAAACTTTCAAGATAAAATGACATCACTTTGATCTAGTGTTTTTCCAGATATACATGCTGATAATTGTATCACCTATCAGTATAAACAGGGTGTGAAGTCTTTGGTACTTTGAATTAGTACACATTGCTATGGATTTTACATAATATTCTATTTAATGTTATTTGCAGTTGTTAAATGTTTTCTTAATCTTAATTTTCGTGTTATCAGTTTTCATAAAAAGTTTTTTCAATGGCTTGCCTTCTACAGAAACACGCCCACTGAACTATGTTAACACTTAGAATTTTTACTAAGTGTTAACATGGCTATAAAACTCTAGCTCACTTATAAGAGAGGTTACTTTGAAGATCTAATAGCAAAAGCTTGCTATCTGCTCATTAGTCGAAGAAAACCGACCTGGGATCTCTCTCTTCGATCAAAACTACACATTTCCATATCAACCACTGCACTGTTCTAGACGGAGCAGTTAGGCTCTAGACAGAAAAATAGTCTCTGTATCTATTTCTAAACATTTATAGTATTTTTCACTTTAATGTTAAACCCACGGATCTGCACTATTCCTATCCTACCTTTTATCTGTTCCATTTTCTAGCTCGCTTTCAATTCCACGCTTAATTGTTAGAAATCTGAAGATTAGAGGTCTTGACCTAGACCAGTGGTTGGCAAAGTGCGTCTCCAGAGCCGCATGTGGCTCTTTGGCTCCTTAAGTGCGGCTCTGGCATAAATATCCACGGAAGGCACAATAATATTTTCATTTAAAAAAAACTTGGTAAGAAAAAAATTACATCTTATTTTTGATAAATTAAAATTCTTCTATAAATCGAGAACGTGTATAATTTTTTGTTTAAGTTAAAAGATAGATAGGTAATTAAAATTTTATATTGTTGTAAAAATAAGTAACGAACATCGAGTTTAATTTTATTAGTTTTCGTAAACGTAAACTCAAACCATGTACAGACTACTGGCTGAATTTGTTCATATGTTTTCGGCGTACTCCGGTGTGATACAAAGGTACCCCAAGCATGCGCGTGCATACTTTTTTTAAAGTAGTGTGTGTGTGTGGGGGTACAAATTGGCATCACAGACCAGCAGTTGCAGTGTGAACAGTTTTGTCTTATAAACCATCAATAAATATCATTAATAAATATTTATTAAGTATGAAATTTAGTTTTATTTAGTGTACTACTTATTTAGTGGAATAAAAGTTTGCTAAACAGACAGATTTCGCTCCCAATTTTTTTTTTTAAAATTGTTGCAATGTTCATATTTGGCTCTTTGGTTAATAAGTTTGCCAATCACTGACCTAGACAATCCTTGATGCACATTCCTCACGAATCTGCTATTCTTTTCTCTGGTACGTTTTATGTTCGTCCCTCTTCAATTTCCTGTTTGTTACAAAATCTTGGGATTCGAGGGTCTGGTTAAGGTAATCCTGTTAACGTACATTCTTCACGGATCCCGTAGTATTGTCGTATCCAATTTTGCATGCGTTTTATTGCTCGATCGCTTTCATGTTGACGCTTAATGGTAAGGAATCTGAGGATTCAAGGGCTTGGACTAGACAATGTTGTAGGTGTGTGTTTTCTTACTTGCTTCCAGTCTCCCATTTAAGGAATGATGTGAGTACTTACTTTGAGGTAGAACTCGTTGAGGTGTGGCGCAATCTTGGGCGGCAGGTTCCTGTAGGCGATGTAGGCTGCCTGGGCGCAGTTGGCGACGATGAGTGTGGCGTTCCAAGCGAAGACGTCTGGGCCGGCGCACGATCGGATCGCTGCCCAGGCGGCCGCGGACGAGAGGCCGAGCGCCAGTAGGAGGCGCACCGCGAACAGGGCGAGGGTGCGGCGCACGGCCGGCACCACGAACGCCGTCGCCAGGCACAGGTGGGACGCCTGCAGCAGCGGGTGACGCGTCACGCCCCAAGGCTCGCAATGCGACGTCGACGAGCTGTTCACGGCGTCCGCAACCGACAGGTTGAGGGCAGGCATCTCCTCGAGCCCATCTGGACCCGGCGAGTCACGTGGCCATCATCTGCAATAAAATACACAATTTACTCTGGTGCATGCATTTGCTCGAATGTTCAAGATATCCACTCATTAGAATTCTATGTTAAGGAGGTTGGGTACCGGCCATATTGGACACAAGAACTCCGTTATCCTATGGGAAACATGGTTCTAATTTTGTGGAGTTGGAATTTAAATATTTCCATAAACACATTTTACCACGAGATAGAGCAGAAAATTTTCTAGGATTGTACGTAACCTTTTATATATTATGTTGATAAAATCTTTTTTCCTTTTTTTTAGAACGAAGAGATTGTATAATAATATTTCACAATTTAAAATTAAATATTTTTCTTTGCTCTTTTTTAAAAATTAAGTCATGCATAACGCTGAAAGAATAGCAAAATTTGAATAAAAAAAGAAATATTTTAATTCAAACCACTCATTAATAGAACACATATTTCCATATGTTACTACAGTTTGAGTGGTTCAGTACCGATATATTGGATACTCTAATTCTGTGAACGAGAAGCTTAAAAACGTAACCTAGTTTATCAAATTCTCAGTTTTTACACACTTTTCCGTGCCCTTAAAAGTTTTGACAGTCAGTTCCCTTCGGAATCGAGATCTCATCATAATCATGTTGACTTCATTATTCTTGATATCAATGGCTTTAATTACTATAAATTAATAAATGTTGGACATGAGCTAAATTATTTTTCTAATATATCCATAGTTTTTATCAATAAAATAATATCTGTCAATAAGATTTTAAGTTCTCGCTTCAAAACAACACTTTAGAGCCATTACCAAAATTTGCAATTATAATGAAGATTTTCTCTCAAATTTCAACAATGAAAGGCATAATGACGGCTAAATGGGCTTTTATCTATAAAACAATTATAGACAACAAAGTATCTATTTCGGCGCTGGACAAAGGAGACAATAATTGAAAAAGTACCTCAATCATCTAGACACAAATGACAACTTGGAATAGGGAGATGCTAATAGATTTAAAAAAAAACCCCTCAAATTTCCCCCACAGATTTCTCGATGTAATAGCAGTTATCTCTAAGCGTAAGTGAATAAAAGTAACCTAATTGCTCGGCATTTCACGCTCAGAGTAAATTAAGATAAAATCCGATAATGTTGTCTGGATTGATATGAACTTGTTGGGAGAGGAGTTAGGATTTCCTCCTCTATTATTCATCTTAATGATAGATTTCTGAAGTTTCATAAATTACAAACTTCCTTGCAGAAAATTAACAGACGAAGAGAACATTACAAATGTAATGCTTAGGTCTCTTCTTCAAATTAGTGCATCAAACTTATTGATTAACTAGCTAGAACACCTGGCGTTGTCATAGAACACACACACGTGTGTAATTAAAATATGCTCTATATTAAGAATGAGAAAATACACCCATGTTCTGTTATCTTTCTTTTAACGGTGAGGGTCTTTTAAGTAATTATTTTCCATGACAGAATATTCTAGGTATATAATAATTTAACACATTGTGTGCGGGTACATTTCGTAGCAGAGTTCTATCGGGAGCGGGCGTTTTGCGCATAAATTCTATCACAATAATCATTTTTGATTTTTTGAATCACCCTCCTGTTTTGTGGTTGCGCATCGACTGATGTAAAACTAGTTTTTATTTGTGTAAATTTTTCCAGAATCAATGTAGTAGACAAGAACATTCGGCTTCGTTTTCCTGCATATACCGTTATTTTTGTACCCACTATAACGAATTCTCGTTACATTAAATTTCCAGATACAGACTTATCTACTACCATGAGAAAACCGGCATAACGTAGAAATAGCAAACGTGTCTATTAAGAACACTTGAAATGAGCTCATTTTTACCTAGTGAAATGTCGTTGTTTCTCACAGAATAGGATGCTGAATAGAGGATTGTTAACACCGAGGACCATCTCAATCATTCTGTTTGAGAAATTTATTAGGATGCTGGTGAAGTGTTTCCAGTGGTAGTTTCAGTGGCATCCTGAAGAAAAAGTCTCACACGACATAAATCCTCTACATTGTAAGGGAAGCAGAAATACTTTCCTACTTTGTTCTCCAAAGGTTTGTCCAGAGACATCGCTTAATGATTTGCGATATTGCTCCCGATTACTGCAAACTCCCATTGGAACCGGGCTTGCACCTATCCGGCTAAAGTTCTGCAAGCGGTTTCCTCACCAAGTTATCAACTAGATGTCCTATCAGCTGAGATGGAAATTTGCGGAAAGACGACGATATAAAAAGACCAGAGTTCATGGCCCAGGGGATTTTTTGACCGGTCAAGTCTCCTGTGAACTAACTCATCGGCTGAGAGCGTCGAGGCGAGCGACTGAGAGTGTCATCCCCCCTTTTTTTTCTCCAACCGATTAGGAAGCTGATTCCTGTAACGATCATCATTTCATTTGTAGATATTCATCGTTTTCATCTGTCTTCATCATAACTTCAATATTGTGTTTCTAATAAAGATCTTTAGTCTGTACGTAGGCCTTCGCTATCCTATTTCCAGCGCAATTAGAGCCTAAGACGCTGCACCATAAACAAACCATGTTGTTACACTAACTCGTACTAGTACGTGACCCGTGCTCAAGTATCAATTGTCAGAAAACGTACTAGTACGTGTCCCTCATACAATGTGTTAATATCAACATTAAGTTTGACGCATCAAAGATTTATTGCTCAAAGTTGATTGAGTATGCTAAGATATATGGGGATTTCTATAAAAATTTTATATACATAATGATATTATCTATGTATATAGCTATGTATATATGTATGTATCTATTAAACTATCTAGCTAGCAAGGTTTGATACCCACATGGAAGAAGGGTCATAGCAACGGCAAAGTTCCTCTAAACCTAGAGGTTATATTAGTCTTGAGGAAATAACTCATTACAAACCTGCATGCAAATGTGATAAAAGGTGATTTAATTCCAAACTAATAGTTTAAAAGATTAAATCGTCATTGGTCATTAGAGAAATCGTTAACGATATAGATTGCCATTTGTAACACAACTTGGGGAAAATCCCATATTTAGTGGCCATTTCGAAAAGGCTTGGTTTGATGAACTAATTTTACGTATTCGGTGGGAAGGATTAGTGTTTTGTCCGTATATTAAAAGACCGCTTCCCCTTCACATTCCCTTGAGAAGCGGATAGGTATGAGATACAGTGGAAAGGTAGTCGTTACCGTGATCACAGAAGAATAATAGAAAAAGTAGCTTATTACGCCAATCAGGAGTAGAAAAACACGAAAATTCACAAGCTATTTTTGTGAATGCGCAAAAACTTTCACGAATTTAAGAGAAGGATTGAGACAGTAGGATAACTATAAGAGACAAAGTTATGAATAGGTATTCTGCGATAGAAGTCTTCCTGATCCTGGCATTAGAGAGCTGCATGCTCAAATTTAGGATTTGCCCAATCCTTTCTATTTAAGGTCTAGCTCTGGCTAGCTACCTGACTCGAGAAATTATTGGTAGCCTCTGAGTTTCGGAACAGTCACAATGGTTGATTTATTTACCGAACTTTTGAATTTATTGAACTTGCCGAATGCCATCGTTTGTTGAAACCGATTGTTGTTTTTCTGATGTTGAACTATGGCTGCTTTCCCAACAATATTGCGGTATTCATCCCGTCGCGATAATGATAATAGGCATTTCCAGATAAGACCGATTTTTATTTTTATTATTATTTGATAATAAAGGCTGAATTCTTATGTAGATTAGAACTTCATCATCAGCCTTTTTTATGAAAAATGTTCAGTCCTTTTAAGGTGTAAATACTGTGAGAATATTAATGATGTATAAAGTGTTATGATTATGACTATATTAAAGGCCTAAATGTTCAGTAATAATTATTAATATAAGAATGTGCTGTTCAGATGAATGTACTCGACAATACCCTGTATATGTACAAGTACGATAACACAATTACAATAATATTTGAGAGTTTACAA
>CM063508.1:67792724-67802724 GCA_032207245.1 Pardosa pseudoannulata | reverse complement strand
AATATTTGAATGTTGCAATATAGATCAGTGGCACTTTACTATATTTAAAGACTATATAAAGTAAACTTGGGTTATAAAATGCTTTGAAATAACAACAACAATGTACTACACCACAGCAATCAATATATTTAAGTAAACTGAAAGAATATGTACTTCCTCTCTAAGAAAATAGTAAAATGGGGATAAAAGAAAAGAAATATTATACAGCGCTACAATAAAATAGTCTTTAACTTTCGAAACGCTATGTATTCGAAATAATTGCACGTACAAATGAGTAAAATAAGAAAATAATACCAAACTCATAAAATTTTCTGCGAATTCTTATGTGCTTAAAATATTTTAATTGCGTGCCCTGGGTCTGATGAAACATGTTCAGGTTGTAAGTGAGCTCGGACAATGCATTTTGTAGTGTCATCTTATCAATGGTCATCAAAGGCTGCATTGATCCGTTATCTGAGCTTATCTATTGGTTTGAGTAGTCCATGCAGTACATGGAAAAAAGCCCTAAAAATGAAAAATGTCCTAAACGAAGACGCAAAGCATTACCATTAAAACGACCAAAATCTGGCTACGTCACAGAATGCTATCCTGTATGTGCACACACACACACACACACACACACACACACACACACAGACAGACATATGTGTGTGTCAGGCTTGAAAATGGGTTTTTAAAAATTAAGGGAGTTATACTTAAAAAAATGAAACTATTTAAAGATCACGTAAGAGGAGAGAGACTCAACCTCGGGCGGATGTATGTTACCAAGTACACGGATCCCATTCTTTGTAATTCGCTAAACTTTTAATCTTTTTGACACTAAGCAAGTGTGTTTAAGTTAAGTGGGTTAAATTGGTTTCTATTAAATTTCAGTCTGATAAAAGTTACCATAAATTACGAGAATTTAACTCTATTTTTAATCTTGGTTACTTTATCTCGTTTAATTTTTCATGTCTGAAGCCCATGTGAGAGCAGTTTAGTTAGTATTTTGGAAATCGTTTTTTGTATTCTCCGTGGTCTTTTTTTTTTCTTCAGCATGTGAATAAGTGTAAAGTTTACGAAATCAAGAAGGAGTATAAAAGGGGGCACTTTACGTTCAGCTTTTCCCTGCTGTTGCCTGGTGATGTCTGTTTTTTTTCCATCGGTAAGTTACATAAATTAGTCACTTGCCAGAATGTTTAATTTGCAACTTACTTTTGTATTATCGGCCAAATGTTTTGGGTGTTCTGTTTAACTGTTTTTATTTACGTTGTTTTGAGAAAGAAAAAAAAATAAACTTTGATGTTTTTATATTTCTGTGTAACTTCTTTAAAGAAACTCAGTCTTCAGTTAGGCCATGCTATTGTGATAAACATCGATGTAAACTTGCTGATCGTTACTTCCTAAACAATGTACACAGCGAAAAAAGTTAATTGCGGAGGTACATCAGGAAGAAAAGGTTTAAGCAAGCAAGTTTTTGGTGCACTTTGAGTTAGAAGCTAGGCTGGGCAACATCCCCATGCTAGTCGAAGACGTAATTGAACAAAGTAGTATATTTAATGTCATAGCTTAACGAAAGAACTTAGTTTACTAAGGCATGGTTAGAAAAGAAAAAGAGACATGTGATTAGTTGCCTCCATTACTGACCACGATATATATATATATATATATATATATATATATATATATATATATATATATATATATATATATATGAATCATATATTTGCGTGTGTATGTTTGTAATATATAAACTTTGTCATGCAGATATATATCAAATATTTCATTAAGATCTGTGATGCTATAATACACACATACATACATATATACTCGGTGCTGCATGCATTGGCGGTGGGCAGGTACTCCTGCATCATAAGATCCTTTTTTTTTTCTATACTATGTATAGAAGAGATTTCGATCAACTATGATAATTTTAAACAAAGTGAACTAAAAAATGTTAGAGACATCAAATACAAATATATTTTTAAAATTCTTTTTTCCTTTACATTTTATTTTCTTGACAGGAACGCAAATTTAACGACACTATATTTATATCTATCTATGGTAAATATACATAGTCTTCTCTTGCCCTGTCGTACATAACAAAAAGTATCATCACCAGTATTTGAGAGTTCTAATGCTAATCTATAGCAAATATTTCTGTTTAACAATCATAAAAAAGTCAAAATACGTAAAATTATGTGCTAGTTAACTTAAATCCCTACAATATTTTGATATTTATATAACATTCTCTTTATTAGCATAACGCATTATAATGCCGAAGGGTAACAGTTGGTTAACCCCTTCCGGTATTATTTAATAATGAAAAACTGTGCATGAAATAACCATTTAATTTTTATTTAAAAAACTTGTTTCATTTTACAATTCTTACATATTTTTAATTAAAATCCACTTTTTACATAGTGTTAAATAATATCAGAAACAGTAAAATTAAGAAAATATCAAAGCAAAACATTAATAAGGTATACAGATAATAGTCTTCAAGCTAGTGGTACTTTTCAAAACAAAGTGCAAAGGAATTCTTAATTGTTTACACCGCCAAGTAGTCTCACTTTTAATTTGATTCTTGTAACACACACGGCATTTCTTAGTAGGTTTTCTTTTATTCTGACTCATTAATTTGGCAATGACTTGTACCAAGAAATTCTAAGTAAACAATATGCAATAGTGACTTGTGATTTTCACAAGTGATAAAAGTGTTGCCAAATTCAGTACACTAGAAATTTTAAACTAAATTATCATATTTAACAGTAACTTTAATCGCATGACGAGTGTAGCTCGTCATTGTGCGGTATGGAATGAAAAACTAATGACGAGCTAGACTCGTCATTTTACCGGAAGGGGTTAAGAGAACAATGGGTCAAAAGTCTTATTTCTGCTTTATTTGTTAAATCTAAGGAAACTCCTTGTTACTATCTTACCTATAGTTAAACCGTATGCGCTTTATGAAAGCTGTAACATTATTTACAGTAATAATTAATGACTGAGAAATTGTAAAGGTTAAAAACAATATTTCTGCTTTGTTAGCAGGCATCACGGACACAGTTTATCCAATGAAGATTGATCACGTAACAATCTAAGCAATATCAGATGTAGTAGGATAAAATTGATCGATGGAAGATTGTGAGAGTAATACCTAATTTAACATTTGGTAGTGTAGTAGGTTGTAATTGTCTAATTGGATGAAAGCATTGGTATTTTAGCTATTGTTCATATTTTATTTAGAATGAACTTGTCTTGTTTTGGTTGGAATTTTCTGCAATTAGTTAAGAAACAATAGAATCTTTTGTTACTAATAGATAGCATAAGAGTACCCAGTATGCTTTTTGTCACTAGTTTTCTAAAACATAGAAGAATATTTTATTTTTCTATCAGGATGTTTTGAAGCATAAAATACTTAATGCTAAGGTAGCTTTTTCGCAAGAATGTTAGACAACCGTTAGATAAATGGCAAATTTATTTACACTCAAGACCAAAGCATAATGACCACCCCAACATTTTGCAATGAACTAGCCTGGATGACGTAGTAGGTACGTGGAACTGGTATTTAACTGCTGCTGGAGAGTCTGAAGAATCATTCTTTCACTTACTTCTGTGTGTCATGGGAAAGGCTGCGGATCTAAGCGATTTTGATAGAGGGCAGATTGTAATGGCTCGAAGGCTCGGAACAAGTATTTCCGAAACTGTATGACTCGTGGGTTGTTCGCGATCTACAGTTGATAGTACTTATGCAAAGTGGATGAATGACGATGAAACCAGCAGTAGACCACATGGTGTTGGTATCTGAACATCCTTGCGGGTCAGTTGCACCCTTACTTGGCCTTTATGTTTCCAGCTGGAAATGGAATGTTCCAACAGGACAACGCCCCGTATTACAAGGCTAAAATTGTTTTGGAGTGGTTCCAGGAACATGATGTTGAATTCCAGTTAATGTCCTGGTTGCCTGACTCACCGGATCTCATTCCGATAGATCACATTTGGGATGTCATGGGACGGCAGCTCAGAGTTCAAAGACCACCCATTCGCAATATCTCGGATTTGCGTAAAAGTTGCTTAAACATCTGGTACAATCTGTCTCCAGCCATCTACCAAGGACTTTTTGCATCCATATCAAGTCGGGTTGAAGCTGTGTAGCGCGCCAAAGGTGGGCCAACTCGTTATTGACAGGTGGTTATAATGTTTTGGCTCTTGAGTGTAGTTAGTAAATGTTTGAGTAGTTTTGCTGTCTCAGTGGAAGCTAAGTCTCCAGAAAAAGGAAGCAACCAACGGTATTTTTGGAAGATCGAGTGCAACAGGAAGACAGTAGATTTGCCTAACAGTAGTTGCCCTAGAAATAGTGATAATGTCATTAATGCCATTAAGAAACAGCACAGAATAGTCCACATAAATCCATTCTCAACTGTCTTAGGAATTAGGATCGTCTAAGCTACATCGGATAATGTCGAAGGACATTAAAGCAAAGCTGTATAAACTGATAACTGAGCTCCCTGCACTTCACGCATCAAGTGAGAGAGTCTCTTGATCAGAGATGGATTGGACAAATGGAACCTACTGTGACGACTTCATTAATCTCGAGTGAGAGGTAACGTGAAGAATGGATCACAGTCAAGATAAAAATGGGAAATTACTTTTATTCTTGATTAAATACGGCTATTTACAAGGGGATTCCAATTCACAAATCATGTAGAACTGCAAAGGATGGTTGCCGGTATAACTTCCTCACGACGATCACAGTCCAAAGAAAAAGAGATTTAATAATCTCATACAAGTAGGGAGGCTTTTCAGGGTGCAATCAAACCCAATTTATCCCCCGTTCGGTATCAGAGACTCTGCCGCTCCCTATATGATCGGACTTTACGAATCTCTCGAACTAGAAAGCTGGCTCTGGTAACAAAACGCGAAAGCTTCCACGAGGACATCAGACCTATGTAAAAAAATGTCGAAAAGCCCTGAGTGGCACAATTGTAGGCTTTTTATACCTGGGGGTCAGTTACGGTCCCGTCAACTGTTTTTGGGGTCAGTTAAGATACCAGTTACTTGAGAAATTCAGCTAAAGTTACAGTTAGATTTTTTAGCTGAATTCTCACTGGCTGTCCCTTTCTGAAATTCCCGAGGATTCATTAACGTGATCCATCAGGAGTGTAAAGTCTATTCAATTCGATTGTCAAGATCCCAGACTCTGCGACGCCACGCTATTTTCCTGGTAAACAGGTGGGATCCGATCAGCTGCTTTAGTCGTGCTCGGAACAAAGGAGAGTCTTCACACTACATGTTGGCCTTCGAGATCCAAAGACCTTAAGTCTCGCGTTAACTAGGTATGAGGCCATATTAAGACAAGTTTATGCTGACAAATCTAGAGATATTGAAGACTTAAAGAATAATACCCGTGGAATAGAAAACATTCTGGATGAATACTTTCGAAACGTTAATCTTAGCTTTCCAAAATGACTAAAAGAAAGATTTGACTTTCGCAGTGCACAACTAAAAAAGTGCGGCGATAAAGAAAAATAAGTGTAGAGTAAAATATAAAGTTTCATCAGTAATATACTACTTAGTTCAATAAAATATTTCTATAATCAAAAAAATTATTGGTATTTACTTTCTTTCCTGACTTTTGGGACACCCTGTATAAACTGAGGTATAACTAAATCATTCACATAAAAAATTAATCGACAAATTCAATCTTTTGAATATTTTAAAGCTTTTAAAATGTTCCTTGTGTTTTAGATATAATTTTTTCTAATTGTGCCTTATTATTGCTTAAAAATATATTTCGAAAATGTTCGGTTATTATTTTATTAATTGATAAAATAGTAAGATTATAGGAAATGTTTGTGTATCCACCTTGAATTTCATGAAAATTCATACTTTCCTACATTTAAATTGATTTTTAAAATCTGAATGAATTATAAATTTAAATGGGTGCATGTATTTATTACTTAAATGTATACTGGGATTGCTTAGTGAAATTGTGTATTAATCCACAAAAAATCAAATGTTAGGAAGCATTTTGAAAAATTTACAAAATAGTTCAAAGGATGAATGTGATTCTAGAAGAAAACTTAATGTCATAAATTCTATCGTAATTCAGTGTCTATGTGTACAGTATTTCGTAACTAAATTAATAATTTTCAAAATTATTAGAAACATTTTGTGTATCCACCTTAACATGAAAATTCATACTTTCCTACATTTAAATTGATTTTTAAAATCCTAAATGAATTATAAATTAATGGGTGTATATATTTAGTACTTAAATGTTCGATTGCTTAGTATTGTGTATGAATCAGCAAAAATCAAATGTTAAAGAAATTGAAAAAACCAAAATAGCCTTAAAGGATGAATGTGAAAAGAAAACACAAAATCTATCGTAATTCATTGTCTATAGCTTTTATTTTATTAATTGTTGAAAAAATGAGGAAAAATTGTGTACCCACCTTGAATTTCATGAAAATTCATACTTTCCCCATTTTTTGATTTTTAAATCTAAATGAATTATAAATTTTAAAAATATTAAGAATGAATGAATAATGTAATATGTCAATGAATCCGTGTCTTATGACAAGACGGTGGGGATTATGCATTGCCCACTCGCGTGCTTTAAGGTTTGGGCCAGATTCTATACTGGGTTCCGAGGACACGGAAATTCGTGCCACACCTACCCACATCCGAGTGTCGGTAAGATCGTGGGTTAATCACTTGGCCGAAATTCGAAATCCGTTGGAATTGTTTAAGCAGTGTCTATATGTGTTGATTGATGTGAGCTCCAAAACACCATAGTTAAAGGAATTGTCAAATGAAAAAAGTTTTTGAGATTCAAAAGATGTAAAAGGAATGAATGTAGATAATGTAATACAGTGCTTGTGCATGTGATTTTTTTATCGTGTCACTCGTGTATTAAAAAATTGCCACCAATTGCGAGCAATAAGAGAAGAATTAAATGTTATTAGAAATGAATGTGCAACAAAATTATTGCGTTTTTATAATCTATAGTAATATTTGAATACTCACAAGTAAAAAATTTTTAATATTAATCAAGCGAAGATTACGAAATGATAAGGACATTTTGTTTTTCAGTGTATCGAAGTTAGTTAAAACATATGTTAATCCTAAAAGAAAAAAAAGATTTAAAAAAGTTCTTAAAAATTCAAGTGTTAAGGAAAGTGCTTGTATTTCCTCGCCAGTATTTTTTAATAATAATCAGTGAGTAAAAAAATATGCCACCAACTCAAAGTAACAAATTAACGGAATATGAATGTAGCAAAACAAATTCAATTAGGTGTAATTGTTTTAGGGAAGCTTGTTTTAATATTTAATATATTTAATATTTAGTAATTAATATATATTTAATATTTTATTGTTCTGACATATTCTGTCATGATTTTAAAGTCATGTAGTCGAAACGCTAAACCGTATCACTGTTACGTCCTACATTAAATTATGTTCACCAAGAGTAAATACCTGTCCTTGGTGTCCTGTGTCTACCAGGAACTCTGTTCTTCAATATTCCATGTGTATTCAGTACGATAAATGACGCAATGAGGTGGGCGATAGATAAGCTAAAAAGCTTAATCATGACTGGTCCAGAGTGTACCATAAGAGACATATGAAGTTTCATAGGAATGGCCTGAGGAAGTCTGTTGACTTTTGTACTTATCACATTTTGCTGTCTGATGGTATTGTTCTGATCCATATTGTCATGATTGCTGTCGTGGAGAGACAGCCCGCCATAATCTGTGTGATTGCGCGTTTACTCCTCTCATAGGTTTGAACACCTTGGTCGGCACTTCATTGAGCCTTAGGAACTGCAGATGTTCTTACTAGCTGTTTATTTAGGTTTATTTTATATTGGACGTTTTCTAGTTTGTAGAGGCTGCTACAGCCCTCTTTACTTTGTAGCTTTTGGAGTTCTGTTTTCTTGAGTTTGAGTATGATAGACCTTTGTCGTAGTGCCCAACTCCTTAGGAACCCCCAAGATTCGTTGATTTCGTTGATTTGGAGCGCTACGGTCTACTGTTTTGCACACGAGTCCTAATGAGAACGAGGCCTACAGTTTAAAGCCGATTCCGAACGGTTATAAACATCCATGCCAGCAGCGGGATTCGAACCCGCGAACTCCAGTTCCGAAGATGAGCGCTCTACCATTCGGCCATTGTTCGGCTAGGAACCCCAAGATCTACCTTGAAGGTAATTTCTTTCTTTCATTCATTCGAAGTCTACATCAGTAATATTTCTGCTTGGATTTATAATATTTGTCCCATAGATGTTCCAAGTCCAGCGCAAAGGCAGCGACTCAATGGTTGGCATCTATTTTTCCATTAAAGTTCTATAATTAAAGTAAAACACTTGAGTGGATAATTATTCAGAAAAAATACTTGGCGAGACAATCATTGACAGACAGATGTACCCCATGCTTACAGTCTAACCCGCAAGGTTTAAGACCGTCTAAAACCGATAACAGCTTGAAAGACTATACCCATCATATAACAAATTCTGAATAGATAGCTTAATCACCTGGAATATTTAATTCTCCCTTATATATCAATGTTTTTACAGTGTTTGATTTACATTATGCATATTATATCTGCAATTGCAAATGCTATAATACAGCAGCACAAAACACATTAAAATAAACCGTGAATAATAGTTACTAATACAAAGGACATCATGGCAAAACGAAAGGTAGATACAGATTTTTCCTGTGTCCATGAAGCATTACAAGAGTAAAATCATATAAAAAATGTTACCAAGAGGATATATAAAGTAAGAAACCAATAACAGTAGGCAGTCATCATAAACTAAATCACCAGAAAGAATCACCAGAAAGACTGAAATCGGAAAGGCTTGAACCAATTAATAAATTTGAGAACTTTTAAAATTTTGTAACAATGTCTAAAATTGCAAACATAACATAAAAGAAATTAGTATAATATACACCTACTAATAAAAAGAATAAACAAACAGCAACACCTAAATTTTATGTTGTAATGAATTAAAACTTTCTAAACATTCGAAATTCCTTCGACAGAACACAGATTCCCTCTCGGCCCTATTCATCAATTACAATTTATCTTCTCACTTTATTCAGCTTTTAATTCTTTTACTCCCCAAACTTTCATTAAGCGTCAAAATTACTACTCTCTCGTAATTTGTTCACTTTAAATACTATCCCACAAGGATATAATTCTTGGCCCTACCCTTGTCAGTATCTATATTAATGATGTTTCCCAATTCTCTATTTTAAACTGCTATTTACCGCGGACTATGCTGCTGTTCATCATATAGGTAAAAAAACAATTAATACACCTATACCGTAGTTGTTTGCGAAATTACATTAAGTACTGATATATAGCCTGTGCTTAGTGAATTAACTTTTTAAAGAAACTGGAATTGCTAACTTCAATACAACACCAGCAGAACGATGGTCAAGTGGGTTAAGCGCTGTTCTTTAGTATCAGAATTCGTGGGTTCGAATCCCACTACTGTCGATGCTCCTAGCTGTTCGGAATTGATTTTAACAAATTGTGTGCGGGTACATTTCGTAACGGAATTGTACCGGGGGCGTTTTGTTCTTAAATTTATTCAGTAAAATCTCAATAGATCGAAAATTATTTATTTTTTTAACCAACTTTTCGTATTTTATATTGAAATAAATAAAAAATATATAAATAGACAAATAAACAAGTATATATATAAATATAAATATATGTATATATATATACATACATATATATAATAACATTTTCGGAAGGATAAATAAAAAGTTAATTTTAAATCTAAATTGATTTTTTAATCAGCCTTCCCGTTCTGTGGTTCCGCATCGACTGATGTAAAAACTAGTTTTTATTTGTCTAAATGTTTCCATAATGTATGTAGTAGAGAAGAACATTCGGCTTCGTTTTCCTGTATATACCGCTATTTTTGTACCCACAAACAAACCATGTTGTTAGACTAACCCGTATTAACGTGACCCGCTCTCAAGTATCAATCTTCAGAAATC
>CM063508.1:67772724-67787724 GCA_032207245.1 Pardosa pseudoannulata | reverse complement strand
TTCCGCCAAACCGATGATGTCTTCAAAGCGGTTGTCACGTACAGTTTTCGACCTCCAAAAACGCTCTGAAAATAGATATAATGTACATTTCTGCCAGTTCTTTTATGGTAGGAGGGTCAGGTCTATTGTTTAGGTACTGCAGCCCTCTTTGACTGACATTTATTGAGCACCTCTACCACTTGAGGCACAAACACGCTGATAGCTTTTCATGGCTTTATAAATCTCTAATTCAAAGTATTCCATTTGCTGTAACAGATGTATCTCTAACTGCAAAACTTAAATATCTTGGATGCCTTTCGTAAATAAGTCTCTCAAAGAATATTTTCATTTGTACTTTAAGAATCAATTATATCTTATGGGATGATCTTCGAGACTTGACGAGCTTTATGTGTTTTAAAAATTAACAATCTATAATATCAACTTATATATCTATTTATAACCGGAAGTAAAGGGACAATAACGAGGGTGGGTTTCCCGTATTTCATTCTAGTAGACAAAGGGAGAAGGAAAAAAAAAAAACGCTTTGGCCACTGACACAGTAAATCTTTAGCGTATTTTTAGAGATTTTTCCTCGATGTGTCCCACTCAGAGAGTTAATTTGCCTCAGAATAATCTATTGCCCCCTCCCCCCCCAAAAAAAATGCTCCAGCGTTCATTGGTGGGCACCTCCGTTGGAAGCCTATCGTATAAAAGAATAAAATTTACGTTAGGGATTGAAAATCCCTTAGTGCATATTTATATTTCTTATTTGACATATTCACACGAGCAATTAAATTTATTGCGTTTTATCGGAATTCCGCCAGAGAACGCGAAATGATTTGTATAACTGGATATTTCGCATAAATGAGTTTTTAACTGTGTACTTGTAATATGTCAGAACGGGGATCAGCTTGAAAGGAATGTCGGATCCCGCCAAACCAACGAGTTCTATTGGTTTGTATTGGAACGGGAAAGAAGTTAATTATTTCCCGTTCCAATTTCTGCTCTTGTTCAGTTATCGTGGTGTACTTGGATATATAGTACTACCAATGTAAATATATGTTTTGGTTTGGAGCGCTACGTTCTACATTTTTGCCACATGAGGAAGAACGGGACCTACTGCTTAAAGCCAATTCCGAACGGCTATGAACATCCATACCACAGTGGAATTCGAACCCACGAATTCCGGTACCGAAGATAGGCGTCCTAACCGTTCAGCCATCGTCCGGCTGATGCAGAAGGTTACTATTCATGACAGTACCCCTTACAATTCTCGCTTTCTTATTTTTGTTTTGAGATAACTCTTTTCTTATGACCCATGCATATTAATAAACTGATTGAATATTTTTAGTATACATGTATCATTTTAAAAACAAAACTGGGGAATCAATTCTCACTTGCATTAAATATTTAATTATTTAAAGCAAATTTCGAACGGCTACAAACATTCATACTACAGCGGAATTCGAACCCACAAACTTCGGTACCAAGAATTACAGTTCTCATCATTCAGCCATCGTCCGACTGATGCAGAATGTTACTTTTCGTGACAGTACCCCCTATAAATTTTGCTCTTTTTTGTTTTGAGATAATTCTTTTCTTATGACCTATGCGTATTAATATATTGATCGACTACTTCTATTGTAAGTGTAGCATTGTAAAAAAAATACTGGGAAATCGATTTTCACTTAAATATAATTTATTATAAGCAATTATTTTTAACTCATGTAATGTTTTAGCAATATTTTCTTTGTTTCACTGCTTACCATAATCAACGTCATAGCGCCACTTTTATTGCTTTTTTTAATTTATTTACTTTGAACTAATTCGTATTGTTTGTCTCCCAACAGTCTTGTTTCAAATTCAAAAGGTTAAAAGTTGAATAATTTTTGTTTAAAGTGATAAATCAGATAAAATATTTATGTCTGCCTTCAATACATCTGTCGGTAAATATATATCCTTTGTGACGAAGTAAAATATGTAGATGAAGTTATTTAAAAAACACAAGTAACCAAAAATTTCTATCAAACTTTTGCTACGCCATATGAAGTTCTAAGAAACAATGAATTTGATCAATGAATACTCACTGACAATTTAGTATGTTAGTATGAAAGAGAAGAAAGAGAATTAGAAGTTAGAAGAAAGACAATTTAGTATTATATTGATATTAAAGTTCAAAACTTATTTTTCGGGATTTATATAACATTGAGAATGTAATAAAATAAAATTGACTCTCTGAATAGGATTTTGGGGGAGAAAATACCTTTATAAATCAAAGATATAAAAAAAACTTCGGAAATCGCTAAAATAGAACTTTTTGATATTATATCTAGAATTGTTTTAAAATTTATACTTCGTTCCACTGGATTTATAAAACGTTCTTTTAGTGTATTTTTAATCAGAAAAAAGTATTTTTTTCCTAATACATTTAATATGTATTAAGATACTTTACTTACATATATGATTATATATATGTATTATCATACTTATTTTACATATATATATATATATATATATATATATATATATATATAAACAATAAAATATAAAAACTATAAAGGAAGAGCTGAAAGAAACATGCAAAACACACTCATATATATATATATATATAATATGTGTATAATATATATATGTATAATATAACACACACACACACATATATATATATATATATATATATAATATACATGTGTATAATATATATAAATATATACGTATAATATATATAAATATATACGTATAATATATATATAACACACACACATAAACAATAAAATATAAAAAACTATAAAGGAAGAGCTGAAAGAAACATGCAAAACACACCATATATGTATAATAGATATGTATATAATATATATATATATATATATATATATATGTATATTATACATATATATATATATATATATATAATATATACATATATATAATATATATAAATGTATACGTGTGTGTGTCTGTCTAAGAGAGAGAGAGAGAGAGAGACATGTATAAATCTTAAGTGTGTATTGGAAGAACTGTTTTAATACATACCAATATTTTCTAATATTTATATCAAGGGTTTAAAATTAAAATTACTTGTAGTTCTAACAAATTACTTTTTTAATTACACTAGCCTTTGACTTTAAGAAACAATGACAATTACGTTACCATTTGCACTAGATTTCAATGAAAGAAATGCCGTGTTCTTTACAGTAATTAAAATCTTGCATGTTCCACCCGCTTATTAATGTGGATGTACATTTCTTAATTAAATCTATCTCAACTTTTCATACCGCTCTCTTTTGTCCAAAAATTCTAGAAAAGTCTTTTGTTCCGCCCATCATTGTAAACTTGGAGAACACTACCGACAGAATAGCATTAGAGCTTAAACGTTTTAGAGAGGATGTTTGTTCATAGACATTTTCACTTCCTGGCCAACAATAGTGACTCTTCTCTCAAGTGAGATATCACGGATGAAAAGGATCTTATTCTCTCAGTTGAATATTGAATTTGACATTGTCGCCGGTATTCCACATTTGAACTTTTAATGCGTGGTATTTAGAGTAGTTAGAAACTGGAAGGCCTTGAACTGGGGAGAAAAGTGCATACTTGAAATATCGCTCTGTCTTTTTGAGTCGTTAAAAATATGTTTCGTGTCTTTTGGATTTAATAGTATTGCGCAGGTTCCCAATCTTTTTGAACGATGATCTATACATAAGGCAAAAAATATTTGGAACTGGGGAGGAAAATGCGCGTTTGACAAAGTGCATACTCGAAATATATCCGCCTTTTTGACTCAAAGATGTTTCGTATAGTTTGGATTTAATCGTATTGCGCATGCCTTTTATACAGTGATCTTACGTGGAACTGGGGGATACACGATATCATCAATGAGATATCACGGATGAAAAGGATCTTATTCTCTCAGTTGAATATTGAATTTGACATTGTCGCCGGTATTCCACATTTGAACTTTTAATGCGTGGCATTTAGATTAGTTAGAAACTTTAAGGCCTTGAAATGGGGAGAAAAGTGCATACTAGAAATCTGTCTTTTTGAGTCGTTAAAGATGTTTCGTGCCTTTTGGATTTAATCGTATTGCGCAGGTTCTCAATCTTTTTATACAGTGATCTACGCATAAGGTAAAAATATTTGGAACTGGGGAGGAAAATACGCGTTTGACAAAGTGCATACTCGAAATATCTCTGTCTTTTTGAGTCAAAGATGTTTCGTGTCTTTGGGATTTAATCGCATTGCGCAGGTTCCCTATCATTTTATACAGTGATCTATACATAAGGTAAAAAATATTTGGAACTGGGAAGGAAAATACACGCTTGACATATCTGCTCGCCTGTCTTTTTGAGTCAAAGATGTTTGGGGGATGAGTTCTCATACAGTGATCACGGATGAAAAGGATCTTATTCTTCCAGTTGATAAATGAATTTATCTTATTCTTCCAGTTGAATATTGAATTTAACATTGTCGCCGGTATTCCACATTTGAACTTTTAATAAGTGACATTTATAGTAGTTAGAGACTGGAAGGCTTTGAAGTGAGGAGAAATGTGCATACTCGAAATATCTCTGTCTTTTTGAGTCGTTAAAGATGTTTCATGTCTTTTGGATTTAAGCGTATTGCGCAGGTTCCCAATCTTTTTATAAAGTGATCTATACATAAGATAAAAAAATATTTGGAACTGAGGAGGAAAAAATACACGTTTGACAAAGTGCATACTCGAAATATCTCTGTCTTTTTGAGTCGTTAAAGATGTTTCATGTCTTTTGGATTTAAGCGTATTGCGCAGGTTCCCAATCTTCTTCAACTGTGATCTATACGCAAGGCAAAAATATTTAGACTTGGGGAGGAAAACACGTTTGAAATATCTCTTCGCCTTTGTATTGTAAGTCTAAAGATAAAAAGTTTATTTTTTATTTATAATTTGAAGCGCCTAAAGAATTAAATACTTAAATTAAATAATAATAAGAAAATGATATTATTTTCTGTCGATTTAAAAGTTTTGTCTAAATATATCTTAAAAAAATAAGAAAATATTAGATTAAAAACAAATTAAAAATTTTTTTTTATTATTTAATTTTATTTTTTTATATAAATATTTATTATATTATTTTTTTTGTCAGAAAGGATAAAATAATTCATTTTTTAAATCAAATAAATATTAAATTACAATAATTAAACATAATGTACAATAAATTACATTCAGCACATAAAATAAATCATAAGAAAAGTAGTTCAGAAAGTATTTTTTAAAATCAATTTAGATGAATTTGTAAGTATCGGATGTGTTAAAATGTTTTTTTTTAAATTTTTATTTAATTTTTATTTTTTTTATTAAATTATATTGCAGCTTTTTATTGGTTCGAAGCACTACGTTCTACTTTTTTTTTCAACACAAGAGCTAATGAGACCGGTACCAAACGCCTAAAGTCGTTTCGGAATGGCGTACGAATATCAGTCATACGAGTCAATCATACGAGTCAGTTCGAACCCATAAACTACAAAATACATTGTATATTGAAGAGCAGCTCCCTACCTATATAGCCATCATTCAACTAAAAATGTTATTGTAGAGGTTCCCACCTTTGATGGAAGGTTTTTTTTTAAGAAAGTAGATACTGTTTTGGAAACTAAAAGAAATGTATATATATATATATATATATATATATATATATATATATATATATATATATATATATATATATATAATATATATATATATATATATATATATATATATATATATATATATATGTGTGTGTGTGTGTGTGTGTGTGTGTTTGTGTGTGTATGTATGTAAGGAAAATTCTCAGGGGTTTGCAAAACTTAAATCAAGGGTAAAAATCTCCGCGTCATTTTCCATTCCTCTTTTTAACCCCTAACCTAAATTGACCACTGGGGATACCGTTTACGGCCTCAGAGAAGGGGTCTGACCAATTATAATCCTAAATTCCCCAGCGGACAATTTAGAAAATTTCCAAATAAAAAGGAAATACAAGCTGTCGGAGACAGATTTTTCTAGATATTTTCCCACAGATGTTGACCCAGGTGTTACATGTCTTGTACATAGCACTTCATGCTAGCTGACCCTTCAGTTTGTCCTGTCCCTATGATGATGCGGGAACCCGTCCTTCAACGTTATCTTAATAAAGGTCTTTAGCTGAAACGGTATCATTTTTATGGCCATGACTGCAACCCCCCATCAAGAAGTCAGTCTCATTACATATATATATTCTCTAAATTTATATCTGCGTGAGTCATTTCTTGTTAAGATATTTCGTGTATTAAATCTTAATGCGCAGATACTTAAACTTTATGAACGATGATGTTTGGAAGAACTGATACTTTTACAAACTGAGAAGGAAATTATATACGTGAAATATCTCTTCTCCCTTAAGAATGGTTTACTGTTAAAATGTGTCGTATGAAGTAAATTATCTGTATCATTCTTATAAGTATTGTTCTTATTGTAAAGGTTTTAAAAATTTACCTATTAAAAAGGCAGATTTGAGGATGAAAATACATTCTAGAAAATTTTCTGATTTTCTAAAAATTGTTTAATATGTTTTGCATGTTTTGAAATGAATTGTATTTCACAGTCGCATATTAAACAATATGCAAAATTTTAGACGTGTAACTTAAGACATATCAATTTGAAGTTGCCCTTTTATATCAGAATACCATTCTGATATAAAGAAACTTAAATTTTTGTACAGGGTGTGGCATGCACAATCTACATATTATTTAAACTGTAATATCTTTTAATACAGTAATCTTAGAGGAGAAGTGGAATTACTCGATTTTAAAAACTTTCTATTAATACTTCATTTAAGAAAATAATAATAAAAAAATCTTTGAAACATTTGTGGTTTCAGTTGATTTGAGTGTATTAATTTTTATTCGGATAAAATGAAATCACTTGAATGATTAATGAATACCTAATGAAATGAATTGGATGTTAATTTGAGACATCTAAAAGTACCTGTATAGAGCTAAGGAAAAAGATCGAAGAGACACTTTTATGTTTTTCAGTATATCCATGCTTTGTACCAAGCGTTTAGCAACCACTTCCCATAACTCACACTATCATAATGAAAACAATAATGAGTTTCTTTGCTTTTGTTGGTATTTGACGAAGGCACTAAGTACGGAAACTATGAAATTAATGAATGGTTATTAATGCACAATTTCTTTTTCTTAAATATTGAGGCTTTGGTCTCTGATAAATTTTGAACATTCATCATATTAATGGAGTTCGTTCAGTCTGCTTACATGGAGACTGATTCGATTTATTTGTGAATTGTTAATTAAATATCAGATTAAATGAAGACTGCGGGTTTCGGTGTTGCATCTAGAACAGTGTTGTCAAAAATGTTGTTACTTTTAGTAGATCAGGGGACATATCGGGAACAATTGGTAGTAGGAGACAATACTTTGTATTAAGGGACGATCCTCGGAAATTCAGAACGTATGGAATCACCCTAGCTTAAAGTCAATTCTGAAAACAATAATGGAGCTATGTAAATTATTTCTCTCTTTTTATTTCTATTTTCTTATATACATATGATAATGTTGTAGCATTCAGAAATAGAAATTGCAGCACGAAAATTCACGTCAGTATCTACCATGAACAGAAATTTAGTGGCTATGGAAATCTATATAAACTACATCCTTATAACATCCCGGGCTAAAAAGAAAAGGATAGAAGCGACACTTATGTTTGTCAGCACGTCTATGCTGTGTAACAACCGCTTAGCAACCACTTCCAATAACACACACAGTCACACTGAACACAACATTGGAGTCTCTTTTCTTTTGTTGGTATTTATCGACGGCATTAAGTATGGAAACAATGGAAGGCATGGAAATGGAACAAATGGAGAATGGAAGTATGAAAACAATGGAAGATACGGCACTTTGATAAACACAAGTAGTCTCCAGTGAGTTGACACTGGTTTGTGTGCAAATTACAAGGTAAACTTTTGATTGCCGATGATAAAATATATTATTTCAAGTAAATATATATAGTTTTTTATACCAACAAAAATAGATAGCTCCTGATCTCAAGAATTTAAAACCTGCGTTCTCCAACTCATCAAAATGTTGGAAATGAAAGTCTCGTAAATATCGTATAAAATAGTGTTTAGAAGAAGGAGAGAAACTGCATTAATTTTACATTAGATTCGAAACACCAGAAAAGTCTGAAAACATGTCCGGCAAATTGTGAAATTCCTTCCGATCATTACGCAGCTTAAGGTGTAGATTTGCGCTCTTACAATGAAGGGTGTGGCCGCATCGCTTCTGATCTAGGCTACAATCTTGTCATTCCTTATAATTGTGCCTGTCGGATTTTACTTTCCGCTTTGGCCACAAGTTGTTGTCAGACTGTCGAGTGTTTTGTCGACGTAATTTTTTAGCTGAAAATTAGATAATATTTAATGAAAAGTTTAATATTGTTTAAAACAGTTTATGCATTGAATATTTTGTTGTTAAATGATTAGGAGTTGGAAAAAAAAACCTTTGTGCTTTATATAGAAGAACAGAACTAGTTTTAAATGTATTTTAAGACTTTTGTGAAGAAGATTATGAATATTCTTGTTTTTGAATTGTATAATTTTAAGCTAGGGGTGAGGGTTAAACTATCGGTTTAGACCCGTTTTAACCGTCCTGGTAAATATAAATTTTGACTGAAATTCACCAGGATATGTTGAATATGGATGATAGGAACGATATCTTCTTTGCGTTCGAGAAGCAGTTAGCATACGGCCATGTTAAAGGTTTTAAAAGTTTAGAGAAAAGAGCCAATTTTGCAGAATTTTTTTTAAAAATTATTCCAAATCAAAGGAAGCATCGTCGGTTGAGAGGATAAACTTCAGCCTAAACACTATTGCGAACAAAATGGTATTTTATACTGTAGGTAATGGTATTACTTACAGTATAACAGTGCAGTACAGTACCTACAGTAATACAGTACATAATGGTATTTTATACTGCATCAGCTTGAAGAAATGCATAGCTTTACCCTCTAAAATATAAACTTCAGAAGCTGACAATTGATCGGAATATTTTAGACGAATTTACGTTGGAGAGTTGTCCGGTAAAATTGTTAATGTACCTCGAAGACTAGAAACGATTTGATTTGTTCAACTACCTCAGGAAGTTGAAGAGTATTCATCTGACTCGAATTTCAATAGACTGCTGTAGAAATCAAGGACATTTTATAAAGTAATTTGGTTTACAAACATTACGGCATAAAAGATTATCTACAACAGAATCTAAAATGTTGAGTTTGTGAGGAGCTAGATCCTAATTATACTTATCTAATAAACCAAGCATTGGAAAATATTTTTCATCTTAATTCAGGTAGGATCTAATAAGTAAAAATAAAAAAATATGATGTGGACATCAGACTTCCTCGTTCGCCTATTAAATAATACAAATTTTTATTTTGATTGTATAATGCGTCATGGTAATTATCATTTGCATAGTCTCTTTTTTCTAGTTCTTTTTTCTCAAGGTAACTGTATAGACTGAAGTAGAGTTAAAGTACCATTTGATGGCAAATCGTAACGTTAATACCCGTCATATTGAGACTTTTTGTTATATAGATATTTCATTGTAAACCGAATTTTCCCGCTATTGGATTCATTTTCTTGATTTAAGAAAAGAAAAAATGAATACAAGTATCCTATGTACGCTTTCAAATACGGGGACTTTTATTTATGAATTCGCCCTAACAATGAAGTAGGTGTGTTGACCATTTAATTATAGGAGCATCCTATTGGTGATCAATTTTACTTCCTATGTACGAATAACACAGATAAGAAAGCCTTTCACGGGGTTTGTACCCACATCTTCCAGTGGGATAGGCGAATGTTCTAACCTCTCTGATCGGGCTGTCACCTAATCAAAACCTCTAGAAGAAAAATCTGAAATATATTTCACACCCTGGTCCTCCCCCAAAATTCAAATCTAAAGAACGATTTACCGTAAAATTACTGAAGCTTACAAAAACAGGATCTGCTGTATAAAGGCAGAGCAAAACGACTCTCCGTATAAAAACACAAAACATTAAAACATTTCCACTTGTTTCACCCTTACGCCAAAATTTTTTAAGCATGTTTTTTTTTTATCGTGTACGCTGTGTATTTTACGTCGTGTCTTTTCCCTGCTCCGTTTCCAAAGGCGATGAATAGACGGTCTCCAGTTAATACAGGGAGGGTATGCAAAATATCAAGATCAATATAGAACTCGTTAATTGCGCACGCGCCACTCTATCACGGATATTGCACTCTTGCGTGCAGCCGCGGTCGACGTGAACAACTGAAATCTAACGCCTTCTAAAGAATTGGGAAGCAAACTATTTACCAGAATTTTCATAATCTGAGCAATTTCCCCAACACACTGATGAAGGATTTCTATGTTTGGTCACCTCATGAAAGGCGTCCTAATCCAAGTTGCCTGGCACCGAACCAGTGTCCTATCCAAAATTTCTGTCAGGAGGTATACGGGGCTAATATTTAAACTGTAATTTTAGTTGTGCGCTTTCAACTTGAAATCTCTTGAATTGAAGCTTTTTTTAACCCAAAGTTGTATGTGATATGCAATCTTTCAATTCCTTAATAAATAAGACATTTAAATAATTTATAAAGAATTATAATTTAATAATATAAAAATTAAACTATTAATTCAATAAAAGGTAGTATATATTAGTCTAATGAGGATTAATTAATCGTATATTAGTGTTGTTCTGGCTGTAGAAGAAACATTTATACTACTGATCGCAATATATCGTATGTATGTTTTGTATTTATACACACATACTATTTTATATTTGGATACAGCCCCTCATCTGAGTAATTTTAGTAACAACGAATTTCAAATTTGTTCTATTGACGATTATTTTCAAAACTTTCAAGTTATGTGTTTGGGGCATTTACAAATGTTGCTGTTCACATTTATCTGAAAATTATGAGCATTTTATTTTGGGTTGCATTCGCGCATGCGCCTTGAAGTTTATTTTAATAAATCTCCTCATCTTTCATTCAATATTTATTATTTAACTCTAATTGCGGAGTACTGTGTATAATAAAGTTTGTCATGTTTTCTGAAAATAACATTCCTCTATATCAAGAATGCAGCAAATTGTAAGCAAAACCCTTGGAAAAATTTGCGAATTTTTGTATAAATAAACCCTAATTTTTCTAAGCGCATAGTGCTATGCTAATAAAAATGAACACAGATTATCATGCGAAGCTTCCTAATCATGTGCTAGATTTTGAGCATGTTTCATACGTTCATTTTTACAAGATTATTCAAAATATTTCTTATTTTTTCAGTTTCTTGATGAACCTCTATGGACTTTAGAAAAACCTCTTCTTCGTAATATAGGCCTCTATCATCGTCTTTACATGACTAAGGTTTCAAGCCTGAGATAATTCCCTATTCTTTTCTCTAGATAATCAACAAAGCGTCTGAAATCTCAAGAGGGTACAGATGCATTATAGAAGCCGTGTTTTTTTTCGCCAAATTTGGCGGTTTTTATGGGGCGATGAGTGGATTGGTGTGTTAGCCCTGACTTTTGTGGTGGGCTATGGCAGCTCTGATATGTTCTTGCTGCACCCCATTGTTGCATATGGTTTCTGACTTCAGTACCCGGCACTATTCGAGAAATTTGCACCTTAGCTGTTCTTTTAGCTTCCAGTCACCTAGGTCAGGTTGTATATATATATTTTTTTGTTCTTATTATTTTCTGAGATTTAGTAACTTAGTTATGGTGAGTGTAATTATTTCGGTTCTTACTATTTTTGGAATTGTTAAAAAGTATCAGGATATTCTAAATCAAACAATTGGAATAATTTTATTTATCATTTTCTGGGATTTACTAATTTAGTTCTGGTGCAGTTATTTCAGTTCTTACTGTTTTTGAAATTGTTAAAATATATATATCAGGATATTCTAAATCAAAAAAGATGGTTTGGTTAACGTAAAAAATGATAATTATTATGCTGATTTTATTTTAATAATATTTTAAATTGTTAATCTGTTTTTTTTCTTTAAGTTTAGTTTTGTTAATGTTGCGTTTCAAATATGCCATGTGACCGCGGCCATATTTTTTACTTTTTTTTTATCCTTCCGAAAATACGTACCGCCGCCCTGATTTTTTACTTGGCGATTTCTCAAAACGAGTTTTTCTGTTGGTCGCCAAAAGAAACATGGCGAACGGGGCCGGCGTCAATAATGCATCTGTTCCCTCAAGAGACCAGTAGTCATTGGCAATATAGTGTTAATGTTATAACAGTCTTTAATACAAAATATGAACATTTTACGGCTAGTCGTTTTAACGTTATTCCCGTTAGTGCTAATGTATATTTTATTGAAAATTTTCATTACATAAAATGCCGATTGCAATCAAAAAAGTAGGCACTCATCTAAAGGTTATAACAGTCATAAATTCAAAGTTTGAACATTCTACGGCTAATCGTTTTTGAGTTATGCGAGATGCATACATACGTACAAAGGCCATGACAAAATTAGTCAAAATGTACTCAAGAATGGTCAGAATGTATATTATATGTATATATACATGCATGCTTACACACATACATACATACATACATACATACATACACATATATATATATATATATATATATATATATATATATATATATATATAATATGTGTGTGTGTATAGAGCTTAACCCCTTCCGGTATGATTTAATAATGAAAAACTGTGCATGAAATAACCATTTAATTTTTATTTAAAAAACTTGTTTCATTTTACAATTCTTACATATTCTTAATTAAAATCCACTTTTTACATAGTGTTAAATAATATCAGAAACAGTAAAATTAAGAAAATATCAAAGCAAAACATTAATAAGGTATACAGATAATAGTCTTCAAGCTAGTGGTACTTTTCAAAACAAAGTGCAAAGGAATTCTTAATTGTTTACACCGCCAAGTAGTCTCACTTTTAATTTGATTCTTGTAACACACACGGCATTTCTTAGTAGGTTTTCTTTTATTCTGACTCATTAATTTGGCAATGACTTGTACCAAGTAAACAATATGCAATAGTGACTTGTGATTTTCACAAGTGATAAAAGTGTTGCCAAATTCAGTACACTAGAAATTTTAAACTAAATTAATTATCATATTTAACAGTAACTTTAATCGCATGACGAGTGTAGCTCGTCATTGTGCGGTATGGAAAGAAAAACTAATGACGAGCTAGACTCGTCATTTTACCGGAAGGGGTTAAAATTTCGTACAGGGGTAACAGTGAGACTTGTCAAAATAATTCAGATAAGGTCAAAATTAATATATATTTTGAAATCCGAGCACTAAATGTTTTCACTATAAGAACTTTTCCTTTTCGTTACGTTCGGGAGCTCGTAGGCTCAAATACCAGTATACTATGAATGTTCTTGGCCGTCCGAAATCAGCTATAAGCAGTAAGTCCCAGTCTGGATAAACCATCGAGTAACAAAATAAAGTAGATCGTAAACTCGAAACCAAACTAAAACCGTGACTTCATACAATTAAGTAAAAACCGGCACTTTGGACCAAATACAAGGATAAAATCTACAAATGTTTTCAAATAGGGTCCTTTTATACGTCATTACGTATCTGAAATTAAAATGATGTACGAAAATATTTTTAAAAAGTACACCTAACGTCAGTATCACTAAATATGTACAACTAGATCGCAGGCTGATAACGAAACAGCTATTATTAATATATAGAATCAACCACAATAAAGCAGAGGTACTCATGTTAGTGAGTGATTAAAAAAACAAGGTTTTAAAAATGTTTTACTCACGCAATATGGACGCGTTTTCAAAATGTCCTAACCATTTGAATAATCGGATGCATAAATATAAATGTCGAGAACTCCCCTAGAAGACGTTTTCCTGCAAGTCTCACCCGGAGAGACGAGACCGTGCAACAAGTGTTTCCTTTGCTCTTTCATTAATCTTAAATTTTCCAATGGAAAATAAAATCTGGAGCCGCGAATTATTTACCCTCTTAAAAATGCGGAAAATGAGTGAATGAAGAGTCCGGCTCGGTTGTTAATGGACACTCTTGCAGAAGCTTTGGAATCATTTATCCGGAGACAGGGGACGGGCGAGCAGTTACGGTCAGGGAGAATTTTTCGAAGAGGCGGGGGTGATGATAATATGTTTAAAGCTTCGGAGAGGAGGGAGCTTATAAAAATTATCCGAAACCGCATGTGACAGCACACTTTGGAAGGCTTCCAACTCATTTTCTAACTGCCTCCTAACGCATTTATCACTTCCTTCATTTTCTTTCTTCGCCGTAGGGAAAAGTCGATACGAGAAGCACATGCACACTAAGCATAAGTGGATAAGCATGTTTGTTTTACTTCTTCCCATATATTTCACGTAGGGACCAATGAACGAATTTATCTTTAACCTACCATTAAAACTATTGGCCTTCGCAAAGTTTACTATTCCATATATTACTTTTACGACCGAAAATTGCATTTAGGATAAGATTTAATGCTCTTTTTATGTACGATGGCTGTTAAATAAGCAAGACTATGATATTTAAATAAGACTATAATATTTATACAAAAATCGGGGTACCTTTAATCATCATTATTTATACGGTATTTTTGTCCATCTGAAGGTAACGTCATCAGCGGGAGTTGCTTCCATATTTCTGTGGTTTACGGTGTCTCCATATTGAGATTGAATATATTTTATTTGCGTCACCATATTGTGCAAGGATGACAACCAAAGAAAGTTGAGCGTTCCCTGCCTCTGTTGAAGTTCTCTTCGCTTCGTCTTTCCTCCGAATGGGCCTTAGCAAAAAAAATCCAAAAGCCGCTGTTGCCAAGGCTAAAGACGACTGACTTGCGTTAGCCACCCCTCTTGTCCAAAGGGGTCGAAGGGGGGGCACACTTACATCGCCGTCGTCCCTCGGTCAGTCTCCCATGCTGGCGTTGTCCAGGAGTGCAACTCATTGTTATAAACCCCTAAGTTAAATTGACCA
>CM063508.1:67672724-67767724 GCA_032207245.1 Pardosa pseudoannulata | reverse complement strand
TATATATTTGAACATTTGAAACTAACATTTAGAAATGATACAATGAAAAATGAATCAGTTGATAAGTAGTCAAGATTGGTTAAAATGATTAGATATGAGAAGGGGGAAAATATTAAACAGTTGGGGATGTCTACTAAATGCCATTTTGTCACAATTTTTACTAACTCAAATGCAACTACGCAATGTTGTTGAAGTTCAAAACAGAAAAGAAAGTAATTAAGAAGGATCAAGCAGATATTCATATTTGATCTTGCGTCATATTTAAACTCATGGCATATTTTGTCCAATATTTTTTAGAGAAATTTTGTAGATAAATGTTGTGCAGAAATGAAGTCATGGGTGACCTTCAGAAACTATAAAGTTTAAAGATGTATTTGATGATATGAAAACAATTCTTAGAAAAGTTAAAATAAAAAATGAATCTAGTGATATGTAGTCAAGAATGGTTAGATCAGCGAAAGGGAAAATTTAGATGCGGATGTCCAATAAATCTCACATTTTCTCCCTTATTTTTACTAATTCAAGAGTAACTACACAATGCCGTTGAGACAAGAAAAGAAAGAAAAAAACTGATACTAAGCAAGGATAAAAAAAATCTTATTTGATGTTAAGTCATATTTTATCTTGCTGCATATTTTGTCTAATATTTTTAGAGAAGTTTCATAGAATAGTGTGTAGAAATAAAAATCGTAGGTGACCTTCAGAAACCATAAAGATTAAATATATATTTGAACACTTGAAACTAACATTTAGAAATGATACAATGAAAAATGAATCCTTTGATAAGTAGTCAAGATTGGTTTAACAGATTAGATATGAGAAGGGGAAAATAATAGACAGTTGAGGATGTCTACTAAATGTCATTTTCTTCCAAATTTTACTAACTTAAAATGAAACTACGCAATGTCGTAGAAGTTAAAAATAGAAAAAAAACTGAAATCAAGAAAGGATCAAGCAGGTATTCATATTTGATCTTGCATCATATTTAAACTTATGGCATATTTTGTCCAATAGATTTTAGAGAAATTTTGTAGATAAATGTTGTGCAGAAAAAAAAATTGTGGGTGACCTTCAGAAACTATAAAGTTTAAAGATATATTTGATGATTTGAAAATAACTCTTAGAAAAGCTGAAATGAAAAATGAATACGGTGATAAGTAGTCAAGATTGGTTGAAAAGCTTAGATGTGCGAAGGGGAAAAATGATGCGGATGTCCAATAAATCTCACATTTTCTCCCTTATTTTTACTAATTCAAGAGCAAATACACAATGCCATTGAGAAAAAAAAATGATACTAAGCAAGGATCAAGTAGAAAATTTTATTTGATGTTACGTTATATTTTATCTTGCTTCTTATTTTGTCTAATATTTTTAGTGATATTTCATAGAATGGTGTGTAGAAAAAAATTATAGGTGACCTTCAGAAATAATAAAGATTAAATATATATTTGAAAATTTGAAACTAACATTTAGAAAAGACACAAGGAAAAATGAATCCGTTGATAAGTAGTAAAGAGTGGTTAAAAAGATTAGATATAAGAAGGGGAAAATATTAGACAGTTGGTGATGTCTACTAAATGTCATTTTCTTCCAATTTTTACTAACTCAAATGCTACTATGTGATGTCGTTGAAGTTAAAAACAGAAAAAAATCGAAATTAAGCAAGAATCAAGCAAATATTCATATTTGATCTTGCGTCATATTTAAACTTATTTTCATATTTTGTCCAATAGATTTTAGAAAAATTTTGTAGATAAATGTTGTGCAGAAAAAAAAATTGTGGGTGACCTTCAGAAACCATAAAGTTTAAAGATATATTTGATTATTTGAAAGCAACGCTTAGAAAAGTTACAATGAGAAATGAATACGGTGATAAGTAGTCAAGATTGGTTGAAAAGCTTAGATGTGCGAAGGGGAAAAATTAGAAGCGGATATCAAATAAATCTCATATTTTCCCCTTATTTTTGCTAACTCAAGTGAAATTGCACACTGCCACTGAGAAAAAAAAACAATGAAAAAAATTGATACTAAGCAAGGATCAAGTAGAAAATCTTATTTGATGTTACGTCATATTTTATCTTGCTGCATATTTTGTCTAATATTTTTAGAGAAATTTCATAGATAAATGGTACGTAGAAAAGAAATCGTAGGTAACCTTCAGAAACCAAAAAGATTAAATATATATTTGATCACTTGAAACTAACATTTAGAAAAGATACAATGAAGAATGATTCCGTTGATAAGTAGTCTCGACAAAATTGGCTAAAAAGGTTAAATCTGCGAAGAGGAAAAAATTAGACAGATGGGGATGTCAACTGAATCTTACTTTTTTTTCTAATTTTTACGAAATCAAATGCAATTACGCAATATAGTCGAGACTAAAAGCAAAGAAAAAATTGAAATTACGTTAGGATCAAGCAGAAAAAATTCTTTTGTTGTAGATTTCTTACATTACGCAACAAGACATTCAGCTTCGTGTTCGTTACATATAATACAAATTAGAAACATTTTGTTTCCGTCTAAGAAATTTCATAAAACCAATGTAGCGTTTTCTAAAGTGCGATGGGCAGAATAAAACACGTATAAAAGGGGGATAGTTTCGTTTTCTATTTTATGTGCACAGTTTTGTTTTGGTTTGTAGTGCTACGGTCTACTTTTTGCAAAACGAGGGCTAATGAGACCGGGACCTACAGCTTGAAGCCGATTTAGAACGGCTACGAACATCCATGCCATTGTGGGATTCGAACCCACGAACTCCGGTACCGAAGGCCAGCACCCTAACCTATCGGCCATCGTTCGACTTTATGTGCACAGACATAGTATGTTAATATTTTAAGAGCTTTAACTCATTTCACCCCAAGTTATTTATTTTGCTGAAATTTTATAATTATTATATATGTGTCATATTAAACCTAAATATCCCCTATATAATAATAGCCTAAGTTATCCGTCCGCCTGTCTTCGAATTTATGAAGCGGTTGTACCTGGTGGAATGGATATAAGCTTCCATACTGGATTCTTGACGAGTTAGGGTTAGCAAAGTTCAAAATCCACCCCTTCTCCCCTTTTCTAGCATTTATTGCCATTATTTTAAGCCTTATTTCCCCCTATTTTATAAGAGCAAGCGATTAAATTTATCAATTTGTCACAAAATAAATAGGTAAAAATAACATTTTTTCTAGCATTATGACGTCATTCCTTTAACCATCTCATTTAATCTTTATTTATTTTAAATTATTTAAATATCGTCTGCATTATCTTCATACGCTTTATCTCTGAACTTAGGCCGAACGATGCCCGAATGGTTAGGGTGCTGGCCTCCGGAACCGGAGTTCGAGCGTTCGAATTCCACTATGGCATACATGTTCGTAGCCGTTCGGAATCGGCTTTGTTATAATAGTTTTTACTGGTAATGGGTTGAATGTGGGATTAAGTGGTTTTCTATGGGGAACTAGGATTGTTTACACCTGAAAGAGAAACCCATAGAAAAGACAAAAAATATATAATAATTAAGTGGGTGACGCATAGTGGCAATACACGTTATGGCCTTAACCCAATATTTAATATTAAATTGAACTTGGCCTTTTTTTTTTTTTTTTTTTTTTTTTTTTTTTTTTGCTGATTTAAGTTTAAATTTTAAATTAAAAAAGGAACACAATAGGCATTAAAATAAAAGGAAAGGAGAAGTTACTGATTTAATACTGTTTATTGATAATTAATATAAAATTAAAATAAAAAGTCTAACTATCCAACTGGGTATCTTGAGTCTGCAGGACTGCAACGGCTGGTAACCACTGATGGCTGGTATTCGCATTAACATTCCAATGGCCTGGTGGCACGGTGGAAAACCGCCAAGCGCAGGACTAAAAACATGCCAATGTGTGGAGAGGGGTATGTCATATCATCAAAAAGGGCGAAAATTATAAAGCTATTGCAACTCGGCGCTCGCCAAGGAAAACACCACGTGACGCTCCTGGTATGTGTGATGTCAACTGATTGAATGTCCAGGGCGTCTTATGCGATAAAAAAAATAGGTTTTTCGCCTCACCAACGTGATAATTGGGAGCACGGCAGGAAAGTTACACATAAGGAATTTTTAAAGGAAGCTTATAGACTTAAATGGGAACTAAATGAAAAGTAATTAAAATTAACTAAATGGAACGTTATGACAGGCTTTAAGTAGTAGGTCTCGGTCTCATTAGCCCTAGTGTTGCAAAAAGTAAACCGTAGCACTCCAAAACCAAATCACTGAACTTAGATATTACATAAATAATTTGGCTCAAATAATATATTGGGTACTTACGTGATAATTTTAAATTTAATCATCGATTACTTTTGTTGCAATGAAAATTTTATCACCGGTATTAACAACAAATTCTAACTACCTCCAGTGTGTAGTAGAAGTGATAGTTTCATTCCTTTACTTAAATTAATTACTGTGGCAAAAAGCTGTAAAAAACTTAACGATAATTTCGACGTAGCTAAGAAAACTTTGAATTATCTTTCTAAAGGAATTCAACGTGATTTTAAACTGCATTCACAGCATCGGGAGACTTTACAGGAATATGAAAATAAACTAATTATTGAGCGTGTACCAGATAATTCTCAGCCAAAAAACCATTTTTTTATCTGCCTTATAGGGTACTTTACAATTCTGGAAAATTAAAAAGTTTACTGATCCCGTCATATGACGGGCTATATGTAGTACTAATATAACAATATTTGAAAACATTTATACACTTTTTGAAGGAAAATATGACTCCTTCCTCTACAGATGACACTGAGATTAAAGGGATAAAATTTGCACCTCCAAATGCTATTTTTTTATCTAACATGTGGGGAACCCGAGAGATTATTTTCAGTAGATGGATGCTTTTGCACCAAAATTAGGTCTTCATTAAATAAGGTAATAAAACTTGGAACGAATCGATCTTTATTAGGAGTATCATTTTTAAATATATTAAGTTATAAAGATTATCTATTACTGTGTATTATTCTTTGCACGCTTACGTTTGATATTTAACATTTTTAATTTTTCATTAATATTACTATTAATTGATTATGAAATTAAATTTATTATTATTTAATGTTTTATGGATATTTAAGGTTTGGTTTGGTTTAGAGTGCTACGGTATACTTTTTGCAACAGGAGGGCTAATGAGACCGGGACCTACAGCTTAAAGTCGATTCCGAACAGCTACGAACATCCATGACATTGTGGGATTCAAACTCACGAACTCCGCTACCGAAGGCCAGCACCCTAACCAATCGTCCATCGTTCGGCTATGGACATTTAAATACTTAGGATTTATAATACTTATAACATAATATTTTGTTTTAAATATAAAAACGCAAAATTCCAAATTATGACTATTTACTACCTAATACCTACTTTTATGTTAAATTTCCGAAAAAATATTGATAGGTTTTTGATAAGCCGTTAATCAGGTTTCCATTTATCGAATTACCGGTAAAAGGTAAAGTCGGAAATGTACAAGCCCTAAGCAGTAAGCCTTCCTCACTGTGCTGAATCCCAGCAATCCGTTTGATTGGGAACTTAATTACAGTTACAGTTAATAAAATCACAGTTTCCCAAGACTTTTTCTATAACCTTGCATTATTTTCTTTCATTCATGAAATTCACAAGACTAGTGTGACTTTTTGTAATAGAGCAATAGGCAGATTAAAAGAACACATGAGTAAATTTGTTATCAAATGATATTCTCTGTGATATTACTCAGCCGAACGCTGGCCGAGATTGGTTAGGGCGCTGATCGTCCGTAACCCATTCGTGGGTTCGATTAAATATGGCAGTTGCATGTTAATAAAAAGCCGTTCCCCAATCGGCTTTTAAGCAGTAGGTCCGGTCCTTGCATTATTTTTTTCTCATGAAATTGCAAAACTAGTGTGACCGTAATAGAGCGCAGATTAAAAGAACCAAAGTAAAACCAAATATTCTGTGATATTACTCGAATGCTTTGAGATGTTTCTTTAAGTACTCCGTAACCCATCTGACGAGGAACTTAAATATAGTTGCAGTTAATAAAAGTAACGTTACCAAAAACCTTTCCTTCAACTACAAATAAAGCTGCGTGATGTAACCTTGCATTATTTTTTCATTCATGAAATTCACAAGACTAGTGTGACTTTTTGTAATAGAGCAATAGGCAGATTAAAAGAACTCATAAGTAAATTTGTTATCAAATGATGTTCTCTGTGATATTACTCGAATGCTTTGAGATGTTTCTTTAAGTACTCCGTAACCCATCTGACGAGGAACTTAAATATAGTTGCAGTTAATAAAAGCAACGTTCATAAAAACCTTTCCTTCAACTACAAATAAAGCGGTGTGATGTAACTTTGCATTATTTTTTTTCATTCATGAAATTCACAAGACTACTGTGACTTTTTGTAATAGAGCAATAGGCAGATTAAAAGAACTCATAAGTAAATTTGTTATCAAATGATGTTCTCTGTGATATTACTCGAATGCTTTGAGATGTTTCTTTAAGAACTACTTAACCCATCTGACGAGGAACTTAAATATAGTTGCAGTTAATAAAAGTAACGTTCCCCAAAACCTTTCCTTCAACTACAAATAAAGCTGCCTGATGTAACCTTGCATTATTTTTTTCATTCATGAAATTCACAAGACTAGTGTGACTTTTAGTAATAGAGCAATAGGCAGATTAAAAGAACTCATAAGTAAATTTGTTATCAAATGATGTTCTCTGAGATATTACTCGAATGCTTTGAGATATTTCTTTAAGTACTCCGTAACCCATCTGACGAGGAACTTAAATATAGTTTCAGTTAATAAAAGCAACGTTCCCAAAAACCTTTCCTTCAAATACAAATAAAGCGGCGTGATGTAAATATTTCACGTCATCTAGACAATACTTGGCATTCCCGACGTCTACCATTGTGTTATCTCGAATCTAGGAATGGCCATTCGCCACTAGTGTTGTTTTTTTGTGTACTCCCCGACTTTTGTTGGTAATGCGATCCAACTAACTTCGACAGAGCAAGAAAAAAAGTGCGTGTGTTTGTGTGCGGGAGAACAATAAACGGAGAACATGATATGATCCGCGACGAACTTTGCCGAAACAAATGTTGGCAGGAGTTTCAATAGTCGGGTGGCCCTGGGCCAAGTTCTGGCATTCGAATGCCCCTTCAGAAACAATCGAAATAAATACACGAGTTCGCGAACTGAGTGGACAGACGTCAAAGAAGCATTTTAATTTAATGCAACTTCCCCTTTATTTTTTCGGATCTCGCCCTTCTGATCAAATGGCGCATACTGCTATGCATAAATACAAACAGGGAAGGGAAATAAACCAACAAAAAGTTCCTTTTTATCATTTTCTATGTATCATACATTCTTTGTATACATGATCGAAAATTTACAATACTTTATGCATTCAGATTTCTTATTTTTGCTGAAAAAAATTTCAAGATTTCCATTTGTGACAAACATGTCACTAAGACTTATGATACACTATTTGTTACAAACTGAAAGCTTTTCTAAACGAACGAAAAATGGGAAGTCCCGAGTTGCTAAGGCTGGGTTTTATATCTTTTATTTTGTTACGAATCTTTCTGGGGAAAGGCTCTCGAGACTAGATGGAGTGAAAACTTAAATTCTCGAATTTTCCCACGGGAGAATGATTTGACAAACAATCGTTTAACAGAATTAGAAAATCTCTTAGCAGATTCGAGTAAATAAGCTGTAAAAACATTCGGAGATCCCATTAATCTGATTTCATGTGGATAGCTGTATAAAAGTAATGAGCACATAAATCTGAACTAAACATTTTTATTAAAACAAAAGAATGTTAGACGAGTTTTTTCTAATTTTTATTCTTTTAAAAGTGTCCCCATAGTATTAGCAATAAAACTTTGATTAAAAGTATTACAAACAAGAAGGATTTTACTCTTTTAATCTCACTAATCTTTCTGATCTACAGATCATTGCAGAGTAAAATTTGGATTATATTGATTAAATAAATATTTATATTTCATATAATTAATATAAAATATATAATTTAATATTTTATAATTAACCCTCTCTAAGAACTTATCACTGAATCACTATTTTTAAAATACTTTGGTAAGCCATTTTGTTATCTCTTCTTAGGTCTCCAATTTGATAATAAATTCAGAAGTAACAAAAAAAAATAAAATAAATGTCTTAACCTTATAAAGAGGTTTGAAAAATTAAAGGTTAGCTTTGGATAAAGAAAAGACAATATTAGGAAGCTAATTTCTACTATACATAGACCTTCGTTAATTTGAATCATTTATGTTCATTCGATGCAAATTCCTTTTTAGAGCGGATTAGGGCACTTTTATCTGTTATGTCTTGTTGTATTTATGAAAATACACCTTGTGCTTGGCGCTTATGTCTTAAATAGGACCTTACGCCTTAAAACTTTAACTAACCAACCATCCTTTTTAGAGCAAAATAGGCTTTCTGAATATTATGCATTACAACATAAAAAGAAATAAGCAGCATAAAAAGTCATGCCTTTCAAAATACCTAGTTGTTGATGATAGTTATACTTCTTACAAAAAAAAGAAGTTAAAATTACATTAACTTAATCAAATAATCTGAATGAATTTATTTTCTCAAATCAATCTTAATTCAAAAAGAGTTTAACCTTATCACTGCTACGAAAATAAAGGGTTAAAAGACTAAATTAGTTTAAATGAGGAATTTTCACGTTTTCTAATTTTGATTTTAAACGATAGAAGACAAAAAAGTAAGCAGGACAGTAGCTATTTTTTTTTCATTTGGGGGCCTAATGAGTGATTTCTAATGGGTTTTATAGCGGACTCTTTAACGTCTATCAAAAACGCTACTTTATCTCCGCCGAGTTTGTGACGTCATCGTTCATGTAAACACCGAGCTCCTATGCTGTTTACATGTTAAAAGGCGACTTTTAAATTTGTTTTTTGTGTAAAGTATCGCATATAATAGCATTTTTTTGTTATGTCTGGCATTAAAAAATCATACTCTAAATATTGTATTGTGCCACTCTGTAAAAATACAACAACTAATTGCAATGAGAAGATATTTTTCAGCGTCCCAAAAGACCCACATACACGTAAAATCTGGACAACTGAGATGAAAAGGGATGAGAAATTAAACCTCAAATTATCATATAAATCATCACTATGGGTTTGTGAAGACCATTTTTCGGTAAATAAATGTTTGCATTTGTTTAAATATTACTATTTTAGAACAATTAAAGTATATAAAAATACTTCTATACCTTTAAAAGGATTGTTGATTAACCACTGCTATTTAACTTTTAAAATTGCTAATTTTCGAGTATTATCACAGAGTTCAAGTACAATAAATATTTTATAAAGCATATAAATATCGAAAAACATATAAATATCTAAAGCATATAATTATCTAATAAATAACTCGGGGGAGGGGAAAGTTATGTATTTTCAAGGTATTATAAATATTTTCTTCAGAGATGCATACTTTCTTATGTATCAAATGTAACAGTGATATTTTTCGATTAAATTGGTGACTAATTTGAAAAAAAAAAGTATAATATTTTTAAAATACTTAATAATTATATTACTTTAAAAATTAAATTTAATTTGAGAAATTTTATACATTTTTTAATTTGACATTAATATTAAAGGCAATAAAATTGTATTGCTATTTAAAAATGTATAAATAATTAAGTAAAGCCATTTAAAGATTTTAAATTTCTTTTCATCATATTTAAAATATCTAAGAATTTATTTTGTTTTGGTTTGGTTTTGGAATGCTACGGTCTACTTTTTGCAACACGAAGGCTAATGAGACCGGTCTCACAAAAAATACCTCCTCTAATTTTTATTTTAATATTACATCCGTCTCTATTTATAAAAAACGATGCAACTACAAATGTGTATGTATATGATATATGTATATTTATTTGACTTGTTTGTGTTTACAAACAAACGAGCTGTGTTTAGCATGAATAAAGTATTAATACATGTTAAGTAAAATTGGAAAAAAAAATATAAATGATTTTACACACCTTTGGGTTTTAATTCCTCGTATTTCTGCTCCCATAAAATCCGGGTTTTTTGCCAAGAAAGAAAACATTGACATGCTGTCAATTTTCGGGAGGTTGTCTGATTGGTAAATCCAGGTAGAAGAGACATTTATGACAAATTGAGATAACTAAGCTATCTAGATCGATAAAATGAACCTTCATGTTTAAATAAAAATAAATTTTGATAGCTAGAAAATTTCAAGAACTTGCAAAAACAAAATCGGAAAATAGTGCGCGCTTAAAAGCAATACAAAAATATTGGTCTGCATGAACGATGACATCACAACCAATCACTGAGCTTTTTGATGTCACGTGATTTTCGCTTAACTTTAAAATTAATTTTTTAAATGATGGACCCAGTTTTTTACATTTTTGAGAACATTTTTGGAATCTACGAGTCTGAAATTACCAGCAAAACACTAAGTTGTTCGAATCCCCCACATGTGCAAATTCCTCATTCTGATGCGGTAAACTTTTAAATGCCACTGTCTCATCTTCATTACAGATAGTGTATGATTTTATTCGTAATACTCAGAAGCCGAAATCTTTAACAAGGGTTAAGTGGAACCTTAAAGTTTCCTGGAATTTTGATAGGGTTTCCGCAAGTGATCATTATTTGCTTAGTCAAAAGGATAAAATTTTAGTAAAATTTTTATATTTTCATAAAAGATTTAATTATTAAAGAAAGTTTACTTGTGAAAGCAAACATAAATAAATATTTTATGGATAAAATAATTTCGTAAAAGTCGAGTACTTCAAATACATTCACCGACTGACACTTAATTGAAACTAAAAATTTAGACAAGTTGATATTATGCATTGTTCGATTGACATTAGAAAAGAATATCTTTCAATTGCTAAAAGATCTGTGGAGTTTTTAATATCATTTGTTTTAATCTTTGTATGCAAAAAATCTTTCTCTTTGTATGCAATGACAAATACAAAATTCAGAAACAGATTGGATGCTGAAGATGACTTTAAGTTTCAGATTTCATCAATTATTCCACGCATGACAATATTTTGCAATAAAAACAATTAGAGCCAATTCATTAGAAAAATTTTATTTTTATATAATTTGTTATAATTTGATATAATTTATTGCTTTTGTTTATTTTTATAAAATATATTTTAGAAAACTAAAGAAACCCTCATTAGATACCTTAAAATTCAAAATCTTTTTAAGATGATTGTATTTTAATACAACAAATATGTAGCAATATTTTTGTAAATTTGAGTAGAAAAAATCTTTGATATCTTATTTTTTCTGGTCTTTTATCAGGAGGCTCCTTCAACAAAACGAATAAGCTCAAAGAATTTCCCCTTCATACTTTTTCAAAGTATAAAAGGTTGTTAATTCCTTTTTTTAAGTTTGATAATGTGACGGAATCCAAAAAACTAGGCAAGACCAACACAAAAAGGGGATAGAAATTAAATTATTGACTTAGAAAGAACCAAACAACTAAAAATATTTGGGATTTCACTAATGATTATAGCATTTAGAATATATACTAAAGGTATTTCTGTCTTCACACATTGATAGGCACTTGATGTGACCACTGGTAAATTGAGACAGCGCTGACTGGGATCTTTTGTCCCAAAAGAGAGAGAGAGAGAGATGGGGAGAATGAGATAGAGGTTTTGGAGGTATAATGAGAGGAGGGAGTGAGAGAGCGAGAGATGGGGAGAATCAGATAGTTTTGAGATATAATGAGAGAAGGGGAGTGAGAGCGATGGGGAGAATGAGATAGTTTTTGGAGATATAATGAGAGGAGGGAGAGAGAGAGAGAGATAGAGAGGGGAGTAAGAGAGAGAGATAGAGAGAGGGGAGTAAGAGAGAGAGATAGAGAGAGGGGAGTAAGAGAGAGAGAGGAGAGAGAGAGAGGGGAGTAAGAGAGAGAGAGGAGAGAGAGGGGAGTAAGAGAGAGATAGAGAGAGGGGAGTAAGAGAGAGAGATAGAGAGAGGGAGGTAAGAGAGAGAGAGGAGAGAGAGAGAGAGGGGAGTAAGAGAGAGAGAGGAGAGAGAGAGAGGGGAGTAAGAGAGAGAGAGAGAGAGAGAGAGAGAGATAGAGAGAGGGGAGTAAGAGAGAGAGATAGAGAGAGGGAGGTAAGAGAGAGAGAGAGAGAGAGGGGAGTAAGAGAGAGAGATAGAGAGAGGGAGGTAAGAGAGAGAGAGGAGAGAGAGAGAGGGGAGTAAGAGAGAGAGAGAGAGAGAGAGAGAGAGAGAGAGAGAGAGAGAGAGAGAGAGAGAGAGAGGGGAGAGAGAGAGAGAGAGAGAGAGAGAGAGAGAGAGAGAGAGAGAGAGAGAGAGAGAGGAGAGAAAGATAGAGAGAGGGGAGTAAGAGAGAGAGAGAGAGAATGAGGGGGAGAATGAGATAGTTTTTTTAGATATAATAAGAGAGAGAGGAGTTTGGAGAATGAGATACAGTTTTTGGAGATATGAGAGGAGGGAGAGAGTGAGTGAGATAGATTTGGGGGAAAATGAGATAGTTTTTGGAAATATAATGAGAGGAGTGAGTGAGTGTGAGAGATAGAGATATGAGAAGAATAAGATAGTTTTTGGAGATATAATGAGGGAAGGGAGGGAGAAAGTGAGAGAGAGATGGGGAGAATGAGAGAAAGTCGAAACTGGTTCGCTTAATATTTTATCTATATTTATAAAATCCTTTGTCTATCTACATATAAAATTTTTTGTAAGTTTCTGTTTATTCGGTAAGCATTCTCAAATGACTGGACTGATTTTGATGAAATTTTGCACGATGATTTGGGTACCCCCCGGAAGGTTATATTCACATCCAATCGTTTGGAAGTCAATTTTATAATAGAGATATAATTGATAACCATGGAAAAAAAGGCTCTATAGGATTTATTTTCCTTTCAAAATTGTTCTAAATTAATTGAAACCTTCTAAGTAACTTAATTGAAGGGATAGTGTTTAAACCTTGTTTAAAGGTGATATAAGCTGTTCAGAATTTTTACATAATTTATTTTAATTTTTATCTATATTTTGGCATATTTCTTTCTTTTTTTTAAATTTTGCCTTTTTTTTATTTTATTAATTTTAGCCAAACGATGGCCAAAAGGGTAAGGCGCTGCTCTTCTGTATCGTAGTTTGCGGGTTCGAATCCTGCTTCTGACATGGATGTTCGTAGCTGTTCGAAATCGGTTTTAAGAAATAGGTCCCAGTCTAATTAGTTCAATTGTAGCTAAACAGTAAACCGTAGCACTTCAAATAAAACCAAACCAAAACATTTCGCCTGTTTTTTCAAATGCCAAATCTATTTCCTTTTCAAGAGCAACAGAATGAACAAGCATTTATCAACTGGGCCTTAACTACTTCTAATTTTATGATATATTATTAGTAAAATTCATTGATGCCCATCCAATTTTGAAAAATTTAACACATTTGAAAGCGTATAAACAAAATTTATAAATTTGGAAAACTTTCAAAAACTAACTTCTAACTTTTAAAAACTATTTCTAAACAACAAAATTAGTTTTTATCCTTTTAAACTTTCATCATTTTTACAGAATTCAATAACATGTTAAGGCATTTTTACCGTCATATTTAATCTATCACAAAAGGAATTATTTATATAAAGAAATTTAAATTCACAAGTCAAAGTAAAAAGACGAACATTTTTCTATCCCGAGAAAAATATTTTCTAGTCTTACTGCCCATTGTGTTCGGGAATTAAAGACTTAAGTAATTTTATTAATCTTTATAATTTTGAGATTAAAATGAATTCTTAACTTCTCTGATGTTCACAGACTTAGTCTATAGAAACACCGCATTTTTCAAACGCTTAGGAGAAAAGCCAAGCAAACGATTCCGAAAGTAAATTAAAAAAAATAAAAATAAAGTGCCAAGAAATGTTGCCAAAGTCATAAATTTCAACGTGAAAATGCTGATTCTAGTTAACTGTGTTAAAAATAAAAATTTCTGATTATTATTTCTGTCAATATGTTTTAAAAATAATTTGAGATTAATTTTTTAAAAAATTATTAATTCAATAAATAAAAAATGACATAACCAATTTCATGTCTTGCATCTTATTACTTGATCTCGAAAAAAGTAATATAAATGAGTTTTTTTACTGTGAATTCTTCATAATTTTTTAAATTGATAATTTAGTTATAATTCGGTGAAACTGTAACTTAACGAATTCTGTTTTTCATTGAAATTCTGAATTCTGTCTCACACATCAAGGAGAAACAGGAAAATTAGTAAAGCCATAGGATTTTTATTATTCGATTAGGGTATTTTATAAACCTACTTGCCACTCCGCACCTAGCTTTCTGTCTAGGTTATTAAGGTATTTAATAAAAGTTATATTTATTTCAAAATTCAAATTAGTTTTTGGATTATATTACGCTAACAATGAAGCAATTTCAAAAGCAAAATAACTTATTATCGTAAAACTAATCTTACACATTCATTTAAGTTTAATATCATTATAAGCTTAAGAAAAGTAATATAAAGAAAAAAATATATATTTGAAAATATATCCCTGCACTGACTAACGGGAAGTTGCCTATGTTTATTTAAAGAGGACAAATGTATCTACAAAAAATACTACTCACGTGACAAATATATTAAATGCTTTTTCAGGCAATAATGCAGTTGCCAATGGAATAGAATTGGCATATAAGATTGCAATAAAAAATGGCCTAATTAAATTCAGAATGAAAGAAAAGTACCGAATTAAAATTGATTAAAGGAAATAAGTCAAGTAAATTTGGGCAGAAGGCTCTTTTTGACCGAAATTGTATTATATGAAAACACATTTTACACGCTATCAGATGAATTAAGTTACTTAAAATTTTTTAATTATTTTATCGCGTAATTAAAATAAAAATATATATCATATGGTGGCAATATTTAGTATCCATCTAGGTTAAAAAAGCATTCTCTCGCTACACGCTCTTGAAGTCCGAACAATTTGACTTGTCTGAAATCCTCCCAGAATTCACCTGAATAAATTCCGTCAAGACCTGTCTATCTATTTCGGAATGTATAGCAGACAGATATGCATGCACATATATAAAATATTATATATATGAAATGATCCAGTGTTAAGGCGAATGGAAAACAGTCTTTCTTGATAACAATCAGTTTATTAAATCATCGTTTCATTTAAAGCATAACTAGCGCCATTTTCATTTATTCGTCGAAGACACGCGTAAAGTGTGTTCACAATTCCATGTCCACGCGCTAACTGACTCTTATCTGTTTGCAAACTCATCCATCAAATTAATTTTTGGATTATATTATGCTAACAATTAAGCAATTTTAGAAACAAAATAATTCATTATCGTAAAACTAATCTCACACATTAATTTCAGTTTAATGTCATTATAAGCTTATGAAATATAATGTAAAGAAAAAAAATTATACTTGGAAATATATCCTTGCACGGACTAACGGAAAATTGCCTGTTTTTTTTCAAATCATTTAAAGAGGACAAATGTATCTACAAAAAATACTACTCACATGACAAAGATATTGAATGATCTTTCAAGCAATAATGCAGTTGATAATGGAATAGAATTGGCATATAAAATTGCATTAAAAATGGTCTAATTATATTCAGAATGAAAAAAAATACCGAATTAAAATTGATAAAAGGAAATAAGTAAATGTGGCCAGAAGTCTCTAGTGTTTTGACCGAAATTGTATTATCTGAAAACACATTTTACACACTATCAGATAAATTAAGTTACTTAAAAAATTTTAATTATTTTATCACGTAATTAGAATGAAAATATATCATATCTAAATGGCAATATTTAGTAGCCATTTGGATTAAAAAACATTTTCTCGCTACACGTTCTTGAAGTCCAAACAATTTGACTTGTCTGAAATCATCCCAGAATTCACCTGAATAAATTCCGTCAAGACCTGTCCATCTATTTCGAAAAGCATAGCAGATAGACATGCATGCACATATATAAAATATTATATATATGAAATGATCCAGTGTTAAGGCGAATTGAAAACAGTCTTTCTTGATAATTATAAGTTTATTAAATCATCGTTTCATTTAAAGTATAACTAGAGCTATTTTAATTTATTCGTCTAAGACACGTGTAAAGTGTGTTCACAGTTCCATGTCCACGCGCTAACTGCCTCTTATCTGTTTGCAAACTCATCCAATCCTTCCAAAATTCTTCCAGCTGACCAGATTATTCTAAAAGCTTACGCGAGCGTGGGTCTTTTTTTATTATTATAAAAGAGTTCCCTTTTTAAAATCGCTTATAACTCACGTAATTTCCAACTACCCCCTTTTTTAGACCTGACATGTATGTACACACACACACATATATATATATATATATATACACAAATATATATATATATATATATATATATATATATATAATTTATACATATATATAGTATATACATATATATATAAAAATATATATATATATATTTATATACACACACACACATATATATATACATATATATACACACATATATATACACACATATATATTTATATACACACACATATATATATATATATATATATATATATATATATTCAAACTAGAACAATAAAACACCTCTCTCTAACGCTGTAGAGCGGAACAATGGTCGAATGAGTAGAGCACTGATCTTCAGTACCGGAGTTCATGGGTTAGAATATCACTGTTGGTAAGAATGTTTGTAGCTGTTCAAAACTGACTTTAAGAAGTAGATGTTGGTCTCATAAGCCCTTGTGTAGTAAAACATAAGACGATAGCGTTCCAAACCAACCAATCTACTCTTTGCATACATACATACCTATTAGCATAAAAGTGTATAGATGCAGGCTTAATATCTCTACGTACACGGATTGTTTGATTATGTCCCTTGAGTATTTATTGCCATTAAATAGCATATAATTCACCTACAAAGACGTAGGACAAAAGAGTACATAATGCCTTTTATAATGAACTCTTACTCACAAATCATTTTCAGCTTGTTTATTCTGAAAACTATGTAGTGTAAATGTTACTAATCAGCATCTAAAGGAACATTTAATCTTTAAGATAGATGTCTCTGAAAGCCTCTCTTTATCATGGGGTAGCCGCCGTGTCTCGAAAGCAAACTCAAAGAATAAATAACAAACAGAAAAAGGGTTAAATAAATTTCGAGTATATTACTTTATGAAGTACTAGCAGCTCCGAGACTAGTCTTCGATCTGGGTATTTTAAGTTCACAAATGAAAAATTATATCTATTATAAAATTTAAATTAGTTTTTAGAATATGTTACATCAGCAATTTTAAGCATTTCAACAATAAATCCCCAAGATGTCGATTTTGTGCAAAGCTAAAGTACTTTTCATGCACAGAAAGTGCAAAGCCGAATATTCACAAGGGCTGTGAATACCGTTGATAATTCCACATTGAATAGTCTGATAGGAGCTGGACTATCGCATTGATGTATGTCATACGACCAAGAGAAATCATACGTATTACAAATTGAAAAATTGACGTTTTCAATTTGAAGCAATTCAAGTTTTACAGCCTTTGCAAGTGTAACTGTGAGGGCTGTAATTAAAACTTTTAAATAAATAAATAATAATAATAATCATTTTATAAATAAAATTCATAGCTAAATAAAAAAAAAATTTGTAAATAAAAAATTTTTGTACTTAGTGCTTTGTTCTTTTTTGTTGTATTCTTCTTAATTCTACTACAGACTTCTGAAATTCACGAGGTAATTATGAATAGCCCTGTATATTCAGATGAAATGATTCAGGCTTTAACTCCCTAATGCACCGTTTTTTGTTTTCCAAAAGGCCGGCCAAAAAAAAAAATCAATTTCATATCTTAAGAATAAAGTATATAAAGAGACGCCTCGAGTCAAGGATGTCTTTACAGCCAGAGCTTAGTAATAAAATAGTTAACAATTATATTTTATTTTACATTATATTTTAGTAAAATATATATTGAAAATTGAGTGAATCTGAATATGAATATGCTGTCAGAAAGCGGCTCACAAGGAAGATATATGTCGTAAGTGATAAGTAGAAAAAAATATATTTTATACTTGAATCAGTAAGTGTTATAGCTTACAATAACATGTAAATGATAAATATCAATAAGACGATTGTTTTTTTATATATACAGTATAAATACAGTATAAATTATTTCATAACTAATTTATAAACAAACAGCAGACAGGATATCGCAGTCCGAAAAGGAGTCCAACTCATAACTGGAGGGTTGTGTGTTTGATGCCCAAGACGGCCAAAGATTCACGTGTTTAATAATGGCGGATGGGGCATTTAAAATACGTTCGTGGTGGCAATGTCCTCCAAGTTTAAACGATCTTCTGGAGATAGTAGACTAAGATTGAGGGTCTTCTGCTTGGTCCCTGATTTTAAATTACGAGGATCCACTTTGAGCTACAGTCCTTTTTTTATCCTAAAGGGGCTCTTTAAACGAAAGGTGGAATCCTTCGCCTTAATTCGTGTAGCCTCCGGCTCACGTGCTTGCTTGTTCAAGTAGCATTAGAAACAACAATATAAACATAAATACATGCAGAAGCATACGCAAATAAACAAATAAACGAGGTAGATATATATAGTATATTTTGTAATCATTATGATTCGATAGCAAATCGTCAGTACAGAATACTTAGATCTGTACAGATAAAGTAATTTTCCTCATAAAATTCATATATCGTATAAAACTTCTAAAACCATTCACAATTGTTCAATTACTTCTAGAATTAATACTCTATAATCTTCTTACAATATACCTAGATAAAATTAACCCCTTAATGCATATATATATTTTTTAAAAGACCGGCCAAAAAAAAATCAAATTTTTTAATGTAAAAAACACAATTTAGAACTTTGAATTAAAAAAAATTTATAGTTGAATAAGTGAGTGTTATAGCTTACAATCCCATGTAAACGATAAATATCACTGAAAAGATTTCTTTTTGCTTTCACATTATTTTCAATTCTCGATTGCATTCGATTATGAAAAAATATAGCTATATAAAGTACAACGCCGCTCGAATTATCTCGAGTGTGCACAGTTTGGCCAGTTTAGAGCACTCGAGTTAACTCGAGCATGCACGTTAAGGGGTTAATGAGTTAAAATATGAGGAAAGAAACTTCTTATAACACCTTTCAAAAACATGTGCCGTAGCTGTGTCGTATGCAAAAACATGTCATTAAACACATTTTTCATCTGCTGCCTAATCATTATGTCATTAAGCACAGTCATATCCCTCCATATGCTCTAAGTGACCTCCTTAAGAGTGTAAAAAGAAATCCAGGGAAAAATCACCCCTGATTTTCTTTTGTTCCGTGTAGCGTAACATGAAAGTTAAAAGAAAGAAAACGTCTACCCGTTTTTGGCTGCTTTCGGCAAACTTACGCAAATATACCACTTAAAAGAAAATATTTGATGTATTACATCGAAAATTCTTTTTTAAAACAACTGCCGTTATTTTGAAATTTTATGCTTCGCGAATAAATTAAAAATATACTGCACATATGGGCTATGCATAAGAAACAAACATTTTTATAAAAAAAAAACTCCACAGTTTGGCAAGAAGCCTTCGCTTTCTAAAACAGATTATACAGCGACCTACATATTAGAAAACTGCTCGCTTTAAGAATCCTTTTGTCGTTACGAATCATGCGTCAAATCAACAATATTTAGTATTTCGAAGCATTTGCATTGTCAAATATGTCACCGTGAAAAGTTATGGCGGAATATTTCCAAAAACCGTAATCGCCTTCATAAAATATTTTTGGCTACCGAAAGCTGCAAAGAAACAGCTGCGACGGGTAAAATTGCTAGGGCTGGGAGAACAACGGTCAACAAAAACATTGTGTTTTTCTCAGGATATGAATTGGCGATGAGATTGATGAAAGGTTTATAAGTTCAAAACAAAAGAACGATTACTCCACCAGAGGAAAACTGCTGCATTAGTTTATTGTATTTTGGTCTTAAATGAAAAATTTTAATCCATAAGTTTCTAAAATTCGTACTATAATTATTATATACGTATAATGATAATAATATATTCATATAATAATATAATAGTTATATACATCAGTATAATAATAATAATATAATTATTATATATATATATCTCCTTATTATAATGATAATAGTTATAACAATATAATAATTTATTCGTATAATAATAATAGTTGCTAAAATAACAATAATATATTTGTGTAATAATAATAATAATTACTATTAAAATTATATATTCGTATAATAAAATTATTATAATTCATAATTATAATAATTATAATTATTATATACATATATCCGTATAATAATAATATAATTATTATATATATATATCTCCTTATTATAATGATAATAGTTATAACAATATAATAATTTATTCGTATAATAATGATAATAATTGTTAAAATAACAATAACACATTTGTGTAATAATAATAATAATAATAATTACTATTAAAATTATATATTCGTGTTATAATAATGGTAATAATAGTTTAAATAATAATAATAATAACATATTCGTATTATAAGAATTATAAGTGTATAATATTCATATAAGTGTATAAAATTATATTTGCTTGATTAAAACTGATACTTATATTTCAACAATATAGCTTATATATCTTAAATAATTATCTTAAATAATGTTTGTTATATATTTCGCAACTCACATTTTGTTAGAACGAGAGATGGTATATAGGACGTTAAGAGGACAATAATCGTATTTCGTTTTTAATAAGCCTATTTTTAATTATAAGTGATAATTTACGATTTTATATTGTTTACTCAGTATGTATAGATATATATTCGAGACTTGCGTCTCCTAGAGGGAAACAGTTTGATTATTTAATAACGTATTTTTGCAATTACTAGAAGGAATGAAAAGCAAATGTAGAAATAATTATGAACTATAGAAAACCTATGGTATTAAATGTTTAGATTAAAGTTGAAAAATATTTTTCCCAAAAATAGTAACATGTTCTCTATATTTGATTTCGAAAAATGTTTATTATAAAATTTTCTACTAACATTTTGTTAGAACGAGAGTTGGTATTTTATGACGTTAATATGACTCTAATCATGTTATCAAGAAAGACGTAAAATAAAGTACAGTATAGAGTATAATCATGTCATAATGCAGACAATCTCATCAGCACTTTAGGCACATACTGATAGCGTATGTTTAATTCAGCAAATTAATTTGTATACTTCTCATATAGCAATCATGACTAATATATATATATATATATATATATATATATATATATATATATATATATATATATATATATATATATATATATAATTTATCCTTCATAAAGCGCTGACAACCGGACTACAGCGGAACAGGTAGCTAGCTTCTTATCGCCAACAAGAGTAATGGATTCAGGTATATATTTATAAGGAGGGGGGTTCTGAACCCGCCCCGAAATATCTGCAATATATGCATTATAAAAATTTTTAAAAACTTAATAGAATTTTCGCACATTGCTAGTTTCTACTGCAAGTGTTGAAAGAGTTTACAACAATGGAAAGATTAAAAACATTTTTATTCAATGAAACTAGTCACAAGAGATTAAAAAACTCAGGATTCCTTCCGGTGTACAGAAGGCCAAACGATAGCCGAATGATTAGGGTACTGATTTTCAGAATCGAAGTTTGTGGGTTCGAGTCCCACGGTGGCATGAATGTTCGTAGCCGTTAGAAATCGGCTTTAAGAGTAGGTCCCGGTCTCATTTGCTCTCGTGTTGCCAAAAAGAAAATAGACTGTAGTTCTCCAAACCAACAGGTGCATAGAAGTATGACTCATGGTTATAAATACAGATGAACGTTTGAACAGGGTGGCCTTACAAGCTATAAGAAATAATTTAGTACCATAGAACTGTAGTTATAAGGCATTTCTTATTCCATCAGGATTTCGAATTTTTATGTTATACAAGGTGTATAATTTTGTAAAAGATAAATAAAAGGATACTTTGTGATTCCTTTTTCTTCAATATTTTCCCAATTTTCCTATTTATACTTTATTTAAACTATTTTAGTTTATATTTGTCGGGTAAATACTTCGGTGAAAGTTAAATATATTTCAGTATTTGCCAAGCAATTTAAACGCGGTAAAAAAACTTGGAGCTTAAATTAAAAGACACATAGTAGATACTAATGTATTTTTCAGTGAAAGATACAGTGAAATTACGTATGGTGGTGCTGATCCGTTTTGGAAAGTGGTTATGTGTATATGCAGGAAAAACTGTGGATGTATGTACAAGACCTATGTAATTTGAGTAATGAAATCTTTTGTACGAAACCGAAAGTTCACCATGCTTTGGATTATAACTTTAAACCTTCCTTTCCCCCCACAAAAAAAAATCAGTCTAAGTAATTGAGAGGGCTCGAATTCCGCTTCTCGTAGGAATGTTCAGAAGCGGTTATAAGAAGTAGGTCCTGGATTTATTAGCCTTCGAATACCACAAATTAGACAGTAACTGTGAGAGTGCAGCTATGTTTGACACATAAGGTTTTCGAAACTGATTTGCTCGCCGCACTCACACGTTGTGGGTTGAATGCCCAAGTTTTTTTCGCGACTCCAGGAAGCGTGTGGTGCAGTGTTACCAACCTTCAAAGTCAAAATTATGGATTCTAGGTCCTAAAATTATGGCATTGGCTTATAAATTATCGTACATTTTTGTAATTGTTTAAAATAGTGTTAATAGATGGCGCTTTTACGATATATTTTCTCGTTATACGTTCCTCCACTTTATTTTTGGTGGGGGGAAATATGTAAATATTTTAATATGATTCATTAAATATTTTTCTATCACCCCGTATTTTACTTTAAATGAAACACCAGACATATGATTTTTCTTTACTGATCTAAGCATTTTCATACCATATATAAAAAGTTTCAATATAGATACTGATTCAGTTCTTAAACAATTTACAGCCAATTAATTGTTTAAAAAACCATATAATTTACTTTTAATTTGGAAAAGAAAGTTGGAGGGTTAATGATAATGAAATCAAGAGATTTTTAATTATTTTTATTTATATATTTTTATGCATTTCACTCAAATCATGGACTATTTATAAATATATTTAGGTTATAGGATTAATATATTTCTATACAATAAAAAGTTTAATTAGTTTTCTTTATTCTATTTGCCCTCAATAAAACTATTCAGGCATTTTATGTATTGACAGAAGAAAAAAAACTTATTTATACTTTTTAATAATGTTATAATTCATTATTTACTGTGGTTTTTTAAAATATGAAATATTCAGTAATAATACCGATTATTATTTAATAATAGGTTTAATAAAGACATTCTCAATTTTTTGTTGTTGCTCTTCATATAGTTACAGTTAAATTCCTTGTTCCTTTAATTCTCCATTAGTCTACAGTTGTTTTATCGTACAAATCAGGAAATTATCGTAGAGTTTTTCAGAATTATGTCACATAATTTTGACATTATTTTTCTTCGCACAGAGTGCTAAATTATCGTACATATACGATAATTATCTAATGGTTGGCAGCACTGGTGAGGTGTACCCAGTGAAAATAATTGCACTTAAACTTAACCAAGTTTTGGAGAATTGTGATTGGTCTCCAGGAAGCGATTCAGGACCATCCTTGGAGTCTCGGTCCTTCTGGGCAGAGCCGGGAAAGGACGCATTGTAAAAAGGACAATGGAACAACGAACTCATCAGCACAGGATAATGGAAAAAGCATAGGGTTGTCTGAGTAGAAAGAAGGAAGGAAAAGAATGCAGCGTTCTCTTGGACATTGGCAATTTTTTTTGAGGCGTAGCACGCGGAGTGCTTCTTTTACTTTTTAATTTTTATATTTTTTTTCTTGCATATTTTCTTGTCGTTTGTTCTAATTTTGAACATTGTAATATAGATCAGTGGTATTATACTATAATTAAAAGCAATATAAAGGAACTTTGGGTTATCAATGACTTTGAAATAACAATGCAATGTACTACACCACGACAGTAACATATCAAACATCCAACGTAATTATCTCCCGTGTTGCAAAATATTAACTGCAGAGCTCAAAACCAAACCAATACGAAAATTCATGCATTAAAATTTATCTTTTTCTTTTTTAATTAACTATATTACCTCACATCATGTTAAGATTTAGTTTATATCTGCTTAATCAATACCGTATATGTACTTCAACAATGTAACCCTTTTCATAATAAATAAAGTAAATTTTCAAATAAGCAGCCACTCAAAACGAAAATTTCATTAAAACTTGGTCGTGTAAATTCATTTATTCGGGTGACTTGTAATGTTATTGGACAGTTTTCATTATTCAAATCAGAGGAATGACTACGATTCTTGTGGAAGAAAAATTTCTGGCAACCATTATTTGGGGGAAAATAATTTGATTACGTAATAACGTATTTCTAGAATTATTAGAATGAAAGAAAAGTAAATGTAGGAATAGTTATGAAATATAAAAAAAATCTATGGTATTAAAAATTTATAGATTACCACTGAAAGTCCAGCTTCAAAATTGGTAACACATATAACCTATGTTAGATTTTGAATAATGTTTATCATAAATTTCGCAATTATCATTTAGTTAGAACTTGAGATGTGTGACGCTAATACTGCTATTTGTATGAAGTATAAAGAACATATTCATACTGAAATACAGACAGGCTCATCAGTGTTTATTTTTAGTTTCGATCGGGCCCTTGACATGATGTCCTACGCAGCAACACGAGTGTTGCTGTGTAATACGTTGCCAGGAAACTAAATGTACGAATTGAAAAAGCTAAGCAATTTTTCAGATTCTATTATTAAACACGCAATATTGTGTAACAGCGAAAATTTTACGATTAACATGATAAAAACTTTGTATTAAAAAATTTGATTATATATTTATATATATATATATATATATATATATATATATATATATATATATATATATATATATATATATATATATATAATTAATATCCCTTTTCAAAATATACGTTGGTTTTTAGTAAGTAATAAATATATGTAAACTTTCATTCCTCTTCCCCGCAACTTCATTTCTATTATCAAATGTTATACCTATATTTTTGTCTATACTCATAGAATGTATATGAAAATAAATAAATATAGTATAAAGTAAATATAAAGTATATAAATAAAGTATAAATAATATATATAAATATATATATTTATGTATAATATGTTATGTATATATATATGTATATGTATATATATGTATATGTATATATATATATATAAAAATATATTTCTTTTTCTACCCCCTTGCCCAGTTCCGCTCTATAGTACTGCCTTACACTATATTTCAAACAAGCTAAGCAATTTTTCACATTCTATTATTTTAAAGAAAATAGACCTTTGTATATAACAAATCGAGAAAATTTTACGAATGATAAAAATCTATAGTATTAAAAGTTTGTTTATATATTATCACAGGAAGATCATATCCAAAATTGGTAACATATATAGCCTATGCATCATTAGCCTAGGAGTATTTTTATACGCTGCAGAATATCAGTAAGTATAATAATTGTTAAATAGCACAACAATTTACGCAAACACATCTAAATTAACAGAGGAAAATTTTTGTCTAACCTTAAATAATTAAACTAAATTCTCAGTTATTTATAGCTACTAATTCTTCAAGATGACTACGCATTACAAAAACGATAATATCAACAAAATTTTTTATTAAGAATAAGAACTTGTTACATGGTACAAAAAGATGTGTAAGGATCTAAATAAGAACAAAATATTTCTTCTAATGTGCTATAGTCCATAAGGAGCCAAGGCTGCTCCAATTAATCTGCGGTATCTGGTCCTCTTCCAGGCAATGCCTCTGCAGTCTACCTTATGTAAGATATTTTAAGGTGCTTTTAACAAAATCAAGCCACCTAATTGGTGATCTTTCTCCCTTACTAGTTCCCATAGGTTTGGTAAAATATTTTTTTCTAATGTGCTACACTCCATAAGAGGCCATAGCTAGACCCAATCTAAGGCATCTGGTCCTCTTTCAGGCAATGCCTCTTCACTTTCTCTTATGTAAGATTTTTAAGGGGCTTTATACAAAATCAAGCCTCCTAATTGGTGATCTTTCTCCCTTACTAGTTCCCATAGGTTTGGTAAAATATTTTTCCTCATGAGCTACAGTCCATAAGAGGCCAAGTCTGTTCCAATTACTCTCCGGCATCTGGCAATCTTCCAGGCCGTTCCTCTGCAGTCTCCCTTATGCAAGATATTTTAAAGGGCTTTTAACAAAATCAAGCCACCTAATTGGTGATTTTTCTCCTTTATTAGTTCCCATAGGTTTGGTAAAATATTTTTTCTGTTGTACTACACTCCATAAGAGGCCATAGCTAGACCCAATCTAAGGCATCTGGTCCTCTTTCAGGCAATGCCTCTTCACTTTCTCTTATGTAAGATTTTTAAGGGGCTTTATACAAAATCAAGCCACCTAATTGGTGATCTTTCTCCCTTACTAGTTCCCATAGGTTTGGTAAAATATTTTTCCTCATGAGCTACAGTCCATAAGAGGCCAAGTCTGTTCCAATTACTCTCCGGCATCTGGTAATCTTCCAGGCCGTGCCTCTACAGTCTCCCTTATGTAAGATATTTTAAGGTGCTTTTAACAAAATCAAGCCACCTAATTGGTGATCTTTCTCCTTTATAAGTTCCCATAGGTTTGTTAAAATATCTCTTTCTATTGTGCTACACTCCATAAGAGGCCATAGCTAGACCCAATCTAAGGCATCTGGTTCTCTTTCAGGCAATGCCTCTTCACTTTCCCTTATGTAAAATGTTTAAGGGGCTTTATACAAAATCAAGCCTCCTAATTGGTGATCTTTCTCCCTGACTAGTTCCCATAGGTTTGGTAAAATATTTTTCCTAATGAGCTACAGTCCATAAGAGGCCAAGTCTGTTCCAATTACTCTCCGGCATCTGGCAATCTTCCAGGCCGTTCCTCTGCAGTCTCCCTTATGTAAGATATTTTAAGGTGCTTTTAACAAAATCAAGCCACCCAATTGGTGATCTTTCTCATTTACTAGTTCCTATAGGTTCAGTGAAATATTTCTCCTAATGCACTACAGCCCATAAGAGGTCAAGGCGTTCCAATTAATCTCTGGCATCTGGTCCTCTTCCAGGCAATGACTCTCTAGTCTCTCTTATGTAAGATTTTTGGGGTGCTTTCAAAAAAATCAAGATACTTAAGTGGTGGTCTTTCTGACTTACTAGCACCCATAGGTTTAGTAAATGTGATCTATTTTACTTATTTGGTATTCTCAGCTCTAAGTAAATGCCCTAGTCACCTGATCCTGTGACTCTTTATGATCTATGTTGTCTAGCTGACTATATTTTTCGGTAGATTTCAGAGTCAGTTACTGATCTTCAAACGCCATTTTCAAGAAATAGGCCAATTATTTTTCTTAGTACCTAATAAGAGCAAAATATATAGTGTGAACACGATTGCCTCACACACTGTTCTGTTTAATCAAATTATTAGAAAAAGAACGACAGGGTATGTTTTGTTTGTTTGGAGCGCTGCGGTCTACTTTTTTACAGCATGATGGCCAATGAGATCAGAACCGACTGCTTAAAGCCGATTTCGAAGGGTTACGAACATCCATGCCTCAGTGGGATGCAAACCCATGAACTCCCATATCGAAGATCATCCATTGAGGCGGTGACTCCTTGAAAGTTTGTGAACTGCACATTTAATCGGAAGTACATCATTGCGTGGACGAATGATCAGTTATCTAAGGTTAAAGAATAAATTTTTGGAGGTCCGGATCCCAATGACCCCCCTATAGTAGTAACGGCTTTGCATTCATATTTAAGTAAATAAACCACGGAATTCAACAAAATAAATCTAGAATGATCTATAAGTGCATTAACAACGTCCCATTGACAAGAAAACATAAAATTTTTCATTTTTATGTTCTTTTACTTTTTTCTTTTTATATTAATTCCAGAATTTTGGGAAAACGGGAAGGAAAAATAATAGGATTAACGCGGGATCATACGTAACCGAAATAAAGATAAATATAAAACAGAGCGTATAAAAATCGCATGCATAAAATTCCAAATCACGCGGTGCGTATGACAGGTCTTAAACCTAAACTGGAAGGCTGGGATTTATTCATAGCGCGGCAGTGCTAGAAGGTAAAAAAAAGTTCGTATTTCGAAAAGGGAGGGAGATGAGGAATAATGCGTTCTTGGAGTGAAATATTCGTCGCGAGATAGGAAGGCAAAAGTAAGAAGAGCGGTTGATACAAAAGATTAGAAAAATGACTAATGGTTTCTGATAGAGAATATTTTTATGACTGGTTAAAGGGAAAAGTGTTTAATCGGGTTTATATGCAAATAACCAGCCACCGTGAAATTACTTCCGGAAATGAACTATCTGAAAAACTATTTGGGTAGATTAGATATTAGATATTTAATGTCTGTTATTTTACTTTTTATGTTGTTGATACTATTACGTGATAGGATGGACAGAAGAGGTTTTAATATTGACAGTGATTATTTGGCGGTATATATGAGTGATGACCGAAATTTAGCGAATCGATTGCAAACTGTGTGGTTATGTATTAAAAATAAGAGATTTGAAAAAAAATTTTCAATTTTACAACTCCTCTTCAACCTCCACTCAAAATACGTGTTCTGCAAAGATCGGTCGATTTACTTGAAAAATTGAAATAAAAAATAAGTATCTAACGTGTTCTGCAAAGATCGGTCGATTTACTTAAAAATTGGAAAAAGAATTTACCAAGTATCTAACGAGTTCTATTAAGATCGCTCTATTTACTTAGAAAATAAAGAAAAAATTATATAAAAATATACCATTCAAATTTAAAATGGTTAAACAGAAAACAGAAACTCAAAAGGCTGCTCGACTTCAAAAACGTCTTGAACAGTATAGAGCTAAACGAGAAAAAGAAACTTCTGAACTGACAAATGACAAATTTTCATAATTTCATGAAATTTTCATTTCAATATGAAATTCATATTGAAATTTTCATTCATTTTCATTTGTCGCCTCAATTTCAAATGACAAATTTCTTGCACGCCACGCACGCAAGCTGCAAGCACGCCAATTTCGCCAAATGTGGTTGAAGCACCAACAAGATCCATGATTAGAAACAGGAGAGTGGGCTAAGAAGAGGAGTTGAATAAACAAGCACACAAGCGAAGAAACTTCTTAATTTTCAAAGATATATATAACTTAAACGTTAGATATATATTAGCCCGTGAAGTAGACTCGTAGACTTTTATGAAAATAATTTGTTGGTAATACCGGTGACACAATTTTCATTGCAACAAAAAAAAAATCGATGATTAAATTTAAAATTATCACATATGTACCCAATCTATTATTTATGCCATAAATGAAAGAAAATTATTTACGCAATATCTACGTTCAGTGATAAAACGTGTGAAAATAATGCAGACGATGTTAAAATAATTTAAAATAAGAAATGATTAAATGAGATGGTAAAAGGAATAACGTCATAATGCTAGATTATAGCAAAAAATAATCGATGATTAAATTTAAAATTATCACATATGTTTCTAATCTATTATTTATGCCAAATATGAAAGGAAAGTATTTACGTAACATCTAAGTTCAGTGATAAAATGTATTAAAATAATACAGACGATCTTTAAATAATTTAAAAAAAAATGATTAAATGAGATGGTTAACGGAATGATGTCATAATCCTAGAAAAAATGTTATTTTTACCTATTTATTATGTGATAAATTTTATCACTTGCTCTTAAAATGGGGCTTGATATAATGACACTAAACGCTCGAAAAGGGGTGAATGGGAAGATTTCGAACGTTTTAAAGACTTGCTTTGAATCATACTAACCCTAACTGATCAAGAATCCAATATGGATGCCGCCGAACTATGGCCGATTGGTTAGGGTGCTGGCCTTTGGTACCGGAGTTCGTGGGTTCGAATCCCACAGTGGCATGGATGTTCGTAGTCGTTCGGAATCGGCTTTAAACTGTAGGTCCCGGTCTCATTAGCCCTCGTGTTGCAAAAAAGTAGACCGTAGCACTGCAAACCAAACCAAACCAATATGGATGCCATTATCCATTCCAGGTCCAACCGCTTCATAAATTCGAGGACAGACGGGCAGATAACAGCTATTATATATTTGGGATAACGCAATTTGTCATGATTTAACATGTCTATGCACCTACGAAAAAAGTAAATTTATGTACGCTCTTCAAAAAATTATAAAGTGTCTATCCAAATGAAAATTTTTTTAAATAATAGAAATTACTTAAAATTTTGTAGATTGTTTATAAGATTTCCCTCTACCTATTCCTAAAAGGAAACTCGTTCTAAGAAAAAATTTGTTCTAAGATAATATCTGTACTAAGATAATATTTGTTCAGATGTTTTGTTATCCTTAATTTATATAATAGAAGAATTTTTTAAATCGATGACAATTTCTTTAACTTACCTTTGTTACATTTTTGTTTTAGGATTAGAAGTGTTTTTTATTAAAAAAATCAACAAATATATTTTAATTAGAAACATTATAAAGTGGCACTCAATTTACAATTTCTACTATATTCTGCAAACAACTAAATGGCACAAATTATAAAAATAAATACTGCAGTTACTTTAGTTAGATGAAACCGCTATCACGACACTATACCTTAAATTAAAAAAAAAGGTCCTTTAAATAATATATATTTTCTGATATCAGTTGTACAATAGTGGCAACGCTTTTTAACCATTTTCTTTTTCCTTCAATCTGAAGCACGGAATTCTTTATTCTACGTCCTTAAGCTACTTGTAGTGGATTTAAAAATGCTGCCTCCGGTTGAATTCAATTATCTGTCTCGTTTTTTTTTTATTCTTTTCTTCTTTTTTTGAAACGAGAACCTCTTCAGTGTGTTCCGGGGTAAAGAGCATCATTTTTTGGAAACTCAATAATGCGCAGGATGTGAGATGAGAAGCTTACAACACATAACAGATATATATATTTTTTTACCCTTCGAGGAATCTTCGTAACCTTATTTTGATAACGACTTTGGTGCCTGGGTTGAATAAGTTTATGAATCAAGAAGATAACTGTTTTCTTTTGTTGATGTATGGATATTTCGTTTTTATACGGTGGATTATTTTTTCTTTGTACCTTTTCATTTTTTTTATTCTTTTCATTCACTACTATTTGAAAGATTGATAATTCTAACTTTTGGGTATTTGATTATATTTTTTCCCACGTTCTAACGAAAAAGTGGAAGTCTGTTAATCATGAATAAGATTAATGCACTATTTTGTTGCCACATTTAAACTAAATTTGGTAATAGTGCTACATTTAACTTACTATTGCTTCAAATATAGTTGAACCGTATGAAGATGAAAACTCTAAGCACAAAATTTCGTTTGAGACAAAAAAAGCCCTTTCTTCTTTAAGTTATATTGAATAATAGTCTCCTATATAATAATAGCCTAAGTTATCTGTCCGTCTGTCCTCGATTTTATGAAGCGGTTGGACCTGGAATGGATAGAGGCATCCATTGTTAGCAAAATTCAAAGAGTGTAATGTTTATCTTCTCCTAAACTGTAGATCCGATTCTAAAATAAATTGGTATAAATATGCTTCATATCACAGTGAAAACTTCATATCCTTCTCAAAAGATACAAACTTTCTTCCGTGACACGGTTCTTCAGATAGAGACATCTAAGGTCGTAACCTAGTCTTATATAAGTAATCCAACGGCGTAATATAGAAGGCGTCCGTAAAAAAATATGTTATTTGTTATTTTCTTTCCTAAGGGAAACTTGTTACGCTTTAAAAGATGAAGAAATTCTTGGTACTGTTATAAAATTCATACAATTTTCAACAACTTCATTTTAAATTTCTCAGAAAAGGATACAAAACACTTGTAAATATTTACAGGAGAAAAATTTGTAGTAAACTAGATAGTATGTAACCGTAATTTGCTAAGGAAATATAAATAAGCTGTTATATACCTTCTCAAAAGGTACAAATTTTCTTCCGTGACGCGGTTCTTCAGATAAAGACATCTAAGGTCGTAACCTAGTCTTATATAAGGAATCCAACAGCGTAATATAGAAGGCGCCCGTAAAGAAAATCTGTTATTTACTTTCTTTCCTACAGGAAACTTGTTACTCTTGAAGAGATGAAGAAATTCTTGGTACTGTTATAAAATGCATACAATATTTAACGATTGCATTCTAAATTTCTCAGAAAAGGATACAAAACTCTTGTAAATATTTACAGGCGAAAAATTTGAAGAAAACTAGATAGCATGTAACCATTTGCTAAGTAAATATGAATAAGCTCTTATATAACTTCTCAAAAGGTACAAATTTTCTTCCGTGACACGTTTCTTCAGATAAAGACATCTAAGGTCGTAACCTAGTCTTATATAAGGAATCCAAGAGCGTAATATAGAAGACATCCGTAAAGAAAATCTGTTACTTACTTTCTTTCCTACAGGAAACTTGTTACGCTTGAAAAGATTAAGAAGTTCTTGGTACTCTTATAAAATTCATACAATATTTAACGACTGCATTCTAAATTTCTCAAAAACGCATACAAAACTTTTGTGAATATTTACAGGGTAAAAACTTGAAGTAAACTAGATAGCATAAACCATCATTTGCTAAGGAAATATAAATAAACTCTTATATACCTTCACAAAAGGTACAAATTTTCTTCCGTGACACGGTTCTTCAGATAAAGACATATAAGGTCGTAAGCTAGTCTTATATAAGGAATCCAATGCGGAAATAAATTACAAAAAAATATATGGTACTTGATCATTTAATCACACTAGATTATAGAGTCTCCGAAAATAATAGGGCGGCCAGTACGTACGTTTGCTGCAAAAGATTGCCAAACTTGGGAATTATATAGGAAGAGAAAAATTTTACATGGAGAAATAAAGGAACTCGTTTTTAGCTCTACCTCGTTCAAAATGGCAATAACAAACACTCGTCAATGCTGTAGTTTGTTCCGTATTTAAAACTAGCATACAGCCCGTCACATGACAGGATTAGTAAAATTTTTAATTTTACAGAATTGTAAAGTATCTTATGAGGCAAATAAAAAATGGTTTCTTTTTTGGCTGAGAATTGTTTTGCAACAAAAATAATCGATGATTAAATTAAAAATTCTCACTTACGTACTTAATCTATTGTTTAAGGCAAATATAAAAGAAAATTATTTACGTAATATCTAAGTTCAGTGATAAAACGTATGAAAATAATGCAGACGATATTTAAATAATTTAAAATAAGAAATGATTAAAGGAGATGGTTAAAGGAATGATGTCATAATGATAGAAAATGCTAGAAATTTTAATTAATGCTAGTAATTTTTACCTATTTATTATGTGATGAATTGATAAATTTAATCGCCTACTCTTAACCGTGAAAATAGTTCTATAATAATGGCATTAAGAACTCGAAAGGGGGGGGAGGGGGGATTTTGAACGTTATAAATACAACAGTATTTTTCTCTGCGGTATAGAGCATATTTATACCCATTTATTTTAGAATCGGGTGGATAGTTTAGGAGAAGATAAACTTTTCTCGCGTTGAATTTTGCTAACCCTAACTCATTAAGAATCCATTATGGACGCCTCTGTCTATTCCAGGTCCAACTGCTTCATAAATTTGAGGGCAGAAGGACAGATAGCTTAGGCTATTATTATAGGGGATAATAAAAGCAGTATTCACAAATTTCTAGAAGGGAGGTTTTCTGGAAACTGTAATAAAAGGAAAAATAACATTCGATATTTATTTCAGTTCTAATAGAATAATAGATAATTATAAAATAGTAATAGAATATAAATAATTATTGCTATTTTCAATTACCTCGTTTAGGCGAACGATGGCCGAATGGTTAGGGCGCTGGCCTTCGGAACCGGAGTTCATGGGTTCGAATCCCACAGTGACATGGATGTTTATAGCCTTTCGGAATCGGCTTTAAGAAGTAGGTCCCGGTCTCATTAGCCCTCGTGTTGCAAAAAGTAGACCGCAGCGCTCCAAACCAAACCAAACCAATTACCTCGTTTTAATTCTTTATACTATATAAAAATTCTATACAATTCTATAAAATTGTTGCACGTTAATAAGGCAAAACTTTACCGTCTAGGGATCCTTTATAATGTTTTACAGTGTAACACCAAATGAAGTCTTAAATTCAATAAAAAATATCAAATCTGTATGTATACAGAAAAACAGCTTGTTTAGTTGTTTTATATTTACAAATACAGAAAAGTTTTGACACATTCTTGGATACATCCAGACGATCACTTCCGGTATTAAAACCTCTTTCTACTATCCTGTCTCTCAATATAACGGATATTAACGTTGTCAGCCGAAGTAGATGGATTATATATGAATTTTGGTGTTGCATATGACTACGTGAAACAGCAAATTAGCTAATTCGGATGTTGGCAACCAATAATTTATCTGAAGATAAAAGTGTTTACAACGTGTATTGAAATAATTTCTGCTTTAAGATTTCTTCATAAATTGAAGAAACTTTATCTTAAAGTTTGAGAAATAGAAAAATTGCTTATAGGTATAGGGAATTGAGCCCCTAATTGTGGAAACACTTTAGCATTTTTTCCCGTTTAAAACTACACTGGATGGTACGTTTAGACTTGTTAAAAATCAGTGGCGTACGGTAGGTTTTCATGCAGAGTGTGCAGAGAACATGGATTTTCCCATAAATCTTTAATTATTGAGACATCTGAGTCCTCCATTCTGAAACGGATTATTTATTATGAATATAAATTTAAAGAATACATTAAATAAAATATTTACCTACGAGCAACCGAGTTCTAACTATAAAAACAGCTAAACTTATGAGAATTCTACTAGCGCTGAAGCAAAAATCATTTCTTTTGTTGTATGGTCTCATATCGGCGTCGAAAAAGGCGTCGAACGCTTCGGGCTTCCACGAAAAACTTATATGTTCAGCAAACGTAGCACCACACGTCGCCCGCCGCTGCGGTGCCTCATCCGGATGCTCATCGCTGCTGACAAACCGAAAGTCTATTCCACATGCAGAGGATTTCACTGCACGCTGGCACAATAGAGCGAACTGTTTCTTGTTCGGTCAGTGGATTAAATTATATTTATTAATTGTTTTTAACATTTGGATATCATATATTCTGCGAAAAACATCTTGAGAATTTTTAAAAACAAAACCAGGGATATGGTTTTACAGTTATAACTTATATACTGTCTGTAAGACACAATGAATGGTAAAATTGGGACTGTTCTGTTAAAATTCGTTTCTTTAAAACAAAACAACATTGTTTTTCAGCTAATTATTTCAATAAATAGAATACATCACCGAAATTAATTTACCACACTAAAACATTTCACTTTATATTGATGAAATACTTCTTTTATATCTCCATGAAAACAAAATGTTACAATATATAAATTTAAACATTAACCGTCTGCAAAATCGTATGACCAGTTAATCAGTTAAAAAACCAAAATCGCTTCAGCACGTAAATCTCCGCTCTAATACAACGCTTAATAAACCGTACCTTCGGATGATTCTGAATGCCAAGTGCAGGAAAAATAGCTGCACTTGCCTCAGTGCCATAGTTTGCTGTTCTTCTCCAGTAGCCCATACATATAAAGCGTAATTTTCAATTTAGTAATGTTTTATTTAGTAATATTTATACTTTTCAATTTAGTATTTTCAATAGAGCAATGCGTACACATCAGAACTTCCTATGTTCGTTTGCGCGCTACGTGGTGCAGCACCTAGTACCGCACGCACTGCGGGAATACAAGCAAGCGAATCAACATAATATTTGATTATATTGTAAATAATATTTATTATATACCATATAAAGATAGGTAGACATAGGTGCAGAAAATTATTGTCCCTCATAATTTTGCCAGGGTGTGCAGTGCACACCCTGCACATATGGACAGCACGCCACTGTTAAAAATATATCTGAATTAAATGTGACTACAATACAAAAAAATGAGTAATTTTCCTTTTGTAGAGTACAAGAATAAATCACCAAATATTTCCAAATATATTATTTTTATACACAAATATATTTATATACTTTCATATACAAAAATTTATTTAATTTAAAATTAACATAATCCGCAAAAGGGGTTTCAAAAGACCAAACTACGTCTCTAATTACGTATTCCCAAACCGACTGATGGGCACGAAGCAGCCAATTTTGTAATATATCATTTTTATACACAAATATATTTTTATACTTTTATATGCAATAATTTATTGGACTTGAAATTAAAATAATCCCCAAAAGAGGTTTCAAAAGAGCAAACTATGCCACAGATTGCGTATACCCAAACCGACTGCTGGGCACGAAGCAGCTAATTTTCAAATATATCATTTTTATTCACACATTTTTATACTTTTATATGCAATAATTTATTTGATTTGAAATTAAAATAATCAGCAAAAGAGGTTGCAAAGGATCAAACTACGTCACTAATTATGTATACCCAAACCGACTGCTGGGCACGAAGCAGCGAATTTTCGAATATATCATTTTTATACACAAATAAATTTTATACTTTTTTATGCACTAATTTATTTGATTTGAAATTAAAATAATCAGTTAAAGAGGTTGCAAAAGATCAAACAACGTCACTAATTATGTATACCAAAACTGACAGCTGGGCACGAAGCAGCTAATTTTCAAATATATCATTTTTATACACACATTTTTATACTTTTATATGCAATAATTCATTTTATTTGAAATTAAAATAATCCGCAAAAGAGGTTTCAAAAGACCAAACTACGTCACTAATTACGGATACCCAAACCGACTGCTGGGCACGAAGCAGCCAATTTTCTAATAAAATTTTGAGGAAACATTCGAGGCTTTTCAGCTTTAAACCTTCAACCAGATTTTAACGGAAATATACTACCTAAGAAATACATTAAAAAATTATTAAACTTCCCCAGACATGTTCTAACGGACCTGTTCTTAGTGCGAAAACTATTACCAATTTCCTACAGTTTTATGAAAAATAGTTCCAGTTTCTAATTTTTATTCCTCGTGCGTAATATTTTTGCCTTGTGACGAGGAATTTTTTTTTCCTTCCGTTTTCCTTAATGATTCACTTCACGATTCCTAAAGGAACGGAAGAACTATATATTTTATTAATAACTGAAAACAAATTTCACGACACACAACCTTGGAATTTATTTTTACGGCAGTTAAAACACTCTTTAGGGAGATTTAGCGTATATCATAGGTCATTGCTTTTCCCCACCTTTTCGAGATTTTCTTTTATCTCGTGTAATATTAAAGTTTTCCACATGGAAAATATACTAAAATTTCATATTTTGCTAAATATCACACGTTGTATGAAATTACAGCCGTTTTAATAATTTTCGCATATTGCATGATTTTGTTTAATAAAACTTATCAGAGTCTGCGTTAATTAAGTGTATGAAATGTTTTCCTACACAGTCTAGAGCATCGAAAGGCAACTTCTTAAATATCACGGCCTATTAAGATTGCAATTTAAAATTTCATGAACCACAAACTTAATATTAGATTATAAAAATTAATACGAGCATGTAGGTTATACATATATATCTAATATTATAATCATTATAAATAATATTTATCATTATATATCATAATATATCATATCATTATATATGATTATATATCATAATGTATCATATCATATAGTCATAATATATCATTATATCAATTAACTAATAGTTAACCATTATATCATAATATATCATATCATTATAATCATAATATATCGTATCAATTAATCATTAATTAATCATTATATAATATTATATCAATTAACACTTTGACTGCCAAGCCAAAATTGCAAATGTTCACAACAATACAAAAAAATGAAACGGGGCCAAACTTTTTTTTTGTGTAATTTGTATTTTTTCAACATAAAACTATATATAAAAACAATATTTCAAAACAAACAATATTTTAAAACAAACTCTCTCTATTTATATATATTCCCTTTTTTGTTGCATGTTCCAAATATTTAATTTTTCATAAAACTTAGCTCATAAAATCGTCACATATACCAATTTGCGCAAACCACGTATACCTAACACATCGTAGGGAGCCCAACAATCAAACTCCAATACGATTTTCATGTAACTGATAACATCTTTGATAGCCATGGCCTGAAGTGTTAAAAACACCATGGCTATCATATCGGATAGCCAGTGTCTCAACGGAAATATCACTGGATATCACATATGATAGTCATGGCAGTCAAAGTGTTAATCATTAACTATATCATAATATATTATTATATCAATTAATCATTAATTAACCATATCATAATATATCATTATATCAAGTGAATCATTAATTAATCATATCATATATCATTATATCAATTAATCATTAATTAATCATTATATCATAATATCATATCATTATAATCATAATATACCATTACATCAATTAATTATTAATTAACCATATCATAATATATCATTATATCAGTTACTCATTAATTAATCATTATATCATAATATACCATTATATCAATTAATCATTAATTAATCATCATATCATAATATATTATATCAGTTTTTATCATCGCCCAGGACATCGCACAAGAGGATTGAATCTGATTTGCATGGGCCTAGCTCTCCAAATCAGAAATACTGTTAATCCAGAAGAATAGCAGATATTATTCACGATAATGAGGACTCGGGCAAAATTAAATTAGTTAAACTGAGAAAAGATAAGAAAAAATAATTAAAACAGGATCCATGAGTTTGGTGAGAAAAAATAAAAGGTATAAAATGCAAATGAAATAAGTATTTAGATACTCTAAAAATTTAAAATTTATTAAGCTAACGTTACAGAGTACAATATAAAAATTTCTTTAAGTAGGTTATAAAACTAGTCAAACTAAATGTTAAAGAGCGAAAAACAGTCTCTGAGTTACTGCGGGTCCAACAAAAGCTTAAAGCAATTTCATTGGATCCTGGGAATATATATATTTCTAATATCTAATATTATATATCTAATATTATATAATGTTTAATGCCATTATTTCAAGCCCTATTTTCGCCGGTTAAGAGCAGGCGATTAAATTTATCCATTTATCACATAATAAGGGCCGGTCTCACCAAAGTCGTTTAATGTCTAACCGCAATTAACCCGTGGCGCCAACCAATGGTAGGACGCAATTCTCCGTTTAAACAGAGATTAATCGTATCATTAAATCGTATCATTATCCGCCGGTCTCACCAAAGCCGTTTAACGGCTTTGGTGAGACCGGCCCTAAATAGGTAAAGATAACTTTTTTTTTCTATCATTACAACGTCATTCCACGCATTTAATCATTTCTTATTTTAAACTAGCATATAGCCCATCATATGACGGGATCAGTAAAATTTTTATTATTCCAGAACTGTTAAGTACCCAATGAGGCAGGTAATAAAATGGTTTGTTTTTTGGCTGAGAATTATCTGGTTCACTCTCAATAGTTTATTTATCGTCATACTCCTCTAGAGTCTCCCGATCCTGTAATGCAGTTTAGAATCACATGGAATTCATTTAGTCAAACCGTGTGGTTATGTATAACAAACAAACAAACTTCTTAATTTCCAAATATATATAAATTAAAAGTTAGATATTTAGTAGTCCTCGACTTATATGAAAAGAATTTATTGTTAATACCGATGATAAAATTTTCATTACAACAAAAAATAATCGATGATTGAATTTAAAATTATCACTTATATACTTAATCTATTATTTAAGTCAAATATAAAAGAAAATTATTTGCTTAATATGTAAGTTCAGCGATAAAACGTATGAAAATAATGCACGCGATATTTAAATAATTTAAAACAAGAAATGATTATATGAGATGGTTAAAGGAATGACGTCATAATGCTAGAAAAAAAATGTTATTTTTACCTATTTATTACGTGAATAAATTGATAAATTTAATCGCCTGCCCTTAGCCGAAGAATCCATTCCAGGTACAACCGCTTCAAAAATTTGCCGACAGACACCTTAGGCTATTATTATATAGGGGATTATTTAAATATCATCAGCATTATTTTCATACGTTTTATCACTGAACTTAGATATGATGTAAACAACTTTCTTTTATATTTGGCTTAAATAATAGATTAGGTACATATGTGATAATTTTTAATTTAATCGTCTATTATTTTTTGTTGCAATGAAAATTTTATCACCGGTATTAACAAAAAATTCTTTTCATAAAAGTCTAGGAACCGGTCTCACCAAAGTCGTTTAACGGCTAACCGCGATTAATCTCTGTTTAAACGGAGAATTGAGTCCCGCCACTGCTTAATAGCGGTTAACTGTTAAATGACTTTCGTGATACCAGCCCTAGGTATATCAAGAAGGCATCTGTTTAATTTTCTATTAATACAAATATTTATACAAATAAATATTTTTTATTATACAAATATTCTATTAATACGTTTTTTACGAGACTCATAAGGTACTTTACAATGAGGAATTTTGACGTTTTCTAATTTTAATTTTAAACAATAGAAGACAAAAAAGTAAGCAGAACAGTATCTACTTTTCTTTCATTTGGGGGCCTAATGTGTGATTTCTAATGGGTTTTATAGCGGACACTTTAACGCCTCTCAAAAACGATACTTTTCCTCCGCCGAGATTGTGACGTCATAGTTCACGGAAACACCGAAAGCCTATGCTGTTTACATGTTAAAAGGCGACTTTTAAATTTATTTCTGTATAAAGTATCCCATATAATAGAAATTTTTTTATTATGTCTGGCATTAAAAATCATATTATAAATATTGTATTGTGCCACTCTGTAAAAATACAACAACTAATTGAAATGAGAAGATATTTTTCAGCGTACCCAAAGATCCACATACACGTAAAACCTGGACAAATGCGATGAAAAGGGATGAGAAATTAAATCTCAAATTATCATATAAATCATCTCTATGGGTTTGTGAAGATCATTTTTCGATAAGTAAATTTTTGCTTTTGTTTAAATATTACTAGTTTAGAAAAATTAAAGTATATAAAAATACATCTATACCTTTAAAAGGACTGTTGATTAACCAGTGCTATTTAACTTTTAAAACTGCTAATTTTCGAGTATTATCACAGAGTTCAACTACAATAAATGTTTGATAAAGCATATAAGTATCGTAAAACATATAAATATCTAAAGCATATAATTATCTAATAAATAACTCGGGGGAGGTTGCAGGGTATTATAAATATTTTCTTCAAGAAATTATAAATATATTCATTATATTCGATTAACTTTAAAATTAATTTTTTTAAATGATGGACCCAGTTTTTTACATTTTTGAGAACATTTTTGGAATTTACGAGTCTGGAATTATCAGAAAAATAGTAAGTTGTTCGAATCACCCACATGTGCAAATTCCTCATTGTGGTAAATTAAAAATTTTACTGATCCCGTCATATGACCGGTGATATACTAGTATGGCAATAATAGACTCGCCTTAAATGGGATACAATTGTGTTTTTGCTCGTAAAAAACTATTCTATTACTAGCATACAGTCCATCATATGACGGGATCAGTAAATCAGTAAATAAGTTTAATTTTCCAAAATTGTGATACCTTATGAGGCAGGTAAAAAATGTTTGTTTTTTGGCTGAAAATTATCTGGTACACGCTCAATAATTTATTTATCTTTATTGACCGCATGTTAGTTGCCACCTTTAATTTAACTTGTAATATTACTTGATAGGATGGACAGCATAGATTTTAATATTGACAGTGATTATTTGGCGGTCTATATGAATGACGGCCAAAATTGAGCGAATGGATCGCAAACATTGTGGTTACGTATAAAAAATAAGAGATTTGAAAAAAAAATTTTCAATTTTACAACTCCTCTTCAACCTCCACTCAAAATACAGTTTCTTTTAAGTCAAAGAGTTTTTTGCTGGATGAGATCCCGCCTACCCTCCCTCATCCCTTTGGACTAACTTTCTCTTGGTATTTTCCAATTTTTTTTGTGAATTTATTTCTATTAACAATTAAATTTCGTTATTATCGATGTTATTTTCAAATCTCTTATTTTAAATTAATTTTACAATTTACACTAAATGACAAATTTGTGATGAAAATCACACTCAGTTTATTTAATTTGTGATTAAGTGAATGTTTCAGTCTATTTAGTATGAATGTTATGTGTTTCCTTTGTGTTTTCTCTGTTAATTCAATTAGATTTTAAATATTCAATTTTTGTAAACTTTTTCCTCAAAATGTTGTTTTTGTTTATGTATCAATTTGTTGAGTTACGATCCCCTCGCCAGATTTCAAACGCCACGCTGCAAGCACGCCACGCACGCAAGCTGCAAGCACGCCAATTTCGCCAAATGTGGTTGAAGCACCAACAAGATCCACGATTAGAAACAGGAGAGTGGGCTAAGAAGAGGAGTTGAACAAATACAAAAACGAGTAAACTTCTTAATTTTTAAAGATATATAAATTAAATATAGATATATATTAGTCCATGAAATAGACTCCTAGTCTTTATTGTTAATACCGGTGAATTAATTTTCATTGCAACAAAAAATAATCGATGATTCAATTTAAAATTATCACATATGTACCTAATCTATTATTTAAGCCAAATATAAAAGAAAAATTATTTACATAATATTTAAGTTCAGTCATAAAAACGTATGGAAATAATGCAGACGTTATTTAAATAACTTAAAACTAGCATATAGCCCATCATATGACAGGATTAGTAAAATTTTTAATATTCCAGAACTGTTAAGTACCCAATGAGGCAGGTAAAAAATGGTTTGTTTTTTGGCTGAGAACTATCTGGTTCACTCTCAATAATTTATTTATCGTCATACTCCTCTAAAGTCTCCCATCCTGTAATGCAGTTTAGAATCCCATTGAATTCATTTAGTCAAACCGTGTGGTTATGTATAATAAACACACAAAAGAACAAACTTCTTAATTTCCAAATGTATAAATTAAAAGTTAGATATTTAGTAGTCCGTGAAATAGACTCCTAGACTTATATGAAAATAATTTATTGTTAATACCGATGATAAAATTTTCATTGCAACAAAAAATAATCGATGATTGAATTTAAAATTATCACATATGTACCTAATCTATTATTTAAGCCAAATATAAAAGAAAATCATTTACGTAATATCTAAGTTCAGTGGTAAAAGATATTATAATAGTGTAGACGATATTTAAATAGTTTAAATTATGAAAAGATTAAATGAGATGGTTAAAGAATGACGTCACAGTGCTAGAAAAAAATTGTTATTTTCTCTAGTTATTAAGTGATAAATGGTTAAATTTAATCACCTGCTCTTAACCGGGGAAAATAGGGCTTGAAATAACGGCATTAAACTCTCGAAAAGGGGCGAAGGGGTGGATTTCGAATGTATTAAAGACGACAGTATTTTTTGCTGTGATATGTAGCATATTTATACAAATTTATTTTAGAATCGGATCTATAGTTTAGGAGAAGATAAACTTTATTCACTTTGAATGGATGCCTGTATCCATTCCAGGTCCAACCGCTTCATAAATTTGCGGACAGATAACTTAGGCTATTATTATATAGGGGATAAGAAATGATTAAAGAATGTGGTTAAAGGAATGACGTCATAAGGTTAGAAAAAATGTTACTTTTACCTATTTATTAAGTGATAAATTGATAAATTTATTGTTTTGCTCTTAACCGGGGACTACAGAGCTTGAAATAATGGCATTAAACACTCGAAAAAGGGGGAAGGGGTGGATTTCGAACGTTTTGAATTTTGCTAACCCTAACTCATCAAAAATACTATATGGATGCCTCTATCCATTCCAGGTACAACCGCTTCATAAATTTGCTGACAGACGTACAGATGGACAGACAACCTAGGCTATTATTGTATAGGGGATTAAGCATAAAATATGCTACTTTTTAGGAGCATTTTCATTGATACTACTTTATGCATCAGACTTTGTCTAATTATTGTTATATCTAATTGTCTATATTACTAAACTGTAGTTTGAAAACAAACTGTTTCACATTATTTTTTAAAATTTCCCTCATGCAAACACGCAAGTTTTCTAATTGAGTTGTCAAAATGTAACTTATTTAAAATGAAAGTATTTACATTTGTGACAAACAATCTCAGCATAAAGGAAAATAATTTCTTACCATTGAATACTAATTTTCTACTGCGCTATTTCTGCATACACTGTCTTGCGCTATGATGGATAGTCATGCTTTTGCGCTGAATCCAGAAGTCTAGACGACAGCTGATACCTTTTCTTTCAGGAGGGTTTATTCGTGAAGAATACTTCTCAGCAAGCAAGAAAACCTAAACAATATTAAGTTCCATATATATATTTCAAATTTGAGTCAAAAATTAGTATTGTAGTTTTAAACATAATTGTAATCATGTATACTCATAAAAAAGAGTTTGGAAAATTTTTCCTGGAGTATTGACTTCAACGTGGTGGTGGTTTTAAACTGATTGAGACAAATTAAAAATAAAAGTATGTTGTTAAGTCTGATGCTCGTTATACTAATTATCACAGGTTTATGTAGAAAAAAGGCACAGTTAAACCAAGGAGTATACCCCTACATTCTGGAAATTCCTTCAATTGTTTAAAATAGTCTATAATTTATACAAGCACGTATGCAAGCACGGATGATTCTTAAATGCTTTAAATTCTACAGAGGTAATAATAAAAATTTTAAACCCTTTTTGTTATAATTTCATATTAATATTATTAATGGTAACAATGCTTTATGAAATACAATGTTTATGTATCTTTCGAAAAGTTATCAAATGGTATAAAATAACTTATTTGCGTATAGCCAAAGTCGATAATACCGAAAAAATGTCAAATAACAACTTTCAGACTGGTTTTAGAGTAACCCTGCATTGTAACGCCCTCCACTCCAGAGGGTTACAACTGGTCAAAACATTTTTCCCTTTTTGGGAAAGTGGAAGGTGTGGGAGGAATTTTCGGAAATGTTGCCGGTTTGTAGTTCAAACGCAGTGGTCAGTTTTCCTGGAGAATTTTCCACCGTATCACATAAAAGTTTATTAAAGATATTTCTAGGCAAAAATTTCCGAGAAGTATAACGAATTTCCCCCAAAGTTAACAGGAATCTTGAAAAATTTGATTTGGCTGGTCCCCATCCAACTTAAGGAGAAAAACATTAAAACTAATTACAACATGGTGTCTTATATATACAGACTGTGCATAAATTGATCACAAAATGCTGTTATACATAAATACATAAATAGTGTTCATGTTTAACAATATTCAAAGGACATCCCGAATGATGGCTGAATGGTTAGGACGCTGATCTTCGATACTGGAGTTCGTATCCCACTGTGGTATGGATGTTCGTATTCGTTCGGAATCGGCTTTAAGAAGTAGGTCCCGGTCTCATTAGGCCTTGAGTTGCAAAAAGAGTAGACCGTAGCACTCCAAACCAAACTGAACCAAGCCAAAGGACATCGTGCCCTTCCACTTTAAGTGCCGATACTGGCATTACTTTTATACTGCATTTTACTCTGTGCTCTGTATTTTTTTTTAAAGTTTTCTATTTGGGTAGGAGGGAACACATATATGCTTGGAAAACTGATATTTTTTAAAGTTGTTTATGTAAAAATGTTTAATATTTAACATAATCCGTTTTTACACATATGTGCTTTACTGAAAAATAGTCTGATTCTGACTCACAGTAAATGCCCTTTCACTCAATAAAAAGTGCCCTTTCACTTGACTCAAACTTCCTTCACAGAAATTGCTCTTTTTTATTATAAACGTATCTTGGGCCTCTTTCTAAGAAATGTGAACACTAGAAGTACAAACGAGCTGCTCTTTCAGTAGGGAAGCAAATAAGAGTGCCCGAAATAAAATTGAATAATATGACAGGATGCAAATGTTTTTATATACAACACTTACAAAACTGGTAACGCAGATCGCTGGAAAAATAAAGATCTCTTGAGATTAAAAAAATAAACAGCCAAAAAAAAAAAAAATTAGGATATCCCGAGCCCGATGGTGCCACCTTTCGATAGGTTCCATACTCTGTTTCTGGCATAGATGTTCTTACTGTTAGGAATTGGCATTAAGTACTAGGCCCTGGCATTTATTAGCCCCAATGCAAATAAACCGGTTTACGGTTTGCTTTATACCACTGGATATTCTATCGATAGTTTTACTGCTGGTAGTAAAACAGCGTCTCCCTTTTTCAGCTATACTCAGCTATCTATAGCGTTACAATTCAACATAAAAATGACATTCAATTTTTTTTTATATGTTTATGGGTTTCGATCGATTTTTTCCCCCAAATCCGGGTTTTCGATGACACATTTTTCTCCTTCTTTATAGCTTCTCTCTGCGGAGAATTAATTTTTTTCTCCCCTTACTTGTTTATTTGGTCCTTTTGTTGCCGAGGCAATTTCCCTGGCACTGTCGTTTCCAAAGAAAAGTTTTGAATGTACAGCATCTCGATAACCTCATAACGACTGTGGATTGTGGTGAAGCAATCACTTCTTCCCTCGGGTGATGCAAATTTCCCTCTTATTTGTTGCGTCTGAAGTAAAGCAAATAGTTCCATGCTTTTAATTAGTTTCATGGCGCCTACAAGAAGCAGCCTACTCTATTGGCTGAAAGACTTAAAAGCACGCCCCTCGAAATAGTCTATAAACCCGGGGCTCAAAGGCGATTTATTTAGAAAAAGGGGATTGTTTATCAAAGTTGGTTAGTTTATATCCCTTTGATATATAAATCTTGATTAAAATCACTGGATTTAAAACAAATTATTCTATGAAATCAAGAATAATTTTTAATCTTATATAGGTTTACAGCTACTACTTCCTCAACTGCTATAGTCAAGGCCGTAGGCGAGGGGGCAGGAGTTGGAGGATTGGTCCCCTCCAGAAATTCTAGAAGACCATTTCGTCAAAAGAAAACGTTCCATTTGTGTGTAGATGACATCTAGCTGTATAAAAAACATGCTCCTTTAATTAAAAAAAAAAAACGCTCCGGCTCTAAGAAGTTTTTTCGAGCAACAGCCGAATATAATATTTTCAAACGAGTTAAAAATGAATAATTGTCATACATCAATGCCTTAATACCTTAATTTTGTTTTACTGAAGTATCATTTACAAATGACACTGTCTTTATTATTTGGTCTCCCATCCCTCCGGGCCGAACGATGGCCGACTGGTTAGGGTGTTGACCTTCGGAACCGAAGTTCGTGGGTTCGAATACCACTATGGCATGGATGTTCGTAGCCGTTCAGAATCGGCTTTAAGCAGTAAATCCCGTTCTCGTTAGCTCTCGTGTTGCAAAAAGTAGACCGTAGCGCTCCAAACCCAAACCCAAAACTCCCCTCCCTACTGAAAACAACTTCTGACTACTGCCTTAGCTATTATAAAAATATTTTTCACCTTTGGCTCAGTTCAGTCAGCCCTTTTAAGTGAACCGAGATATGAAAAAACATCTAAGCTTGTGTTGTTAAAAGAGTAAGCAAGAATCAATTAAAACTTTTGAATCCTACTGAAATTCTTAATAAAGATTACAATATTTTTCTTTAACTTTCTTTTTATCATGGTTTTTACACAACACATTTCTAAAGATTCTAAGATTTGACAAGGTTTGAAGACCATTCTCTTAGTCGAATAGACGAGTTTTAGCGAAATTTTTAAATGGGCTTTAAAAATGATCGTTTATTTTGTAATTGTTTTTGCTACAATTTAAAAAGTGTATCTGTGGTAAGGCGATTTAGATTATAAATATAATTGATATAATTAATATAATTGTTATAATTGAATAATTGATATAAATAATATAATTTATTTAATTAATGTAATTGATATAATTGAATAATTAATATATTTGATATAATTGATATAATTAATATAATTGATATAATTAATATAATTGTTATAATTGAATAATTGATATAATTGATATTAATAAAACGGGTAGTGAAATGCTTGGGATCTAAATCTTACCTCATCCCCTCTTTTGTAAAGAAGAGATGACCTACAAAAATTTATTGAACGGTTTCGTCGTGTGCAGGATTCTCGGGCGGGGTTCTGATCCCAGTCGCAGATTAGAATCATGTTCCCGTTTATGACACTAAATAAGAATGTACCTTTGTTGCTTTATTTATGAGTTCCTAAGGGATAGTGTCCAATTTAAAGGGATAAGGTTTTCCCATGTTTGCGATTTAACGGCGGGGAAAGGGAGACCAATAGATATATACAGCTCTGGAGGATTGGACAAAGAGAAGTAAGAAAGGACAGATATGAAAATAATATAAAAAAGAAAAGAAGACAGCTGGAGTTGGAGAGTTGGAGAGCAGAGTTCGGGGACCAAAGAAAGAATTGGGTCCAAGAGAGACTACAAAAATTAACGAGGACGATATCTTTGCAACGACCAGAAGTGTTCCAGTGCAGCAGACTCACGTAATCCCCAAATTATTTTAGAAGGCCTCAGACCAGTGGTGGGATTGAAGTCAGCATTTCCATCCCACCAATCGAGAGTACAAGCAAAGTGTCTACATCCTTTCACGAAGAGGTCCCAACCTGAGTACCGCCCTGGCACATCCCTGCAGATCCACAAAAGTACTTACAATAAATATATCAATTTGGAATTAGGTCCTCTCTTCTTTTTTTACGTAAATGTAACTATAATATTAATGTTAAATTTTGAATAATGTAGCACCTAGTAGAAAATTTGGAAAAGCAAATCTTATGAAGTTTGAATCACATTTTTGTACATAGACATATAAATAGTGTCACAATAAATTTTCTTATTTTTATTTTAAACTATCAATCTTGTATGTGTTTAAGTGTGTAATATTTGATTTTATTAACTCTTAATTTAGCTTACTAGTTTTTTAAAAAATAAGTATGTAATCTCTCAGAACCTGTGGTTAAGTTTAAAACTTAAATAATCTACGCAATGCAAGACAAATAAAATTTTGTCTTTGACTAAGAAAATAACCACTATAAATTTGATAATTGGTAAATACCTACATTTAATGAGATCTACACGACAGTATGATTATTTATGGAATCATATACTTTTAAATCTGGGTAAAAACTTTTTCGTCATAACTAAAATCCTTGTCTGAGAATAAATAAGAGATTCTAATGAAAATATTTCCAAAATTTTTTATGCTTTTTCTCTTACTGATTGCATAATTTTCAAAATAAATGCTTTGAAGTGAAAAAGAGAGTATAAACGTTAATTGTACACACAAAGAAGCGTATTTTGGCAATATTTCTTGAGTAATTATAAAGAAATAATTAATAGCGTAATTTAAGTCATCATGTAATCTTTAATAAGGTTTCAGGCCTCGCGAGAGCGTGTCGTTATTCTTCCGAAGTACGAAAGGGTGATTACAAAAATGGCTGTTATATCTCAAACTTTCAGACTTTTTCCAGCGAGAATACTGGGTAACAAACATCTGACCCAGTTTTTGTTTGAAATAAAGAAAATACGTTATTTTCGGAGCGATCTTAAAAGAAAGTACTCGTTTAGTAATAAAAGGAAATGGCTCTTTGGTTTGTTTTTATACTTTCACGAACATTTTTTCTTTTTTTCGTCTACGTAAGATTTAAACGTTTGAACTGTCGTTTTAGAGATTAAAACTGTATTTATTCGATAAAACTATCATTTATTTTCTCGCATCTTTATTTTTGTTGATATATAAAAATCGGTCAACTGTTCTACATTATATACTGCTTTTTATATTTCTTTTTTGTAAACGGTAAATTAATTTCAAATTCTTAAAAATATTCCAATGAATCTAAAATGCAAAGTAAAGTACCGTTTATAGATAGGAACAGAGATCAGTTTCTTTATTTAGTTTAAAAAAAGTCTTTAAGAGGACATAGTATCTTTCAAAACATAATATTTTCATTACAAGAATCTTTTTTGATTTATCAAAAAATAAAATATCCTGTTTGATTTAGAATGTACTTCCGTAAGTTGTTTAAAAATTTTTATTTGCTTAATTTTAGTCTTATTTTAAGAAGTAGTATAACAATATATATAAAAAAAGTTGAAATTCATTTAACCACGAATTAATTTTGAAACATGTTTATTAGAAACTAAATATTTTACATTATATTGGAGTAAAATATTTGTTTTATACTGTAAACCAAAACTTTAAATGTGTATAAAGTTTCAAAGCTTAAAAAATGAGGAAGAAAATGAAAATTCGTAAAATATAGCGTTTTTTATGCTACAAAATAAAATATTTTTGCTCGAATTAATGTAATTGAGGTTCACAGCATAAAAAGATAATTAAATTATATTTTACATAAAAAATTAGTTTCTAATGTACAAATTTAAAAAGTTGGTTTCCTAGTAAGTTTTATATTTTTTCCGTTATTGTATACATTTTGCATTAAAATATTGGCTTTATAAAACAAAATGAAATTGTCTTTTATAAAGCTAGGTTCTTATTAATGAACCAGAAAATATATTATTCTAACCGAAGCAGAACTTTTTATATTATGTTGAACTAATTATAAGCTAAATATTGATAAAGGGAGTCCAAATACTGTTTTGAACTCAGGTAACTAATAGCACAAAACCGTTCCTAATCGAAAGGATCGTGAAAAAAAGTTTGGAATGATTAAATTAATGACTTAAAATACATACATTCTTAGAAAAGTTATGTATATTAGATTAAATATCATTGTATTTAAATATCATAACTAGAAATGAAACATTATCAAAGGAAAAGATAATAAAGGGATTCATAATTTTTACTTTATCTTCAGATATATGTTTTTTTCAGTGAACTACGTATCAAATAAGGCGAACACGACAAAAAAGTCTCCTTAACATGCCCATAACATAAGTAAAGAACCTGATCCATAGCACATTATCTTATATCCAGCAAATTCTGAGAAATAAAAAAACGTTTTCAGAAATAAGACATTTGGTTTAACAGGAAGTATAAAAACTTTCTAACAAATGAAGTGTACCTTTTTCTGCGTATAAATGGCTATTACTGCCTTCCCTTCCCTCAAAATACGATATCCGAGGCAGTTCTTTCAAAATGAAATTGTAGTTATATTATTTCTATTGAAATGAGTAACTGACCGTTTAATAACTTATATATATTTTTTCTTTAGTGGTAAAACCATACTACGAATATTAGGATTATTTGAAATAAATATGATTCTAAGCATGAAATAAAGAGTATTACATAAAAATTTATTCAAACTGATACTCATACACATAGATTTAATTTTTACTTCCATCTACGAAGTAAGGGAAGTATTGAATGTGGGACTTTCTGAAAGTAAGTTTCGTCATTCTTTTTCCCCCGGAAACTTTATTGCCAAAAACAAATACATCAAGGCATCATAAACTATACATCTTGCACTATTCATAGTCGCTACCAACATTGAGACATTTTTTGTTGTGTGTACATTCAATTTGAAGGCACCATTATGATAAAACTGGGCTCCATGGGTTGCAAGGAATTGTCATATATCCTGCTCTACTTCAGCATTTGTTTGGAAGTGATATCCCGAGAGTGCGGGTGTCCAAGCAGGGAACAGGTAAAAGTCCGATGGAGAATGGTTGGTACTGTAACGTCGCTTCACCCCATTGGTTCCACAAAGAGGTTTTGTGAAAGCCCAGGGCATGGCGACACTCTGTCTGGGTTTTTGACACTACACTACAAAGGGTTGTCGCTTCGACCACGCCTTGAGATATCCGAGGTGAATCGGGAGGACGGACGGGACAACGAAATGTCAGACAGTGAGCCGCCACCGAAGGAACCAATCACAGGCTACCAGAGGCGCGAAACGGAAAGAAAAAGCTAATGCGAAGAGGCGAAAGGTGATGTCATGCGGTACGAGTTTTTCCCCAGAGAGTCCCCAGGACAAGAGAACGGACAGAGGTTCGACTTGTGGTGTTTGGTTTTTTTGGAGTGCTTTTCTCCAGCTTTGTGTGATACTCAAGGAGATCCAGTTGTACACATGTACAACGGTATCTGTCGGCACCTGTCCGCAGATTGTTTATTTTTAGGTTCACCTTGAACCTGGGACTTTTAGGTCCGCACCAGTTCTCCTGAGCACTAGAATTTCCATACGGAAAGTTTGTACATACTCCATTTTAATCAAGAATAAACGTTTTTATTGTTTCTACGTCGTGTCACAACCACTTCGACACCCACACGCTACTCGAAAATTCCGTGACGTTACAGTACTGTAGGCCGGGTTATTATAAAAAATACTCTATTGTTTTGTTTAGGAGTTAAGCTATGTAGGTAGATACAAAAGGAAGTCAGAGGTTAAGACTAGTATCTTTTGTGCCTCTCGGAGTGGGAGAAGACTCTATGGTTCATAGTAATTATTGCTTGTCTAAATGGGTGCTATCATTCCTCTTATTTTGTAAAAACAATTTTGATTCATCCTGTATAACCTATCTGGCAATATGCTTTTCCATTTTCGGAGGCTGATATGCATATTTTCATCCAGAAGTAGTGACGTTAATTGCTCAAGCTGTTGTCATCGAATAAGATGCACCACGGGGTTTTAAATTCATTATTCTTTTGATGGGGGAATAAGGACAGAGGATTACCCCATACCAAAAAACAATAATAATGATGGTAGAAATCATTTATGGATTTCAAGATTTACGTTCATGTTACTCGCGGAGAAATCCAGAAAAGCCCCTCTCAACTAGTAAGATCGTGTGCAACTTTCTCCCTGCATGGAAAAGCAGAACTTAAACAAGTCGGGTTATTTAATATTGGGCCGAACGATGGTAGATTGGTTAGGGTGATGGCCTTCGGTACCGGTGTTCGTGGGTTCGAATCCCACAATGGCATGGATGTTCGTAGCAGTTCGGAATCGGCTTTAAGCTGTAGGTCTCTGTCTCATTAGCCTTCGTGTTGCAAAAAAGTAGACCGCAGTGCTCCAAAATCAAACCTATGATGTTCAAATATTAATACGAGAACAAGAAGGTAAAAACAATTGACTTTCTGTCAAGTTTGCTTTTGGATTACTCGGATCGAAAAGATACTTATTTCTCTGAATTTCGAAAAAAAAATCCATTGATACTCTTCAATACTGCTTCCTAGAAAAACAATATAGAAAGAGACTAAAACCACACGTTCATGCCATGTTTGCGCCGCTTAACTCGCATGAAAGAGAGAAAAGTATCGAGGCATATAAAGCGACATCCGGTAGAGACCTACTTTGAGAATCATTTATAACAAGATGAGCGATTCAGTCGTAACGAAAAAGAATATTGGAGCTTTTAAAATCCGCTTATAACGGTGGGAAAGAATAGGTTATTGTCATGCTTACATTTCGAATACGGTTACAGTTTGTTTAGGGATCATTTATTTGTAAAGGGGTGTTCATTCATCCAAGAATAACTTCCAATGATATAAAAGACAAGGAAATGGTTATTTTGAGAAAATATATTTGCTCTGCATACAAGTATTTAATATTTTCGGTGGCGTATGTTATGTATGTAGAAGAAACGAATTCGAATTAACACATTGTGTGCGGGTACATTTCGCAGCTGAATTGTACCGGGAGCGGGCTTTTTGAGCGTAAATTTAATTATTGCGTTAAATCTCAATAGATCGAAAATTATTTAATTTTTTAACCAACTTTTCGTATTTTATATTGAAATATATAATCAAATATATAAATAGAAATATATAAATAACAACCATAAGATTTTTGTAAACAAAAAGTAGACCGTAGCACTCCAAACTAAACTAAACTAAATTAAACTATTTCCTATTACCAATTACGCCAGAAATCGACCCAATTATACATGAAATTGTTCAGTCGGGATACGTGATTTAGCTTGAAGGTTTGTAAATTACATAGACATTATAAAATCTTATTCAGTACGCCAGTTGTGAATTTTACACGAGTTTTACATGAACAGCTAGATTATTGATTTTTAACCGGGTTTGTTTTGATTTAAAAAATTCTGTAAAACAAAACTTTCCCTTTATAATTAACATTCTGAGAGAGTTTAGAGGGAATTTCACAAAAGAACACGTGATTTGAAAAATATTTCTTCTATAAGCAAGTGATTGTAACCCACATAGTTTACAAACCTAAATATTATTTCGTTGAACAACATATATTCGATACCTAGCAACATTGATATCTGACATCTCTTACGAAACACGCTAAAGGTGATTAAAAAAATAAAGATTCTTCCCCACATAACCGATCTGTACTTTCTTTATTACCTTGCTATCGATCACAACACGACCATAGCTACTGTTCTCTCTCCTCCGACCAGCTGGCTTCCTGTTTATTCGCTGCCAGGGAGTGTTGACTCGCGCTGTCTTGTTGCTCTAGCGATATTATTTTAGGCTAACGAGATGGAGAAAAGCGTGTTAGCGAAACAGAAACAGGGCGGGAGGGAGTAACAAATATACATTCATCCATTCGGTATATTTTCGTTGCCCAGAACCTCAAAACACTAAAGAAAGCAACTGCCAAAAGAGACGAGATGATGTTCCGATTCTCTCTTAGGTCTGATAAATAAATATTTGAAAGCGCTTTAGATCTCGCCGGTTATTTATGTTTACTTTAGATATACGTCTGCTAATAGAGTTCATCTTCTATTGAGGGCTCGTTATCAAGGCATACCTAACAAGTCAGCAGTTCTCCCTATAAAACGTAATCTAAGCGATGGCCCGATGGTTAGGGTGCTAGCCTTCGTGGGTTCGAATCCTACTATGGCATGGATGATCGTATCCGTTTGGAATCGGCTTTAAGCAGTTTCCAGGTCTCGGATAGCTCATCGGGAGATTGTGTCTGCGGTGCAGTCGGTGATTCCAATCACTATCTGCACGACTGCCCTTGGACACATGACTTGACACATCTTAAGAAACCCTCTGACAGATCCAAGGAACTCTGGGCAGAGAGCCTAATCAAAAACCCGGTACTGATAAGGAAGGCCAGAAGCCTGGTTGACTGGCTCACCGCTAATCAAGGCGCCATCGTGCTGCCATGAATTTAACCTAATACCACACCGCAAGGGTCAAAGTACCCCTTCACGAATGGCCATCACAACTGCCCTGTGCAGATATTGCTTCCCTCGCAAACACCTGCTCTCATGTCAGAAAGTTTCATGTAGTACACCGGGTCAACCGGACTTTTAACCTGGGCAGGACTCCTGCGGAGTATCCCCCGCACTTTCGTAAACTGCATTAATTGTACTTATTAGTCTAGATTTTCTACATTTATACATATATATTTTCTTTTGTTATTTTAAATATTATGGGCTTGCTTGCTTGGCTTAATGCTGACTTGGACCCTGCGTAACGCATTGTTGCCGGACGGCCAGACCGAACCAGCAATTCAACACCCTACACCCGACTTCGGGTGGGTGGCTGGTTACAGGTAGTATACGGCTTTAAGCAGTTTCCAGGTCTCGGATAGCTCATCGGGAGATTGTGACTGCGGTGCAGTCGGTGACTCCAATCACTATCTGCACGACTGACCTCTGACACACGACTTGCATCTTAAGAAACCCTCTGACAGATCCAAGGAACTCTGGGCAGAGAGCCTAATCAAAAACCCGGTACTGATAAGGAAGGCCAGGAGCCTGGTTGACTGGCTCACCGCTAATCAAGGCGCCATCGTGCGGCCATGATTTTAACCTAAAACCACACCGCAAGGGTCAAATTACCCCTTCACGAATGGCCATCACAACTGCCCTGTGCAGATATTGCTTCCCTCACAAACACCTGCTCTCATGTCAGAAAGTTTCATGTAGTACACCGGGTCAACCGGACTTTTAACCTGGGCAGGACTCCTGCGGAGTATCCCCCGCACTTTCGTAAACTGCATTAATTGTACTTATTAGTCTAGATTTTCTACATTTTTTTTGGTTATTTTAAATTTTATGGGCGGAATGCTGACTTGGCCCCTGCGTAACGCATTGTTGTCGGACGGTCAGACCTAACCAGCAATTCAACACCCTACACCCGACTTTGGGTGGGTGGCTGGTTACAGGTAGTACACGGCTTGGCTTTAAGCAGTAGGTCTGGTCTCATTAGCCCTCGTGTTGCAAAAAGTAGACCTTAGCGCTCAAAAACCAAACCAAACCTTATAAAATGTAAATATAAAAAACATTTTCTTTTCCTCACGCCTGATTTATACGGAAATGAAGAGTTTGCACATGTGGGGGAATAGAACAACTTAATATTTTTCTGGTAATTTCAGACTCGTTAATTCCAAAAATGTAAAAAATGGATCCATCATTTTTAAACACACAAAGTAGACGGAAGAAAAGTAGCGTTTCCGAGAGACGCTAACCCCTTCCATGTTTTGCCCGTACGCCGTACGGGCAATCTGATTTCTATTTGGCTTAAACTGTTTCAGCCGTATTTTTCCAATTTTAGTAACAAATTATTCGTATAGTAATTTATTCGTCCAGTAAATGTTTGTTTGCAGTTTATTGTATTTTCTACTCTGATTAGTTCAAAAGCGCGGGTTGCGTGTTTTTTCGCATGTTTTGTATCAGAAGACGAATTATTATCTTTCAGTGTATAGCTTTCTGGTTATATTTTACTAACCGCCTGATAATTTTATTGATGTAAGAGTTGAATAATATATTTTTACTTTTAAATAATGGATAATTCAGAGCGTATGGAGCTAATTTCTTGTGATTCGAACTGTGACTCGGAATCAGAAACTGTATTATCTGTAAATGATAGTAGCGAAAGTTTACTAGATGACCTGGATAGTAGTGACTCTGATAGTAGTACAGATGGAATCAGTCAAGCAAGACAATTTTTTGAAATTGTGATAATCCTTCGGATCCGCCTCCTAGATTTGCTTTCACTGGAATTCCAAAAATTAACTTGGATATCGATGAGACTAAAGGTAAACTTCAGTTCTATGATGCTTTCATAGAAAGAAAAAAAGTTGTAAGAAATGCTTAAAAATATTAGAAATGTTAATTTTAATAACATATCTTTACTTAAAAATGTAAAATAAACAAAAAAAAAGCAATAAAAAAATTTGACATTTTTTGACCGAATTCTGGAAAAAAAATGAAATTGTCAAAGGGTTAAAGAATCTGATATAAAACCCATTAGAAATCTCTAATTAGGTCCCCAAATGAAATGAAAAAAGGTACTGTCCTGCTTACTTTTTTGTCTTCTATTGTTTAAAAATAAAATTAGAAAACGTGAAAATTCCTCCTTGGGGTGGAAAATGGTTACTGTTGCTGATATAGCCATATTTTATTTTATCATGTACTATCATAATTGACTAGATGGTATTTAAAATGAATAACCTCGTAAGATGCTTTTAAGTATCCGTCTAAGTTAAAACCGTCATTTTTTGCCAAAAATCATAATTTTTTTTATTTCTATATTGTAAAATTTCAACTTTTAGGTTTCTAAATATGTTTTTGTGTTGTCTTTACGGCATTTTAAAGAAAAGTTACAACTCTTTAAACATCAGTGACAACTGTCAAAACAAAATAGAAGTAGCGACTTCGGAACCGGAAGTTGTGAATTTAAAGCCTTTTAAATAGCAATTTTTTGGACAAAACACTTAAATTTTCATGAAGATTAGTTTAAACATTTTTCTAGTATTTTTAATAATTAGCAACTTGGCAATTAAAAAGTTTTGAAGCAAAAAAGTGTGGGAAATTTTAAACATGTATTTTAATTTTTTAACAGTTAAAGTTGCTTTCATAAACTTCAAATGCGTTTTTCTCAGAACGGTATTTTTAATAAAATGTTGAAACTTGAAATGTGATTTCTCAAAAAGTTCTTAAAATATTTTGTTGAAAATTATTATGAATGCTTTTGATAGTATTTACTAGTAAATGACCTAAAAGCTTTAAATTTGGATAATTTTTAATGATGTTACACTCATAGTTAGATATAAAGGTAATGAAAATTGGTTAAAAATTCAATGTGTATGATTTTGAAGGACCAAAATTTTTTACCAAATGTAAATTAAGCAAAGATTTTAGGTGATTCACTAGTCCAGTGTATAAGAAATGTGTTGTATCATAAAATATTGAAATGATTTAATTTATTAAAAATTAGACCTTTTGAAAAAACCCCGATTTTTTTACTAAATTTTCTTCAGATTTTATAAAAATTTCTCCAGGAATAAAATTTTTAAGTGCAATTCTCTATGATAATATAAAAAATAAATATAAAACTAAAAACATGAAGTAGTTTCTGCGTTTAAAGAAAAAAGTTCTCTGAACGTATACGGATACCTTAAATAGGTTTTGGTATAATTTTTAATTTGTAAAATTCTTTATCTCTCTTTATATCTCTCTCCCACCCACAATCTCTGAGGTAAATAGAGAAAGTTCATTAAATCTAAATATCAAATTATACTCATTTTCAAAATATACAGCAGTAAATTTTTCTGGATCGGATACAAATCTCCAATTCTAATCGGAAAAAAGTAAAATTACAAGGAGAATAAAAAGAGAGAACTAAACATTTTCGCTTTATTCATAGAAATAAATTTAAAGCAAAAACGTTATTCTGAGCATTATAAACTATTTTCATTAACTCGCTTTTAGACCCAGCGATAACAAAAACAATATTTAAATTTGAATTGTATGTTTATTCATTCAAATAGAAGCTATTAAATCTTACCGGAAATAATAGCCTAGAAACGATATAGCATGTCTAGTAGTACGAAAGGCAACCCCTAAATGGACATTTCCTAAAAGATTTTCATTATAGAGATATATATATATTTAGATGTACAGAAAAAGTTTATTATTTTTTTGGTCGTGTGGAAATAAAACCTAATATATTTTTCTACTTAGTTAAACTTCATGAAGTGAATGTTTTTCTCTGCAGCATTATAAAATTAACTTTGTGATTTGATTGTTTTTGAGGAGCAACCAAATGCAAAACTTTTGGCCCTAAGCCACGTGGGTTCACACAGCCGGGTTCCTCTTTAAGATGCCTTTGCGTTCTTTCTCCAGAGCAAGCTTTTAATTTTTCATGGACTTTTATTTTACTTTTTTTTTGTTCTTTCGTGCAGCGTATGTTTGACAATCCTATTCTATTTTTAACCGAATGACTGTATTTTAAGCGATTAGATGCGTAAGACAGTGTTTTTAAAGAACGGGTTGTTCCTTGCGTTCTGAAAATCCAAACGTTGCATAAGATTTTGTCGGATTTCGGAAATAGTATTGTGTTGGAGGAAGAAGTGTCTCAAGGGAAAGTGGAAAAATATCGGTGTTTTGAAGTTCTCCTAACAACGGAAAATTTCAAGTCGCGTGACGCGTCACGTTTCACTTTATTTTCAGCTGACATTTGAAAAAAATATTTTACCAGTTTTTCATAATTAACCCCTTAACGTGCAAGTTCGAGTTAACTCGAACGAGCTATACTGGCCAAACTGTGCACACTTGAGATAATTCGAGTGGTGTTGTACTTTATGTTGCTTTAATTTCTCACACTCGAATGCAATCGAGAATGCAAAACAATAATGTGAAAGAAAAAAACAATCGTTTTTTTATATTTATCATTTACATGGGATGAGAGAAGGGTGAGATAGGGTGAGAGAATGACTTTAATTAAAAGTGGGTCCTCGTAACTTAACAGCCGGGACCAATCAGAAGGCTTCCAAGCTTGGTATGCCATCTCCAGAAAAATCGTTTGAACTTGGAGAACATTGCCTTCACGAACCTGTTTTCTATACCTCATTATTAAACACGTGGATCTTTGGCCGTTTGGAGCCCCAAACACACAACCCTCCGGTTATGAATTCGACGCCTTTGTCAATTGAAATACTATTATACCTCTTATTTGTTTATAAATCAGTTATGAAATAATTTATATTGTTACACTATTAACGCGTGTTTAGTTGATTTAGGCATAAGATACATAAAACGAGGTATGGAAAAGACATCTCATATGTATGTTTACATATGATTTAGCAAGACAGTAGTTGCCTAAACTTTTCTGGGGATATAGGAAATATTTCTACTGAAATATATAGAAGATTTCTCTTTTATCTAGCGCGCAATTTATCTAAAAATGCTTGGGATGCATTGGGAATTCGAATTTTTCTGCCATGTTCAGATCTCATGGGTTAAGAAATGTGATGGTACTGCTAAATTTCGGCTTGAATTTTCCTACTAATATATTTTGTAAGTTCATTAGGATGCTGCACGAGCGTCTTAATCCTTTAGGGACTCACTTCTGAAGAAGAACATTGAAATGTAAATATAGTTTATATTAGCATAAAACAAAACACTTTCATAGAGAAGTTGATGCATATGTTTTACCATTTGTTTAATAATTTGAAGCTTGAGTTTATACTTGGTGAACAGATATAAATATTTTACAAAGTCTTCCTATTATTAAGCTAAGAGTTGTACAAAATTTTACCTCCACTGCGACATTTTAAAGTATCACTTAAACTAATATTTTGTGCAGTTGCCTCTCCATCTACAGATAAAGTATTCAAATCGATGCAGGATTAAAAATTTATTTTAAAGTGAATGTTCACCTAGCCAAATACACACACACACACACACACACACACACACACACACACATATATATATATATAATTTTGAATTTTGCCGTTAATATTAAAAGACGTATGCATTGGAGTCGAAGAAGGCCATAAGACAATGATATGAATAACGATCATTTATCCTTTCATTTCTTCTTACATTCACAGAACACCAAATTAAAAGCGACTTTGAATAAAAGGAGGCATGAAACCTCTTTTATCCTTGAAACAAAGGGAATAATCCATTTCTGCGCCATTTTAAATCAAACCTTCCAATTTTATTCACCAGGCATTGGACTTTTCTTTTGATGTTTGCAGTGTATATATCTGCTATAATTCAAATTCTGAACGACATCGTTTTCCTGGAAGTGATTGTTAATTTTCAAATACTTTGACATAGATAGTGAAATTATTTTACAGTCAGTCTTATTGACTGTAAAGTCAAATTAATTTCTTCAGCCAAGTAAATCTTGTACACTCAATTTCTTCTGTTTAGTTTCAGATTTTAAAAGGGATACTTTTTACGTTTTTTTTAATTAACAAATAAAACTATTGATAAATATTTTTGCATGAAAAAATTTCAAGCTTCACACAATATTTAAACTACGTAACCTTTATTTATATGTAAATGGGGAAAAATCAAAGTAAAACCCGTACGCTGTATAAAATTTTCGATTTTAAATATTTAAAAGCACATTCTTAGCTTAATGTTTTATTAAGTGTCATCTATGTGGTCTGACATGTGTAAACAGATATAAATATAAAGCAACTGTTTTAATATTTTTCCTATAGATGTAGAAATACGAGGCCCATGCAGAAAGTAAGTTTTCCTATTTAAAAGAAACAAAGAACTCACACTTTTAGGAACATATTTATTGGCAACAAGTACAATAATGTTTCAGCTATATTTCAACATAGCTACCAATAATATTGAGGCACTTGTCGTATTGTGTGATCAATTTTTGTATCCTTCTATCGTAGAATTCTGCAGACTGTGAATGGAACCAGCGTATGACAGATGTCTTCAGCTCTTCATCGTTGCCAAAACGCTCACCATAAAAAAGAAATTTCTTGAGGTGCAAGAAAACGGGCAAATCGCTGGGAGCAAGATCAGGGCTGTAGGGGGATGATCAAACAACTCCCAGCCAAATTTCGTCAAAAGAGCTGGTGTGCGTCGAGCCGTATGTGGACGAGCATTCTCATGAAGGAACACACCTGCAGTTAGGATACCACGCCTTTTGTTTTGAATGGCACATCGCAATATCCTCAGTGTTTCCCCTTAAAGGTCAGTGTTTACTGTTTCCCCATTTGAAAAGAAATCAATGAGTAGAATGTCCTTCCCTTGTAAGCGGCGGGAGAAGGAATTAGAGCTTCCATTTCGGACCATTGCTATCATGTTACTGGCCCGAGGCGGGACCTGTCCAGCTGGCATATGATTGATACGTCATAAATCTCTTACTCATGCTTATTTGGCAAGGCTAATTACGTTTACTTTAAAGGGGAAAACATCGGAAAACTTACTTTCTGAATGCACCTCGTACTAACCTCCTCTGTCGTATATGTACAGCTTAACTCTAAGTTTACGGAACTATTTATTTTTACACATTTCGAATTGTATAAAGAAAATGACAAAAATCTTTTGCATTTTTATTTTATCTCTTGTATTGACTTTTATCCATTGAACGAGGTAAATATACACTGAAGTCTATTTACCTTAAAAGTGTTGAAAGTTTTTTTTTTTTTTGGGGGGGGGAGGGGGCATAAGAGAAGATAATCGAATTCGTGATTCTTTCAAATAAAATAAGTTTAAACACGTACGTTTCAAAGACGGAACAGTAGTACTGCTAGTTTAAAGTGTTAAAACAGAGAAAATAAAAATTATAATAATTTTTTGAATATCATAGAAAATATGTTTTAACACGCGGTTTTTCGGCGAAATTACCCCACCTTAAATGCTTAAGGATATTTTTTAAGGATTGTATTATGTAAAAAAATATTTAGCATCAGTTTTTACAATGTGATATAGGCAATAGTTTATATTTTATGGAACTATAAATCTGTTTTTCTCCAAACTACAGTAGAATGGGTTAATTTTTTTACGTCCAAGGTCTTTATAGGATCATTAGGCCAAACGCTATAGATTTCTCCAAAAACATTAGTGAAGTAGTTGTTAATTATATTATATAGATTCTAGTTGTAGTAATGAAAATATGATGAGGTAATGAAGAAAAGTGATTCTGATGAATTTAGCTGTTGCATATTATTTTATTTATCTAAATCAGTGTTTCTGACAGTGGTTCTTACGGACCACCAGGGGTATGTGTTACTGCAGTAGAGGTGCGAGCACAATGTGTGGGAACAACATGGGAGTAATTTCTGTCTATATTGTATTTGTTTACATTTTCCACCCCCACCCGCTTTACATAATAAAGTTTGAAGACAGCTGGTCTAAACCAGCAAATAACCTTTTTAAAACGTTATCTCTTATTGTCAATATTAACAACTGTGGGTTGACTGAATAACAGGGTGTTCCCGCTAACTTGGCGATTAAGCTCTAAACGTGGTAGCATCGAACGATGGCAAATTGGGTTATGGTGCTGACCTTCGGAACCGGAGTTCGTGGTTTTGAATCCCACTATGTCATGGATGTTCGTATCCGTTCGGAATCGGCTTTAAGCAGTAGGTCCCGGTCTCATTAGCCCTCTTCTTGCAAAAAGTAGACCGTAGCACTCCAAACCAAACCAACCTGAGCATGGTAGCCTAACATTTTCTCCTAATCTCGCCTTGTCCAAACAATCTGTATCTATAATTTAATTTAAATTTTATTTGTATCCAGCTCTGTTTGTGGAACCCATTTCTTATATATTAAATGCGCTTATTGCTTAAAAAAGTAGCTATAATGAACTATTAATGGTTCACTGAGACTAATTTTTAATAATTTGGAGATGCTGGCTTTGTAAATTGTTGAGGTATTAATTGCCCACAAATACCCAGTTTCTAAGTGGTTATGGGTAATTATGTAAAAGTACATAGTTCTATTACAATGGCTTACTCTACATCAATTAAAGTCGCTCCAAAACCAAGGGATACAGTGTTTGGATGGATTACCTTTGTGTTTTAGAAAACATCGCCAATAATTTCGCCAAATTTGCCAAGACACATCCTATTCTTCAGTATTACTAGAACTGTTGGTATCAAATAAAAGTGTGCTTGAATAAAATATTTTAAATAACCATAATTTGTTCTTATCTATCACCGAACATTCACTTGACATCTATTCCTATGAATTAAATATGGCTTCAACGAGCCTTCAAACTGCTGCCCGTGTAAATTCAAATTAAAACCCATTTCTGCTCTTTTTTAATCAAAGACCTTCCATTCTTTATTCAGGAAGCATCGAATTCCTCTTTTGAGGCTTGCAACTTATATTTATGTTGTTATTCAAGTTCTGAACGGGATTGTTATTCTGGAAATGAAGGCTCATTTTCACAGACATGAATCATATTTTAGATGACATATTTCTACTTATGCGTTCACATTTTATTTAACCAAATGCAGAAATGTAGTGAAGAGTGACAGTTATACTGGAAAACTTTCGTATTATTTATTCATTAAGATCGAGTGACTTTTTAAAACTTTTCCGGTTGTCAATTAGAATTCTTATTGCTTGTTTTTCATTTTAGTTTAGATGATCTGTTAACGAGGTCTTTTTACAAAATAATGTTTAATTGTATTTCTTAGAGTAAGGAAATTATCTATTTTTCACAAAAAAAGAAATTCTTTGACGTATAATTTAATTCGGCAAAAACGTATTTTTTAAGGACTTATTATTTTGAAATAAAATTACCTCTTGTTCATTGTGCAAACTTTTCTGCTTTGAAAAGAGAAATAAGTAGTATATTATTTCAAGGTAAAATAAATCTTACAGTTTAAATTATGTAAACCTTTATCGTTGACTCTTCTAAATTTCTTTTTTTTTCTGAAGTTGATTATTATTATGTTCTTGGTTATATATAAAACGTGTCATTTAAACTTTAATTAGACAAGATGTTTTTTCAAATATTTTTTTAATTTCTGTTATTTTCCCATGTCTGTATAGACATTAGGATCTCTGTAAAATAAACAAAACATATATTTTCCATTTTTGAGATAATGCCTGCTATGGCGAACACTGACAATTATGTTATATAGTAATTATAAATATACATGTCCGGTGTAGCGGCCAGACTTAGCCAAATTAAGGGTTAACTATCTAAAAAATTATTCTTTTAACGATAACTTCTGTTTTCGACAAATAAGTTTTTTATTAATAAAAGACTGGAAATATTTTCCTGGCTTATTTGAGTTATAGCATAAGCTAGTACTGAAGTAGAGTTCAAGATAAGGTACGGCGGCCTAGGGTACAACCTAAGTTAAAATAGGAACTAACTATTGAATATAATATATGACTAATGCATATAATTTATATAGTTAATAGTTTTGTTTTTCTATACAATACCTAAAACGATGATCTGGTGTTAAAGATATTGCAATTGGCTCTCATTTTAATGTTTTCATGAAGCTGGGAAAATTGTATTTAAGTAGAGATCGTCTTTAAAATAGAATTCGTAAAAAATTATCGTTTGCCTTCACATTTTACAGGTTTAGGACAGTCATACTTTTTAATTACTTAGTGTGTTTAAAATTGTTATTCTTTATTATCATTATTATTTTATTTATTTTTTAAAATTACGTTACAAAAATAGTACAGACAATACAATAGATTAGATTAAAAAAATTTTAATTAATCAAAGCACTGTTTTTAAGATCTAGTTTTTATGCTATTCCTTTTTGTATTTTATGTTTTGTGAAAAGAGGCATCAGATTTGTACCTATAATACACAATTTTTAAAATTAGGCCCAACGTATTAGTAAGCTTCTATACATTGGAGTAAGTTGTAAATTTACAACCTGTAAACCTATATTGATAGTAGGGTGGTCAATTTTGAGAAATACACTCTTGTACCAAGCGGCTTATAGTCCAGAACAGTGCTCTAATCTCAGACACTTAATTTATATTCTGAGGACAACTTTCTATTCATGTATTTCCTTTTTTCTAAGTCTCATTGTCAAATGCTACTCTCAAATAGTATTCTCAAAACATTTCAACCTAAGTGGAACGTTTTAATGTGGTATTTGACAATTTAAAAAAAACCATATATGATACGAACAGAAACTGGATGACAATTAATGATATCTGTCACGCCACGCACCACTTTATTGTTTTTCCTTTGACGTCACAAAACTTGTTGCTGAATTATTGACGTTAAAGTCAGTCCATGAATAAATCACGAGTTAATTGCCAAACAAGGGGGTATTTTCTCGCACACGCAAACTCGCGTTGTTTGTCCATGGGAGTCCAAAACAAATTCAAAATTTCATTTTGTTTCGAAAGTTTCGCCGCATTAAAAGCTTTCGCAATTCGTTTGCATAAATATTTAAGTTACAGCACTTGAGAACGAACGAAAGATAATTTAATTACTCGGGGTAAACACAGTTTTTATAAATAGTTGAGTAATCATTGAATGGAAGTTAAAATTTCATGCTTGCCAGACAAAACATGTAGGCTATTCAATAAGTAAATAACACTCATTTAATTGAAACTGCTTATAGCAATACTAACTTCTATGTAGTAAAAGAAACTTAAGTATATGTATTAACAATACAGGCTGGTATGATACTGTCACGTGACTAAACGTAAGCTTCTTTCACATCGCCTATCAACCACGCGTGATCGTCACTATAATGCAAGACGAAATATTGCTGGTTAGGAAGTGGAAGTTCTTCTGAAGAATAATATAGATATCATGCAATGTCCTCCATATAGTCCTGTTCTAGCACCATACGATTTCTGGTTATTTCTTCAGAATAAAAAACCATTAAAAGCAATCATTTATAAAACAAAGCGTGTATACACTCTACGGAAGATGTTTTGAAATAACTAATAAATAAGATTTTAAGAAGTAGGCGGAACTTTAGGACAAATGCATTGCTCTTTATGGTATCTACTTTAAAAAATACCACTTAAATAATGACGATAATGCTAATCTGTTTCCTGCAGATATATAGTCTTATTATTTACTGAACAGTTCTTGTATTATTACTTTTCACTACTGATAGTGCTAAAATTATTCATGGATATATTTTTTTTCAAAAACTCATATTATATCAAGCGTATACTACAAATTTTTGGCCAGAATTTGGAATGATCACATTATAATTATTATTAAAGAATTATTCTTTATCTCTATCATTTAATATAATATAGATAAAAGATGTTGGAAGCAAGAATGCCTGAAATCTCTGGTAGGAATCCGAAGCATATTTATGTCTGATTGAAAAACTGATACCATTAACTTATTACTTCTAATTTGAAAGTTGCTAAGTGGTAGGGGTGTTTCCGAGATGGCCTAGTAGTGGACTTTCTGGTCTTGAAACTTGGATGCTGGGCTATAATCTGATAAGTGCACTAAACATCTCTATAATACCAAGAAAATGTACAGGATAAATCTAGATGTGCCTTCACTGGGTGGTTGGTAGGTAGCATAGGTGCGGAATCAGGAGCAATCCCCTCCCTCCTGAGGAGGATATTGAGAGATAAGTGTCACGTATGCGTAATCGGAGATAGGAACGTTTTGTTTAAATTTTTAAATTCTAGATTTAATTACTAGATGGAGTTAAACGGCAACGGTTTTCCCAACGGTCGACTCGTATAGCATTTACGTGCTGGTTCTCAAGGGGTTAACACCAAAGATAAAAAGAGAGTGTCAAGAGTTGCAAATAATGATACTTTTTTCTGACATGGATATGGTGTCATGAATCAGTACATTTATAAAGTAATTGAAAGTTCTTTGTTACTGTGTGTGTGTCTTTAAGGATTTTCCTCTCCTATATCCTTCAAGGACCTCTGAGTAAGAAATAAATCTTCTTTTTGAGCAAAAGTTATGCCTTTCCTCGTGTTACATGGAGTAATATCAGAATTGGAAACATTAATTAGCTGATCAAAATATTTTCTTAAATAAATTTAAATTGGAGACTGATCTTACCCTTTTCCCTAAAACAAGGTATTCATCTTTGCACCCTGGCATTAATAAAAAGATAGATAGGGAGAGAGACAGGAACAAAGTTAAATATCACTTTAATTTTTATCTGATAGAAATGATACATCATGAGGCAATCAATTCACTGAGTTAGGGAAAGTCCCCCGGTGTTGTGTGGGGATAACCACGGCGTTCATCCGACGTCCTTTGGGGTTTTCCCTCTCCTTCATCCTATTGACCGCCAGGGAGCACTCCCGGAGGAAGAAAGCAAATCCTCTCTATGAGGCCCTAGTGAGTCATTCCTCTCCTCCAGGACGCTGAACTCCGGTGAAGTCGGCCAAGATCCCTGGCAGAGGATCGATCGCGAGGCTGTCACTCGCTCCCCCATCCATCAGCAATGTGCACTGGATGATAGGGAAGTCACGCGAGTACCCATCACTTTAATTTCTCGTTTTTATCATTTTCTCCTTTTATTCATTCTTGCCCCTTTCATTCCGATATTTTCCCTCTTCCGTACCGGGAACAATTGTGTGATGTGTGATCTGGGACGAGTTTAAAAACTCTTTTGCGGGGAGAATTTAAGTTTCTTCTAGGTTTGCTAGGCCTTTTTATCGTCTGGATGTCTAGTTAATGACGTTCGCTTACTGAGGATGGAATGACAAAGTAAATTCATCTTGGGACACAGTCATGAGAAATTTGAGCTTTGAATATCGAAGAAAAGGTTATTTTGGGAATTGTTATAAGTAAAATGGCATTCTATATCAGAGATGACAAACGAGTAGATCCCGAATAACGGTCGACCATAGTCGACAGCCAAGAATTGTGTAACCTTTCACTTAGGCACCGAAACATATGTAAGGTTTAATTGAATGCCTGTCATATCACAAATAATATGACAATTTTATGTTTAAATGCTACTTAACATTATTCTTTTTAAATCTTTCCTACCACGAAAGACGGATATCTCTTCAACGGACCCACCGCCGAACGATGGCTGATTGGTTAGGGTGCTGGCCTTCGGGACCGGAGTTCGTGGGTTCGAATCCCACTGTGGCATGGATGTTCGTAGCCGTTCGGAATCGGCTTTAAGCTGTAGGTCCCGGTCTCATTAGCCCTCGTGTTGCAAAAGAGTAGACCGTAGCACTCCAAACCAAACCAAATCAACGGATCCACCCGCTTCGCACATGCGCAAGGAGGAAAGGTTTCACAGATGTATCTCTAATTGCACCACTTAAATATCGTGGATGACTTTCGTCAAAAATATAAATAAGTCTCTCAAAGTATATTTTTGTTTGTACCTTTAGAATCTTAAGGGATCTTATATTTCTTAAGGGATGATCTTCGAGACTTGACGAGCTTTAAGTGTATTAAAAATTAACAATTTATAATATCTGTTTATATATCTATTTATAACCGGAAGTAAAGGGACAATAACGAGGGTGGGTTTCCCGTATTCCACTCTAGTCGACTATGGCTGAAGTAAAATATCATAGAACGCTTTGGCCACTGACACAGTAAATCTTTAACGTATTTTTGGAGACCACTCGGAGGGTTAACATTATTCTTTTTAAATCTTTCCTACCGCAAAAGACGGATGTTCTCTTCAACGGACCCACCCGCTTCGCACATGCATAAGGAGGAAAGGGTTCAAAACCTCCCCTCTATATACTGCTATTTTCTCAAGAATTAAACTGAAATATTGTAGCTCCGTCTGCAGTACCCGTGATAGGTGTAATAAATAAAAAGGTCATTTACAAAATGAAATGAAAAATAGACAGTAAAATTCAGGTTGCTCCAAATGATGCCCCAAAATGTAAAATATAAAACTCTTTCTTTTAGAGAAGAGATTTCTTCCAGTAATAATCCAGTAATAATCTTCCAGTAATAATCATTTGTTTTGTATAAATTTTGCCTTAGGAAAAGAGCTATACATACATGCATGAGCACAAAAACAGATCCCGACACGTTCAGAAGATCTTATACATGAGTTGGCCACCTCCGTCCTAGATTATGCAGAAAAAACTATTTTGTTTTGCAAAATCCTAATAATCTCTTACGCTACAGTTATGTGTGAAACACATGGTCTTGTATGCGGGCCAAAATTGATTATCAATTGCTAGGCCCGCTGTACATCGGTCGGACCAAATGTAAATATCACGGGCATGTCCCTTTGTACAATGATCGAGTCAAATGTGAATACCAAGGAACGAATCATTACTGATTACCAAGAAATTCCAAAACCAGATTATAAAGAATGAAGACAATTATCGTACGGCGATATACCAGAGATACTCCGCGCGAACCACTGGATTCATTTTCCAAAATATTACATTGACCCAAAAGCATTAAAATTAAGGCCATCAAGACCTTGTAAAGTTTGTACGAAAAATAAAATGTAGTGAAATAACGTAAGAGTACAAGAGGTACAAAGTTCCATTATATGTACCAGTATGTTTTGAACGATCTTGAAGAAGACATTGAGGATTAATTTATGTTGTTGATTTTTTTATAAAAAACGTTAATTGCTAATTTAATCAGAAACTACAGACAAACGTTATAGGTTTATTATATTTTAATGACTGATAATAGATATTTTGTGTTATATATGCCGCAATTATTACATTAGGTTCTAATTACTTATCAAATATACCGAGTGATGGCCGAAGGGCAGGGTGTTGCATCGAGTTTAAATCCCGCTGACTTTTCAGTCTAGAGGTTTAGCTATAACCGCAGTGGGTTCAAATTCCTCTGTGGACATGAGTATTCATAGCTGTTTAGGATTGGCTTTAAGCAGTAAGTACCGGTCTCATTAGCCCTTCTTATAAAACAGAAGACAGTAGCGCTCCAAACCACACCACCATTCATTAAATATTTCACAAAATTAAACCAGTTGTGTCTTATACATATATTTACATTCTGTAAGTAGTGAGCGTTTGTTACAACTTAGGACTGACTTGATGAACCATGGAATGGCTTCGAGACTGCGTGATATGGTTTACGTTTTGGATCTAGGTTGTTAAAACCTAAAACGTTATTTAAGGGTTTGAGGAAAATTCAATTTCTTTTGAATGGCTGGAGGCTGCAAATGCATGTACATTTAGAAATATTATATCAAACAGAAAAGCATGCAAGCAATAAATCTAATATAAACAAAATGTTTATTTTTGTATTCACTTCTTCAACGACTTTGGAACATTGACTTTTCACACTCGTGCTCCAGACTGTTATCGAGAAGATCTAAAGGTACCAACGATACCTCGTGTTCATTATTGGTGGTAGGTCACTTGAAACAAGTTCGTGGCCGCAATGTCTTCCAAGTTCTCAAAACATACCTGCTGAGGGTCTTCTTGAGACCACCTTCTGAATTATGAGAACCCATTCTTGAGGTCAGTCTGCAGCCCCCGTGCTTCTTCGTTGAAAATGAAGCTGCATATTGCTCTTAGGCATAGTCTAACCACATACTGCGACTGGGTTTATTGGACTTAGTGTACGATTTCCTACACTAAAGGGCTGAGTAGCAATAACATGTCTCAGAACAGTACGGAGGGTCAAAATTCTAGAATATGTAGTTTTATAACACAAGGTTTATAATTGAAAGTCATCGTAATTCTAGCGTAGCAGAAATACCATAATTATATCATTAAGAAAAACTTAGAAAAAATGAATACTTGCGTTATATCAGAAAAAGATATTCTACAAGTCGCCAAAAACCCTTAGTATGTAATTCTACTTTAAAAGCAGTGTAGAAATAAATTTTAATTTTAGTGTAGGGATATTAATAACTTTTGCAAACTTTACGCAATGTTATATTTAAAAAATCAAATTTATATGAATGCTAAAAGCCGTACGTATACTAAAATACTATTTGAGAGAACGTGCATGTGTATGGTGGAGGAGGGTCAGAAAAAAAAGAGAAGTATTCAGATGTCATAAGATTTTCACAAATAAATACTTGCGTTATATCAGAAAAAGATGATCTACAAGGAGTCAAAAACCCTTGCGTAAATCTACTTTAAAAGTAGTGTAGAAATAAATTTTAATTTTAGTATAGGGATAGGAATAACTTTGCAAACTTTACGCGATGTTATATTAAAAAAAACCAAATTTATAGGAATGCTAAAAGCCGCACGTTTGTACAAATAATATTTGAGAGAACGCGCATATGTATGAGTGGGGGGGGGGGCAGAAAATAAAAGAAAAGAATTCAGATGTCATGAAATTTTCCCGAGCACCAGACAGGAAAGTGTCTAGCGTCTGGTGTCTGACAGAAGATGCAATAGATCACCTTAATCGACTGATTTGCAAAAATTCAGGCAAGTTCGATTTATATAGATTTCATTTCCCCCTCCCCACATTTCCTGGCGGCTGAGGGGAGACTAGACTGAAAACTCATAATATTCTTTGTATTTAATCTTCATTCGAATACCATTTAAGGGGAAAATTATTTCTCTCGGTCAAAAGAGCTCGAACGTGTCTAGAATGATTAGATAATCTCCTTATTTCACTTTAAGCTTTAAAAGTCTTAAGTTCCAAATATCTTAGTATTTCTCTGAATTCTTGATTCAGTCGATAATTCTATTTTTGTAAGTCGCTGAAAAGTTTAGGGCGATTATCTAAAAACTGTTAATTTTAGGTTTTTATAAAGATTTTGCTCGAAGTAAACTCGAATCTTATTAACATCTCATTCTTGAATCTTATAATTTAAGATTAAGATCTATTTGATTGTTGAAGAATGATTGCTATAATCGTTTTTTAGGCTATTTTAAATCATCATTTTTTACTTCCTTGGACAAAGTAAAGTAAATATTATTAACGAAATATTTCATGTTCAAATTTATACGATTTTGGGTTTTAGATTTTGTTTGGAGGGCTACCGTCTACTGTTTCGCTACACAAGAGTTAAAACTTTTAAGCGGAATTGTACCGGGAGAGGGCGTTTTGCGCGTAAATTTAGTTTTTCCGTTAAATCTCAATATATCGAAAATTATTTAATTTTTTAACCAACTTTTCTTATTTTATATTGAAATATATAAACAAATATATAAATAGACAAATAAACATATATATATATATATAATATATAAATATACATATATATATATTATTTTCGCAAGGATAAATAAAAAGTTAATTTTAAATCTAAATTGATTTTTTTAATCAACCTTCCCGTTTTGTGGTTCCGCATCGACTGATGTAAAAACTAGTTTTTATTTGTCTAAATGTTTCCAGAATCTATGTAGTAGACAAGAACATTCGGCTTCGTTTTCCTGTATATACCGTTATTTTTGTACCCACAAACAAACCATGTTGTTACACTAACCCGTACTAGTACGTGACCCGCGCTCAAGTATCAATCGTCAGAAAACGTAAAAGTACGTGTCCCGCAGACAGTGTGTTAATGGGATCGGAACCTACCGCTGAAATTCTGGACGGCCACAAACATCCATGCCAGCAGCAGGTTTCGAACTCATGAACTTCGGTACTGAAGAGCCATTAGAATTCAGTCATTAGGGTTCAACTTATTATTACCTTGTGTGAAAGTATTTTGAGAAATTTCATTATTCTGTTTGTATGTCCATGCAAGGAAACTGGAAATTTGAAACCTTAAATATCCATTTTAGTTATTTCTGAACTAGTTTTGATTAGTTTTCTTATGATGTTTGCACGTGCTTAAATACCTATATGTAAGTACTATGTACGTACATACATGTCACTCTAAATTAAAAAAATTATTAGACGTTAAAAGGACTGAAAAGTTTCTCGACCAATAATGATAAAAGCTTATTGGTTCCCCCAAAAAGGGTGAGGTGAAAGAAGAACTTTATAGTGTTTACAGCTTTAGGATTGTTTATTTTAAATAAATATTGAAATTTTTGAAAAGTTGGAAGAAATTATTAGTTTTCCGTTGGTTATAAACCTTATTTCTCCCACAATTCTTAATAAATTACAAAATTTGCCGAATGTAGACTTTTAAAGGTTTAAAATTAATGAAAGGATTTCAAGTGAATTATTAATATTTGATTGATGTGTTCATTATTCTACACTTGCTCTCAAGAACATTAATATTCATAAACTACATCTCGCATTAGTGGGATTAAATCGAATAGATATGTCGGTATCACAGACTCTCATTCCAAATAGCCAGTGCATTTGATAAATTTCCACTTAAATATAGTGTCGTGTCTTGATTGACCTGAAAGCGATAGTGATAATTGGATTTAAGTCAATCGTAAGGATCTTATTGTACTATATTAAATTAAAGCGCATGGCAACGACATCGGAATTATATGATGAAAACAGTTGGGATGTCCCAATAAGCAATAAATACTTTCGGATGTACAATGAAATTTACATTTTATCGGTTTATCTACCGCTTTCTTTATTGAAGACTGTTGTGAGGCAATATTTTAGTAACTTTTACTTACTCCATGAAACTATACTTTTTTACCATACTTTTGAGGCACTTGGTGAAAAAAGACGTTCATAGAAAGTGAGAGATTGGCTGGAGTCATCAAAGCATGTGACTGAACAATTTATTTTTCAACGGTCTTGGCAAAATTTTGAAAGACGAGTGTGGCTGCTTTTGAGTTTAAAATACATGTGATGGGGGTACCAGTGACGGCCTTCTCTCATGTTTGAGAGGGTTTATGGCTGACACCTATCACTGGGATTTGCCTGTAAGGGAAGATACTCCTATTTGGACTGTCTTTTTTATGTCATGCTGATTTTGCTGTTTTTTTTAGAGAAACACCTGTTCTCGATCTCATTGATATGCGTTTCTAAGTAATGCATATACTATTTTTAATAACATTTACTGAAGCCATGGAACTATATTTTTTTACCATAAATTCGAACACCCTAATGGTAGAAGATGTTCATGAGAAATTGAAAGATTGGCTGGAGTCACCAAAGGATGTGACTGAACAATTTGTTTTTCAACGGTCTGGGCATAATTTTGAAAGACGAGTGTGGTTGCTTTTGAGTTCAAAATACATGTGGAGGGAGGGTACCAGTGAGGGCCTTCTCTCTTGTTTGAGAGGGTTTATGGCTGACACCTATCACTGGGATTCGCTTGTAAGAGAAGATTCTCCCCTTTGGACTGTCTTTCTTTTTTATGTCATGCTGATTTTGCTGTGTTTTTAGAGAAACATCTGTTCTCGATCTCATTGATATGCGTTTCTAAGTAACGCATATACTATTTTTTAATAATATTTACCTAAGTCATTGAATTATATTTTTCCCATAACTTCGAAGCACCTGATGGAAGAAGATGTTCATGGGAAAATGAGAGATTGGTTGGAGTCAACAAATGGTGTTATTGTAACAATAAGTTGCATTCAGCTCTTCTCATGAGTCATCGTCAAAATCATACCAGAACAGGACCGATTTGAACTAGAAAGAATCTTCGGACTTCTCCCAACCAATAGAAGATCCCCGTTGGTTTGACTTTTTCTGACCCCTTTGTTCGGGGTGGACCGCTGTGTTTCCCCGCTAGGCAGTCTGATATTTTTAGAGGACAAGGTTGTGACCAGAGGAAAGTAGAAGGTGAACGCTGCTGGCATCCGCGGCTTGAGGGTTAGACCTTTTGAGAAGAATCGTCGCCATATTGTTTTTTAGGGCCGGCACCGACTCGAGAGCAGTCTTCGATATAATGATGAGTTGATTCCAGTTGTATTCCTTAGGCATTAATTTAATTGTATACATTCATTTAATCAAGACATATTTGTCTATGTGTTTATTAATGAGTATTAATTTCTTCTTTCTCAAGCACTAAGCCAACGTAAGATTATTTTTAGTTATTAAACAATTTATTTTTCAGCGGTCTTGGTAAAATTTTGAAAGACTAGTGTGGTTGCTTTTACGTTCAAAATACGTGTGTGTGTGTGTGGGGGGGTACCAGCGAGGGCCTTCTCTCTTGTTTGAGAGGGCTGACCTCTATCACTGGGATTTGCTTGTAAGAAAAGATTCTCCCCTTTGTACTGTCTTTTTTATAAGTTGTGCTGGTTTGGCTGTGTATTTTAGAGAAGAATCTGTTTTTGATTTCATTTATATGCGGGTCTAAGTATCAGATATACTATTTTGATGGAATTCCAACTTCAACTCTATTTATTATTTTGTTGAAGTTGTTCATAGTAATCATTTATTAGTACTCTTAAAGCAATTCTTAATAATACCAATTTAATGCAATGTAAATGCAGATAAGTAATTAAGAAATATAATTTTTTAGAGGTCAGATACTTCTAATTTTTACGTTTCGTTATTTTATGCCCGCAGAATGTAACTATTTTTTTAAAATTCTGATTTTAAAGAACGTAAACTATCAATGTATCATTCAGTTTATAATAACTCATATATTTTAATTCTACTAATTATTTTAAAGAATTAATAGTGAGTCAGTATGTTAGTTAAGTATACTATTTTAGATGCTTTACTCACTTACGGAATTGCAATATTTTCTAGTGTTATTGGGTTACGTACTATACGATTATTGACTCGTTTTTTAAAGGTTTAGTTGGATGCTTAATCATTGTCTCTTTTTTTCCTAATTAAAACCAGGGCTTCGAACCGTAATTTTTTTTGTTCCGGTTTTCGTTCCGGTTCAACTAAAAAATTAATATCGGTTCAGTTCCGGTTTTCGCTCCGCCAAAAATAACTGTTTTCGTTTCAGTTCCAAATGAATAATTTCATTTTATGTATATTCTTATTTGTACTAAAAATATAATTCTATCAAAATTTAGAAGATTTTATTCTTTTTTTAATTGGTACACTATGTGAATTGATACAAACAGCAGGTACGATAAGAGCGGCGAGCATTGGCATTGTTATCCATTATCAAAATCGCATTTGACAACTAGGTTCATGATTACCCACATTCGTCGTTTGACTCTCACATCGTGCACTTGGCCTTGCAATAATTATGTAAAAAATATATTATTTATTTAACATATGAAAATTGCCTCTAATTATTAATATATCTTCTAACGTGATTTCACTGAGATTACTTCTGTTGTCTCGGAGAATAAATTTCAAACCTGAAAACGCTCTTTCAACAAATATCAAAATAGGAAATCGAGAAGCAGTATACATGTAATGATAATTATAAAGTTAACGTTAAATTAGAAAATACTGATAAGTTGGTAACAGTATCAAAATGACTGAAATATATATCGAACCGAAATAAACCGATATTTTTTTCGGTTCAGTTCCGGTTTTCGTTCCGACCAAAATAACGGTTTTTTCCGGTTTTCGGTTTTCGGTTCAGTTTCGGTTCGAAGCCCTGATTAAAACGCTTTGAATTACCATCATAAAACTTTATCATCTGAATCTGGTTATATTTCCTTATCATTTGATATTTGATTATCAAAGAAGTATAAAAATATATAATATAGCTCTCACAGCACAGTTGGGAGATTTTTCTTTATAACCCGGTGTGACGCCTTCAATGTTCTTGAATCAAGAGGTAGCGTGAAGAAGGATCATAGACATAACAGAATTGGAAATCACTTTTATTTTTGGAGTAAATACTGGCTATATACAAAGGGATTCTAATATCCCAAAACATTTCGAAATGTAAAAGATTGTTGCTTGGATAACATATCCACGATGATCACAGTCGTAAAAAAGAATTAAATATCCTCACATAATGGGGAGGCTTTTCCAGGGTGCAATGCAAACCCAATTTATCCCCCGTTCGGTGTCCGAGACCCTGCTGTTCCTTACATGAGCGGACCTTACGAGTCTCCCGAAAGTAATTGCTAAAAAGCTGGCTCCGGTCAAAAGTCATGGAAGCCTCCAAGAGGTCAAAACACCTACGGAAAAATGTCGAAAAGTTCCGAGTCTTTAAAGGCTTTAAAGACTCTAAAGGTTGTGTTTCAACTGGACCCTATGGGCCGAGCCCGTCAATCCAGAGGCATCTAAGTCAGTAAGCACAAAAATGACAACGAGTGAAAAATAAACACATAAAAGAGCAAAGAGATAGGCAGAATTCTTGGCTTTTTATACCTGGGAGTCAGTTACGGTCCCAGTTACCCTAGAACTCCAGTTAAGGTTACAGAATCAGTTCAGCTGATTTCGGTCGCTAGTGTTCCGAACAAAGGGAGTCTTCGCACCGGAAAGTAAATTAAGGAATTCGGGACACAAACTTCTCAAAAATATGACTTTTCCTTTTTTTAGCTTAAATAATCCTACAAAAAAGGAAATAATGCATTAAAATTTTTCCTAGAATAATTACATAAAAATATATATTTATGTTTAATGTTATACAGAATGTACATACTCTTTTCTTTACCAGGAATTAAAACATGTTATATCCTATTTTTTCAAGAGCTAGTAATTTCGAATTGATTTATCTAAAATTATGCTTGAGTTATCTGTCTGATTTTTTGTAAGTCATTCTTTTGTATATTTTATCCGAATCGTCGACCAAATTTTTAACTATGAGAAAAATATTTTAAAAAATTTCCCGTAACATAAGGTGACCCTTAAAACGTGAGTTTTTATCTGTTGATAATATATTAAAATTTTACAAGTAATATTTTGACAAAAAAACCCTACACAAATGAATTTGAAATGCTTCCTTTACTTAAAAGAACTGACATATTTCTTCAAGGGAGTTATTGGTTCGCGACTTATACTAAAATATGTTTCAGTTTTTTAACTTAAATTTTTTTTAATAAATTTTTTTAATTACACAGTATTCCTGTATAAAATTGTTTCTATATAAGAATACATTTAAACATTCTTAGTAAAGTATGCATCTAGCCTCAAATGCGAATTTTTGAATTTTATTGAATAGGATCAAGGCGAAAAATTCTTTTTACTGACTCTAAATTGCCATATTTAGTATAATGGTAGCTTACATAAGGAATTTTCTTATGATGTTCAAAGCCGAACGATGGCCGAATGGTTAGGGTGCTGGCCTTCGGAACCTGAATTCGTGGGTTCGAATCCCAGTATGGCTTGGATGTTCGTAGCCGTTCGGAATAGGTTTTAAGCACTAGGTCCCGGTCTCATTAGCCCTCGTGTTGCAAAAAAGTAGACCGTTGAGCTCCAAAACCAAACCTATGATGTTCAAATAATAATACAAGAAGGTAAAAACAATTTACTTTCTGTCAAGTTAGCTCTCGGATTACTCGGATCAAAATGATACTTATTTCTTTGTATTTCGAAAAAAAAATAAATAAATAAAATAAAAATGCATCCATACTCTTCAATACTGCTTCATAGAAAAACAATATAGAAAGAGACTAAAAACACACATTCATGCCATGTTTACGCCGCTTAACTCGCATGAAAGAGAGAAAAGTATCGAGGCATATAAAGCGACATCCAGTAGAGACCTACTTTGAGAATCATTTATAACAAGATGAGCGATTCGGTCGTAACGAAAAAAGAATATTGGAGCTTTTAAAATCCGCTTATAACGGTGGGAAAGAATAGGTTATTGTCATGCTTACATTTCGAATACGGTTACGGTTTGTTTAGGGATCATTTATTTGTAAAGGGGTGCCCATTCATCCAAGAATAACTTCCAGTGATATAAAAGACAAGGAAATGGTTATTTTGAAAAAATATATTTGCTCTGCATACAAGTATTTAATATCTTCGGTTGTGTATGTTATGTATGTAGAAGAAACGAATTCGAATTAACACATTGTGTGCAGGTACATTTCGCAGCTGAATTGTACCGGGAGCGGGCGTTTTGCGCGTAAATTTAGTTATTCAGTTAAATCTCAATAGATCGAAAATTATTTAATTTTTTAATCAACTTTTCGTATTTTATATTGAAATATATAAACAAATATATAAATAGAAATATATAAATAACAACCATAAGATTTTTGTAAACAAAAAATATATTTTTAGTGGATAAATTTATAATAGTATCGTAAATATGAAAAATAAAATAGAAATAGTAGTATATAGTTCTAATTTATTCAAATTATGTTATATATAAACATTTTTACATTATAAAAATGAAAGACAAGAACATTCGGATTCGTTTTCCTGTATATACCGTTATTTTTGTACCCACAAATAAATCATGTCTGTACATTAATCCGTACTAGTACGTGACTCGCGCTCAAGTATCAATCGTCAGAAAACGTACTAGTATATGTCCCGGTCTCAAGTATCAATCGATAGAAAACGTACTAGTACGTGTTTCGCATACAATGTGTTAAGGTGATCTCATACCTTCTAAGTAGTCATGTAAAATGTATCTGTTTCGTTACCCTTTTTATGGAGAGGGATTTTCCCAAATGCCTGTGAACTGTTACTCATTTAGCACCACCTGGGCAGTACTTGTAGTTTAAGGTATGCTACGGACGCAAGTATAATTACTGCCTTGGGGTTCTCGTGTTCTAGAAGAAGGGGCTAAGCAGAAGACCCCTCAGACTTGGCTTGCAACACCCAGTGGTATCGTTTGAGAACTTAAAGCACATTGCGACCACGTACAGTGTTCTTCATACGATTTTACGTGTCCCAGTCGTCATTAATGAACACATAGGATCTTAGGACGACTGGAGACTCGAAAACAATACCCACAGGTTTCGAGATTGCTGACTTTACCGTATGAGCTACCGTGGCTTTCGGTAAACCGTAAGTCTTTAAATATTTAATTTAAGTATACAAAATTAAGAAATGTTATATCTTATAAAATCTTTAAATAATCCATCCCAATATAATATAATGGAAAACGTCGAAAATTGAACACAGGAGAATTTAGAAAAGAAATTGGGATACCACCGTAAGCATGATAACTTAATTTAGCATATAAGTATTAAGTATATGGGTATTAAGTTAGCATATAAGTATTATTGATCTGGAATCTGAGTATTTTATAATGAATTAATACTATATTTTTATTCAAAAAGTTCGAAAGAGCATGAAAAGTTTGGAAAAATAGAAGAAAATTATATTTTGATAAAAAACACTAAATAAATTAATCTGAAATGTATTCTTGGGTTTGAGGAAAAACACCTGTTTAAAAAGAGTTATCAGATCGAGAATTATATTAAATATGCTTAAGGTTTTCAGATTTCAATTGCTTTAAATAAAATTTAAAAAATCTGTACAAAGTTGTGTCTGTATAATAATAAAATTACTAATTAGTCCTTAAAAATAGTTTGATTATTTAATTATCTGAACGATATTAATTTATTCCACAGCGAATACAAATAGAAAGACAGACTAGAGTTGTAGCTTGCCTATTCAGTAGAAGTTTTTTAATCTTACGAATCGGGATGTAACATGATTTTAATTTCTTTTATATTAAGTGTTCATAAATATTTTTTCTTGTAATCAATGAAAAGGAATAATTTCATGATTGATATAAAATATCTTAAAAATCTTACAAATGTTTATAGTTTTATTAAGTATTTAAAAGTTTGTGATCGGTCAAAACAGACACGCTTTCCGTGCGCACTGATTTAATTTAGAAGACGTGAGACTCTTAAATTTTATGAAATCACACTGAATTATGAAAATAACTGCAAAGCCCAATGTAAATAAGGTATAAATAGAAAAAAGATTGAACGAAGAGAGCTGTATCGCAGCTGCAAACAATTTGCATTATCAATACGAATGAAGTTCAATGACCAAAAGAGTAGAATAAGATTCAGTCTGCTTTGGCTGATTTTTCTGTTTGTTGCCAGTAGCAAAAGACAAATTTAGTCTTTTAGTATTCGTCTAAATTTTTTTTGCAGTTCAGCAAACAGAAATAAGAAGAAAGAAAAATAAAGCTGCCCTCCATCTTATACGTGAGCAATTCTTAAAACATTCATCTTAATTTATCTCAATCAGTATATGTTGCTGTCGCTTAAAGTTCACAATTTAGGTTTATTTATACAGAATGAAAGCATTATTTAAACAATTATTGCCACTAAGATACCTTTGAAATGTTGGAAAAGAGTAGGGAAAAGTAAATTAAAAATATAAATAGTAAACTTTTTCAAATATTCTACAAAGAGGAAGTCCGCTAGATTGACAGGTATAGTTTTGTTATTAGATTTCAGGAGTCACTTTTAAAATAAACCTTTCTTCAAATTTTACCAGAATTACTGTAAATAACATGGTTAAATCATAAATTTTATTCTGATATTTGCATTTTAAATTGTTATAAACGGTATTATAAAACACATTAATAGAAAAATAAAAATCAAATACAAATAAAAAGCATTCCCTCCAACAAATCTCAGGCATCCACTTCTTAATCTTGTAATACCAAATGTTATCGAGAACTAAATCAAATTTGAAGTCCGAAATGTATAATTGGTATAACGGTAGCTTAACACATTGTGTAAGGGTACATTTCTCGGCGGAATTGTACCGGGAGCGGGCGTTTTGCGCGTAAATTTAGTTATTCAGTTAATTCTCAATAGGTCGAAAATTATTTAATTTTACATCAGTCACATCGACTGATGTAAAAACTAGTTTTTATTTGTCTAAATTTTTCCAGAATCTATAGAGTAGGTTTGGTTTGGTTTGGAGTGCTACGGTCTACTGTTTTGCACACGAGGACTAATGAAACCGGGACCTACTGCTTAAAGCCGATTCCGAACGGCTACGAACATCCATGCCCGCGGTGGGATTCGAACCCACGAACTCTTCCGAAGGCCAGCACCCTAACCATTCGGCCATCGTTCGGCCTATGGAGTAGACAAGAACATTCGGCTTCGTTTTCCTATATATATCGTTATTTTCGTACCCACAAACAAACCATGCTATTACACTAACCCGTACTAGTAAGTGTCCCGCATTCAAGTATGAATAAGGCGATTTCACGCAGTAGGGCAAATTCTCAAATTATGACAATTCGGGCTTTAGTTTCAAACGGAAGGGCAGTTTATTGTTTGTCTATTGGCTGTTGTGAACATGAAAATGAATGGGAAGGGCGTTATAGTAGTTCATGACGTTGCGACAAATTGCCTTATCACCAGAAAACGTACTAGTACGTGTCCCGCACTCAAGTATCAATCGTCAAAAATTTTCTAGTACGTGTCCCTCATACTATGTGTTAAATGGACTTTTTAAGGAAGTTTTAACTACTTTTATTAGCTAAATTATGTCTTTTATGAGTTAAGAGGAGCGAGAGGGTTATGCAAAAGTTCCCAGCTAATGAGCCTTCACGTGCCCTGAAGACTGTTGCTCTAACAACCAACTTAATTTCAGGTGACAGAAAAACGGCCTTCAACCCACAGCAACATTATCGTAATTTCACTTTTAGATTTACGGTCATTGGAAATGGACACCTCCGGTATACTTATACATCCGGCTCACTTTTATAAACGATTTCAATAGAAAACCTATTTCAAACTTCTGGGAAGTCTGTGAAAGTGAAAGAATCTAAATTCTGAAAACTTTCTATCACCACACCAGCATTAATTCCTGGGACGTAGAACTGTTTCCGAATGGTAATGTCTGTTTGCCGCCATTCACAACCGATATACTTTATTTTCTTTCTTGAATACAATTTCAAATCGATTGAACCGCCGGGCGCATAGTGTAAAATGGAGTTTCTGTAAAGGCGAGATATATTTTTTTTTTCTTTTGAGGGAATGAATAATCGATTTTAGCTAACCGTTGCCGTTAAAAATATATATTTACAGGTGGCAACAAATAGTCAATAATTTTGAATTGAAAGTTTGCAATCATGGGGCTTGGTTATATCACGGAAACTGTAAGAAACCGATGTTTTTTAGGACTGCTGCATAGAAAGGTAAAAAAAGTAATGGATTTTTGAAGTACATTCTTTATAAATGTTTCTCTTTGTAAATCGTTAAAAAGTGCTTTCCAAATAGAATCTGAATTTGTTTATATACCAATTTATTTTTTTAAGTAAAATCACTTAGGAAGATCGATTGTAAACAAGTTAACCTTCTGAGGAGGACAAATACCTGTATAAATTAATATGTAAAAGGAACTAAAGTATTATTCAAGTGACGAGTAAAAAAGCATAAAAGCTTTTGTATAAATAAAAACCATTTTTTAAAGAAATTTATCTCTCATTTTGATCATACATCTAGCTCTCTGGTCTTTTACTGAACTGCTTCGATACAGAGTGTTTCATTTATGATGTTCATTTCATTTTACTTGGCATTTTTTCTGTGCTATCTCTTTTTTTCGTGTGTGTTCCTCAAATATACTGCTGATTATTTGTTTTCTAAAAATTTTGGTAGTTAATAATTTAAGAAAATCTCAAATTATCTGGAATTTAAAATAGTAAAAATAAAATCCATTGTTTTATGATAGAAATAGGTGATTATCTAAAAATGATAATGTCATCGTTGCAAATAAAATCTTCCTGTTCAAATTCAAGTTCAAATGCTGATATAAGTAGAACTAATGACAAGTTATATAGCATGCTATCAAAAGGTATGAACTTGTTTCACTGGAAATGAGTTTGTTAAGTTCAATCAGAATTCAAAGATGTAACATACCTGCACTTACAACTATGTTGAGATTTTATTGATTAACTAATCACTTTTGAATACTTAAACAGTGTGCAATGAATTATAAATTCTAGTCTTCAGATGGAAAATTTACAAATTTACAACCTATGATAGACACCCATATTTGAAAAAACTAAAAATGTTAAATACCGTCAGTCAAAGCAAAAACTCGTGCATAATATCTTTTCCATTCAATTTCAGATTTTAAAAGTGGAAAATATGAATAAGAGCAAATTAAAAAATACGTTAAACACATTGATAGTATTAGATAAAATACCAAACTGAAAATATCATGTACCAAATATTTTAAATTTGAGATTTTTATATGGTGTATATGTTTTTACTTTGTTCCTGGGTTTCCCATACCTAACTAAATAAGTGCTACATTTTTAAAACATTGTGTAAAACTTAAAGTTCTTTCCAGAAAATATTAATTGATAGTTTTATATGTTATTTAGGTGAAAAAAATGTGAATTATTTCACTTTTAAAACCTCAAATTAAACAGCATAAGCCCAGTGAACGAGTTTTACTCTGACTGACTTCAGTATCTAGAATTTATGCAATAACCCATGGTCGAACTGTTGATTTCCTCAAACACTTGTGCTCTGTACTTTGTCCAAACATATCTTACTATGTCTAAACAACACATAATTTATAAAAAATGAGAGTTTTGGAGCTATGTTTTAAGTTTAATTGATTTTAACTATGATTGATCAGAAAATGTCTTAACCCTTTAGCGGACAGTGGTTTCGTAGCGAAACCATCTATCAAACATCTTTCTTTTAAACTTTACTTTTTGGGGTACTTTACTTTATCTTTGTGTAATTATTTACAGCCCCAATCTCATACATCTATGATGTATGGAAGGCAATAATGTAGAATCAAGAGCTTCTGCAATTATAAAAAAAAACTTTTTAGAGACATGGGTGATTTTTCGATTTTTTTTCTGTTTTTGACATTTTAAATTTACAACAGATGATAGCTCTACATTTAATTTATTTTTTCTTCTGAAATGTATATATTTAAACTTGCTGTACCTGAGAAGTCAGTAATTCAATTTATCCTTCTTATGACTCCAAATATAAGTATATATACAAACAACACTTATAAATTGTTAAGCTATTTATTTATTATATCATTTTAATATATAGATTTAATATATAGATTCTTATTTATTGTTCTTTTAGTATAGTTAAACTTTTAAAAGGTATAATGTTTAAGCTGTACAAGGGGAGGGGTTAGTCAGAGTCAGTTAAACCACTCCTCTAAAACTCCTTAGGTATTCTCTAAGGCAAACCCTCCTAAGGAAAATAAAGAAAACTTATCATATATTTTACATTTACAAGGTTCATAGATAACATTTATAAACTAATTACACTGAATTCCAATGAATTTATTTTGGTGACCTTTAAAGGGTTAAAAGGGAAATTACTGTAAAGCTTTAGCTAAATATTTAACTTTAATTAAATTTAATATTAAACATAGAATTCTGTACTTGCACCTAAAATTAATGATATTTTGTACCTCCGATTGAGCCAAAGACTGCAAATATGCTTTTGATACTGGTCTTTTTAATATGCTATAAATATGCTTTTAATAGTGGTCATTTTTGAGCGATGTAAAGACACGAAATAGTCCTTTCACTCTATACAACAGCTCAATTTAACCCTCCGAGTGGAACACACCGAGGAAAAAAAGTCTCTAAAAATACACTAAAGTTACATTGTGTCAGTGACCAAAGTGTTCTGTGATTTTTTACTTCACCCTTTGTCGACTAGATTGGAATACGGGAAACCCTCCCTCGTTACTGTCCCTTTACTTCGGTTATAAATAGATATATAAATAGATATTATAGATTGTTAATTTTTAATACACATAAAGCTCGTCAAGTCTCGAATATTATCCCATAAGAAATAATGGGTTCTAAAATTACAAATAAAAATATTCTTTAAGAGAATGATTTCTATCTTTTTTACGAAAGTCATCCAAGGTATTTAAGTGGTGCAATTAGAGATACATCTGTTACCGCAAACGAAATACTTCGAAATAGAGATTTACAAAGCCATGAAAAGCTATCAGCGTCTTTGTGCCTCAGGGAGTAGGTGTGCAGTTCCTAAACAATCGAACTGACCCTCCTACCTCAAAACTCCATGGGGGAAAACACTGGCAGAAATGTACAATACATCCATTTTCGGAAAGTTTTTGGAGATCGAAAATCGTACGTGACAACCGCTTTGAAGACATCATTGGTTTGGCGGAATTGTACGTGCGAACCGCTTAGAGGGTTAAGTAAAACCTGTCTAGTTTTATTTCTCTACTGATATATCATAGCTTAACTCTACTGAATGTTTATAAGAGGAGAGACAGTACTGAATTTCTTATCGGATGTATTTTATCAGCTTCTACTTTTCAAATTGTTTTTCTGTGTCATTCTTTAAGGTTTATATTGATGAATGACTGACTCGGATACACATGAATGTTGCAATACTAGAAAGATTGATTTTGAGATCTAGATGATTGATCAAAGGCTGATATATTTAAATATAAAAACAAGAGAAAAGAAATGAGTATGCAGATCTGTTTCTGTTAGGATATCTGAGAAAAAGAGGTAATTTTAAAAATACATCACTCCTTCTCTTACTTAAGATATATTGTTAACTTAAAGGAAAATAAAAGGTAAAAATTATTTTTAGAATTGTTAAAGAGGTATTCTCGTGCTGAACAAATTACATTTTCTGTTAAACCTCTTGACGTAAAATTGAAGAAACTTCATTAGGGAATTGAATGACTCGAGATGGGGAAGGTGTATAATTACATGTAAGTTAAAAAATTTGAAGCAGAAAGTACATTTAAATGATAAATTTTAATTTTATATTAACATTTTTCGTTGTCAAATAGCTATATCATAAAAAATAAAAATAAAATGCAGGACAGTAACAGATTGTTAGGGCACTGCTTTTCAGTACTGGTATCTGGAGGTACTTTTTTTAATGCTAGCATAAATGTTTGTCGCCTTTTAGAGTCGGGTTTAACACATTGTATGATTGACACGTGCTAGTACGTTTTCTGACGATTGATACTTGATCGCGGGTCACGTATTAGTACGAGTTAGTGTAACATGGTTTGTTTGTGGGTACAAAAATAACGATATATACAGGAAAATGAAGCCGAACGTTCTTGTCTACTACACAGAAAATTCAGGAAAAAATTCTGAAAAATTTAATTGAATAAAATCTTCGGGAAAAATTTAATCAAATAAAAACTTGATTTTACGTTAGTCGATGCGGAACCACAGAACGGGAAGTTTAATTAAAAAAATCAATTTAGATTTAAAATTAACTTTTTATTTTTCCGAATGATACTATATATATGATACTATATACATGTATATTATATGATGTATTATATTTATGTATGTATATTATATATGTATATTATATGTATATTATATATTATATGTATATTATATTATATAATGATACTATATATATATGTATATTTATATTATATATATATATATATATATATATATATATATATATATATATATATATATATATATATATATATGTATATTTATATTATATATTATATATATATATATATATATATATATATATATATATATTTGTCTATTTATATATTTGCTTATATATTTCAATTTAAAATACGAAAAGTTGGTTAAAAATTAAATAATTTTTGATCTATTGATTTAATTAAATAACTAAATTTACGCACAAAGCACCCGCTCCAGGTACAATTCCGCTGCGAAATGTACCCGCACACAATGTGCAATTAAGCAGTAGGCCCCGTTCTCAATATCCCTCATGGCCGATTGGTTAGAGTGCTGGCCTTCGGTACCGGAGTTCGTGGGTTTGAATCCCACAGAGACATGGATGTTCGTAGCCGTTCGGAATCGGCTTTAAGCTGTAGGTACCGTTCTCATTATCCCTCGTGTTGCAAAAAGTAGACCGTAGCATTCCAAACCAAACCAATCAATATCCCTCATGTAGTCAAAAAGAAGACCTACCAATCCAAAAATGAAACACAAACGCATTTTTCAGACATTCATTGCATTCTTCAACAAATCTGAGACATCTACGTTTCAGTTTATTACTAACTACTGTTATAAGAGGATCTATCAAATTTCAAGCTACATACGATGTTTAGATTCGATTTGTTTTTGGTGGTGTCACTGACATGGTTTGGTTTCAAGCGCTACGGTCTACTTTTTGCAACACGAGGGCTAATGAGATCGGGACCTACTGTTTAAGCCGATTCCGGACGGCTACCTACATCCATGCCACTGTGGGATTCGAACCCATGAACTCCGATTCCGAAGGCCAGCACTCTAACCTTTCGGCCATCGTTCGGCGGTGGTGTCACTGAAGACGCGTTTGTCGAAATTCTATTTTAAATCATTTTTATTATTTAATCTAGGAGTCCCATATGAGGTTCAAGTCAACAATAAGATTAGTTGGAGCAAACGAGGGGTGTATTCTATTTACCATTAAGGCCCTTTTATTTTAAAGGGCAGAGCAGATAAGGTGTTTTTTGGGGTCTCCATACCTGAATTGGGAGCCCAGTGTGTCGCGTGCTGTTAGAAGCGCCATTTCTGCATGGATTTCCTCTTAAATGTTTACAGCTATGAGGCAATCAATGAGAACTGACGAGGGGACCGGACAGTACGAATGATAGAGTAACAAATGAAGGTAAACCTAACACAAATGCCCTTGCCTAGCAAAGGGAAGATCGATTTTCGTTGAGGCAACCACTTAAAAAACATCAGCGTGTGCCAGGAAATTTATTGACATTTTCTCTTCCTAAATGTTACAAAAAGAAAGATATTTCGATGGATTATCGAGTCGCTTGGAGAAAAGGGAAAAGCCCCGGTGCATATAATATGTTTTAATATTCCGGAAAGTTCGCATTTCCTGCGCTAATGACCCTGTTTATTGCCGTAGTTGAGATATAATCTTAACTACTGTACTCTCCAGATGAAGTTTTTCGGTGCAGGAGGAGAAAAATAATTGAATAAATTGTTGTATATTAAGTAAGGCAGAGTTACGTAACTGAACTCCTTTTAGTGCAAGGGGGAGATAGAAGCATTCAGAATGTTTCTTTTCTGTTTTTCTCGAGGAAGATTTTATTTTTATACGCGCTACAGCTACTTTGAATGAAATTTAAAACAAATTAAGAAAGAGAATGTTATATGAATCTTATAAAAGGGGATATTAGATTAAAAAAACATAACATGTTTAAGTAGAAACCATTAGTAACGTCTACGGTTTAGTTTAATAGCGTTCCATTTTTACAAAGAGGTTCTTGAAAATAACGAAAGAAATGTTTTAATTTTATATGCTAGCAATTCATCTTGATACAATAACGAAGAGTTAATTATTTAGAAACTTTTGAGGTTATTATAATCTACAACAGAGGTAACCAAATTGCGGCTCGTGGTCAAAACGCAGAGTAATGTATAGTCAGTAAAATTTTGTGGTCCACCACTAAATTACTGAAATTTATAATTTACATCGTATGTAAATGAAACAAATGCTACACTTATTGTAATAAGTATAATCTTATACCATTTATTTAGCGATTATTATTATTATTACAGTTATAATCATTTATAAATTTTTGACTGTTTTATTGTGAATCCACTCTATTCTATTAATTATTAATAATAATTTAGTAACAGTTTATTGCTTTGAATTTTAACCTTTACATATATCCACACATAGAGAGAGATACATGCATTCAGTGCAGCTTGCCCGAATAAGATGTACTTCCAGTACTGACTTCAGAGCTTTTTCAGGCTACTCTCACGTAACCTGGTTTCCTACATCATTTATCTTTCCAGTCTATCCCGCTATTTGTTGGTGAACTTTCAGAGTAGTAATGACTGTATAGGTATAGCGCTGCTCTTCGGTACCGGAGTTCACGGGGTGAAACCCGGTAAGAGCATGGAGGCTCGTAGCTAGAAATTGGCGTTACGATTATTAATGGCAATTCGAAATTGGGATTAAATAATAGGTCCCGGTCTCATTAGCCCTCGTGCAGCTAAACAATATAGCATACCGCTCCAAACCAAACCTAGCCTAACTCAGCCTTCCTCCCAATTTTGTAGTAAATAAAAATATATACGGTTAAAAAATTAACTTCAAAACGTTCGATTTTTATTATGCTAACATATTCACTACTACAAATGACATCCCTAAACTTAAAAAAGGTTGGAAGGAAAGTTATCCCCAAACTGCATTAGCCTTTTTTAAAAGTATCCAATAATGCGAAATTTACGTTAAACGAATAGGATTCGGTCCCAATCGATCCGAATAATCAGAATTCTACTGTACTGTATGTTATACGAGTACAAATTTTACTAACTATCCAACAATATTTTACATAATCGCTCTGTTACGTCCGTCGAACTTTATCGTAGTCGTTCGGAATCGGCTTTAAACAGTAGGTCCCGGTCTCATTAGCCCTCGTGTAGCAAAAAGTAGACCGTAGTGCTCCCAACCAACCAACCAACCAACCAACCAACCGTCGAACTTTAACCCCTTAACGTGCACGCTCGAGTTAACTCGAACGCGCTAAAATATGCACACTCGAGATAATTCGAGCATCCTTGTACCTTATGTTGCTATAATTTTTCACACTCGAATGCAATCGAAAATCGAAAATAAAAATGTGAAAGAGAGAAAAAAAACCCAATCGTTTTATTGATGTTTATCATTTACGTGGAATTGTAAGCTATTACACTTTCTTATTCAAGTATAAAATATATATTTTTTCTACTTATCACTTAAGACTTATCTCGTCCTTGTGAGCCACTTTCCGACAACTTATTCATATTCTGATTCGCTCCTTTTTCAATATAAATTTTACTAAAATATAATGTAAAATAAAATACAATTGTTAACTGTTTTATTACTAAGATTTGGCTGTTAAGATATCCTTGATTCGAGGCATCCCTTTATATACTTTATTCTTCTGATATAAAACCTAAGGGGTTCATATTTGATACCTACGCATGAAGGGATGACACATCATACTGTAAATTGGCCTACAATTGAGCAAGCAATATAAACTTTCGACAATAATAATAATAATATTCTAAAAATTAGAAATCATACCAATTGTATAAATATCCAATATACTCAAATTTTCGTTATTGTATTTTTGCAATTTTTTTGGCATTACAACGTTCTAAATTGTGTTTTTTACATTTAAAAAATTGATTTTTCTTTGTTCGGCCTTTTACAAAAAAGCTGTGCATTAAGGAGATGATTTTCATAGCCTCGTGGAACTTCAATGCACAATGCAAAGGCTATCTGTATAATGCGCACTTTATAGGTCAATTATTATCATTTCGCAAAATGTGGAGAGAGTTACTTTATTTTTTCTTTGGTACAGCAGACTAACAGTAGAATTTCGCAATTAACTTTCACTTAAGCTCGACACACTGTTATAACTGGACAGTTTCCAATTCGCCACTTCGGTAAAACTTTAATTTAGTTTGACTGGCTGAACGTGATGTAAATATGAAATTGAGAGTTACAATACATGCCGATGAAATAACTAAGCCTGTACGTGTAAAGCGGCGTGCCGAGCTTAACGATTTAAATGAAACAAATTATAATGAGTAACTGAACCGTTTCGCGATTTGCACGAAATGGTAGCCTTGAATTAGTCGGGGAATAGACCCAGATAATGGAATGTGCTTCGATAATGAAGTTTTAAGCTCTCCGTAAAGTTATTGCATTACAAGTCAGAGGTCTTTGCTATTTTTAAGAGTTCATATATAAATAGATACATAATATTGTAATTTCGATACTCTTGCACAGATTTAATGTATTATATACAGCCATCAAAAGTATATTATTATAAAAACTTAATTTTTATTTTTCCCCAGGCTGATTATATATATATATATATATATATATATATATATATATATATATATTTTATATATATATATTATATCATATATATATATACATATATACATACATATACATACATATATGTATGTATGTGTATATATATATATATATATATATACATACATATATACATACATACATATAGACACATATACATACACATACATACATACATATTTATATACATATATGTAATATATTAATATATATAATATATATATACATATACATATATATATACATATACTTATATATATATATATATATATATATATATATATATATATATATATATGTATATATATATATATATATATATTATATATATGTATTATATATATGTATATGTATAAATGTGTATGTATGTATATATTATATATATTAATATATTATATATATGTATATAAATATGTATGTATATATATATATATGTATATGTGTATATATATATGTATATTTGTATGTGTATATATATATGTATATGTGTATATATATATATATATATATATTTATATATATATATATATATATATATATATATATATATATATATATATATATATATATATATATCACATATACGAGTGGTTAAGGCATGGAAAACACATTTGATTTCAGATATAAAACTTCTTTATTGTAATTTTTCCGTCCATGGCTATGTCATTTAAATATCATTTGTTCTCCTCTTGGAGCAACAAGCGTGGAGTACATTATCAGCCCGAGTTCCTGCGCAGAACTGACTGTTTTATCGTTGCTACCTAAGCAAAATTCCTCTGTTTACTTTCGCGTCTTCTTCTTCACTATGTATAGTTTTGAACGAGGGTGTGTCTTTCTCCTATTAAGTTGTCGTTAATGAGTTCTAACTAATTTTAATTATAACTCGCTTGTCTTAACCCCATTTTTAAACCTGACATTATATATATATATATATATATATATATATATATATATATATATATATATATATATATATATATATATATATATATATATATATGCGTGTGTGTGTAAATCCTTAATTATAAAACTCTTTGACAAGGAGAAAGCTCAAAAGCTAGCAGTAATAAAAGTGCAGTCGGGACGACATTGAAGAGAACGACACAAGTCTAATTGAAACTTTATTCCAGAGCTGCTACAACGGACGTTTTCTACTTAAAGACAAAAAAAGGAAAAGCCACAAAAATCACTCTGATCGAGCAGAGGTGCACCCAAGAGTAAAGACAGAAAGAATTTTCCCACGGTAGAAAAACTTACTCAGCAAATTAAGTGCAAGATCAGGAAAAACGCGAAGCTATTTGCCGGTGACACCTGGGAAACCTGCTGAACAGACAGAAAGTTTACATTTTTGGATAGAAAGCTTTGGGAATAATTTTAAGTGGAAAACACTCCTTTGGTTATACTATTTAGAGTCTGGGAAAAAGATTTAAAGGAATTAGACTGGGAGAGAGGATGTTTTTAAGGAAATATTAAATTTAAATAATTTTTATATATTACATATATGCATATTTGTATGCGTGTGTGTGTATGAAATATTATATTTCCTTTAGTGTATGTTCTTAGAATTCATTTTTAAACACTGAAAGATCCTTACTGTGTACATTTGAAAGAAATATTTTATTCGGAATTTATTCTTTTCAATTTTGGCTCCGTAACGATATTTGCTTGGATGCGAACTGACTACACGAGAACAATATTTGGGCTTTCAACTTTTATTTCTGATTCTAAAATTGGCAATTCTTGTGGGCACAGAAATAGTAAATATGAATACATCCGCTTCCCATCGCGTGGAAAACTGGAGAAGCTTTATTTCAAGATACCAAGAAAGAGCTCAAAATTTATGTGGTTTACACTAGTGGGCGGATTGAATATTTTATTTCAAGCGAAGAGTGCATTCTGTCTACAACTTGAATGAAATAATTTTCAAAATTCTTAAAAGTTTAATTTGAGAATTTACAGTTCTTTCTTACAGTACTATGTATTTAAAGTATTAACACATTGTGTGCGGGTACATTTCGCAGCGGAATTGTACCGGGACTAGGCGTTTTGCGCTTAAATTTAGTTTTTCAGCTAAATCACAATAGATCGAAAATTATTTAATTTTTCAACCAACTTTTCGTATTTTATATTAAAATATATTAACAAATATATAAATAGAAATATGTAAGTAACAACTTTAAGATTTTTGTAAACAAAAAATATATATTTTATTTCATATATTTTAAAAAGTATCGTAAATATGAAAAATTAAACAGTAGTATATAGTTTTAATTTTTTCGAATTATGTTATATATAAATATTTTTACATTACAAAAAATGAACAAATATGAAATGAATGAATATAGACAAATATATAAATAGACAAATAAATAACTGTTTAAATCCATTATATATATATAAATACAAATATATATAAAATATATATAAATATACATACATATATATATAATATCAATTTCACGAGAATAAATGAAAAGTTAATTTTAAGTCTAAATTGATTTTTTAAATCAACCTTCCCGTTCTGTGGTTCGGCATCGACTGATGTAAAAACTAGTTTTTATTTGTCTAAATTTTTCCAGTATGTATGAAGCAGACAAGGACATTCGGCTTCGTTTTCCGATATATACCGTAATTTTTGTATACACAAACAGACCATGTTGTTATACTAACCCGTACTAGTACGTGCCCCGCTCTCAAGTATCAATCGTCAGAAAAAGTACTAGTACGTGTCCCACATACAATGTGTTAAGTGAATTATAACACTTCAAAAATGCGCAATATTTCTTATAACTTACCTATATAAATTTTATGCAACTTTTACATAGTTTATACGTTTAATGCTACTATTATATACATAAAATCTGCATCATCGA